>CM048824.1:12478025-12923025 GCA_026586065.1 Dioscorea zingiberensis
ATGGGGTTTCACACATTCCTCACTTCATCACACCTGATCAGAGAGGTAGATCATGCGCATTTTTTTTATGTATATTGTTGTATGTACCCATTCTTTTAAACTATTTATCCCATAGATTCAGTACAGCATTGATTATGACTTACGAAATAAAATTGGTTGTGGGTAACATCATGTTATGATCTACAACCAATGGAGAGTGGCCATACTATTTGACATTAATCATGTATCCTTGTTAGAATTCAGTAAATGTATTTTACTCTTATCCTTTGTAGTTTGTAGCTCAAATTCTTGAATGCAAATTCCTTCATCCCTGAATTCAACATTCTGATCTGAGGCGCAGCAAACTGCAGAATGCTAGTGTCGGATGTTATCAAGGGCCATGCATGTATTTTCCACATGGCAATGACCGTTATTGACTGATTTCTCAATTCAAGGCATTGTTTGTTACAAGCATTACATGCAAGTGCATTGTTTCATATTTGAACAGTTGAAATTAATATGGGTAAACATAGGAAACAAAGTAATTGAACATGATCCCACCCGCCGCATTTAACTCTGAATTAAAAGCATCTAACATTGAAAGTGTTGAAAGTATCTTACTTGCTCCGCATGAAAACATTTTGAAGTTCAAAGTTCAAACATACATGTTTCTCTTCGGAGTAAACAAAAGTGATCAACTAGACAACTCAACTTTAATCCATGTTAAAAAGAACATCCCTGGGAATCGATCAGTCGTACCAGATAGAAGCTGGTCCTCGATGGGGGGCGCCTAGGCTGTTTGAACAAAACCCAGGTGCTTAATTTGCAGCTTCCGTGATTAATCTCGAGAACCAATTAACCAGCACACAAATGTTCACTTCACCATGGAGTTGCTTCATGATTTCTCTTGTTCAGCCTCATCACCAGGAGGTAACCCAAATATCCTGAGGTTTCGATCCATAGACCCCACTGCCAGGTACTTTGCGTCTCCCCCAAACTTAACACTTGTCACTTTACCTGACAAATATAGTTAGCAGTAAAGATGAGGCAAGGAAACAAAAATGAGAGGCCAGACAATAACGATCAAGAGATCACAAGATGAGATGGATATCTTTGATACTATTAGAAGGTTGGGTGAGTGTCTAACCGGTGCCTGACAAATCTGGGAAAGTTTTTATGAGGTTCCATTCCAGCTTTACATTCGCAACTTGGTAGACCCTTCAACAGAAATTGACTTGTCTTATTTGTCAAAAGATGAAAATTGATGTTATCCATAACTCAGGACAAAATTATAGTGCATATATAAAGTCAATCAATAAGCAATTCATAAGGTTAAATGACCATTGCAGACAATTGGAATCATATTAGCCACGAAGTCAAGGTATGGACACCACCAACACTTCGTTGCTGAGAAACTCACATGTGTAATTTAATATCAAGTGAACCTACAAGACCTCTAGATTGCCATACCTTGTATCAGAACCTGCAATTGCAAGATAACTCCCACTGAAGTCGAATTCAACTGCCAAAAAGATAGAACTTATCAGTATGCCCAACTATGCATTGATTACAAAAGTCCATGTCTCATGCTCAAATAAAATAAAAAATAAAAACGATTTCAATTATCAGTTTTTCTATAAACAACCATCAAAAAGCCAGAGCCACCAAAACCAATATGCAAATTGAAGTTGTACATGAATCTATCATCTGGGGGAAACTAAGGTCTGACGAGCTGATTATAAATAAATAAATCAATAACTTTTATAACTCTCATAGAGATTAGTACCAGCATTTGTTGGGGTACTGGAGTCATAAGGTGAAAAGGACCGGAAGTTCCTTAGTTTACGCAAGTCCCAGAGCTTTACACCATCAAGAGCTGCAGTCTGAACACAGATGTGAGTCCTCAGAACAAATATTGATACCAATTAAGTGAGCTCCAAACAGGAACACGTACCGCAAGGAAATACCCATTCTCAGAAAATGACAAGGCAGTTATAGGTCCAACATGGCCATCAAATTTCGCCACATTTGACTGAAAGGTATATAGAGCCCATTAGTAGAGGGAAGCATTGCCAAATGACAAGTTTCTCAAAATATCATTTTTAAAACACTTAGATTGCCGTTTCTCATCGTTTAACATCATAAAGTTGTTACTAGGGTGCAAACCTGAGCTTTCACATCCCAAATTCTAACTTGGGCTTCAGAAGTTCCAGTTCCCAGAATAAGACCATCAGGATGAAATGCAGCAGAAGTGTAACCCTCATCTCCTGAAGCTTCACCAACCTACATATCCAATGGACATTAATCTTGAAGTGTTCAAGTTACATGTGCATACATATACACATATTGCCATGCTGACATGAACAAATAAATTAGTAAGACTAAAAGACCTGAGTGAGGCAAGACCCAGAAGCCAGATCATAGAAGCACCAAGTGTTGTCCATAGAAGCAGTCACAAAATAGTTATGAGTCGCATGAATTGTGACAGCTTGAACCTGGGAAGAAATAAAACTGAAGCTAGTGAACCACTGACAAAAGCATTCATACAGAATTCATTTGTTGCTAGTTGAATGAATGAGAAAATAAGACACCAACACGCATATGCTACTTATTTTTGCTCTAGCTATCTCCTCTACCTTACAAGGAATTTAATGATCAAGAAACAGCAATATCAGAAATAAAATAAGAGTAGGGTTTGCTACAATCCTGAGACAATTTCCACAATAATCAAGTCTAAAAAGTCAGAAACATGCTAAACATGAAACCACAATAAGTGTGTATAGAGCTCACCTCTGCAGTATGATCCTTCAGGACATGTCGGCAATTATAGTTCCCATCTTCAGTACCTTGCCAAACACGAACAGTCTGCCAGCCATTACCCAAGAAAAATAGTTCAAAATACATACAAAAAACAAAATAAACAAAGAAGATTGCATGCCAAAAATCATTCTATTAATTATAAGACGCATTGTTCTTCTCCACAATGACTATACATGTTGGCAATTATCATTGTCAGCATGTAGTCTTAACTTTTCTATAATATGAGATTTCACAAATGTTTCAGTAGCACCTTGCTGTAGTTGTTCCAATGAAAGGAACTGGCTTCAATTAAAGGCATGACCTTAAAATCCAAAGGAATACAAGCAGGTTTATGCCCATATATACAGGTTTGATACTATTATCTATAATGCACACATCACAGAATCCCTACTCTCACATGAAGAGATGTAAGATATTAGATTATGTTACATATAGAATAAACATATTAAGACCTTGAATAAGTGATATGAAAAATGCTTAGAAGACTATCGCTAACCTTATCAGCAGAACCAGTCACAAACAGCTCATCTCGAGGCACAAATTTTACACTGTTAACCTATTACCAAGTAAAATAGTAGCCGTAAGGTCATATATAAAAGAAATACCAAATAAGCAAGTTGAACTGCAGCAATGCTGCTGCAGATAATGGCAGAAGAAACAAAAGAAATAGAACCCCAAACCTTCTTTGAATGACCAGACAATGTGCAAAGGATCTGGCCTGCTGACCTATCAAAAAGCACTGCATTTGTATCAACCCCACCAGTCGCAATCACATCCTGTAAGTAACCCACAATCATGCTTTAAATTTAACATAAAACTATCAGAAATTAACAACCTAACCTCAATACAAATATGCATATCATCACACTGATGCATCTCAAATCAAAATATAGTTGTTTTCTTCAAATAATATGTAGCAAGTGCTCAATATTTCTAACACCAAAAATATACATAAAGAGAATATCATAAAATCTGGTATGCACAACAAGCTATAGTTATTATTATTAGCCTTGTGTATGTTAACAGAGCATGTGAAAATGCAATGTACACCACAGGTTCTGAGAGACTAAGACAAAGTTCACCTTTTCTAAATGTGCACAAGGTACCCTGCATTGGTATATATCTCACATGAACAGGAAATTTCTATAACCAAAAAAATTTGCAATACTCTAGTTAGAAGTTTGGAAGAGTAGAGTTGTTATACTGATGGCCTATATTATGTACAACAGCTCTACAGTCACTTCTACAAAGGGATCCATCATAGGAAATACTGCATAAGCATTTATTGCCTGGCTATTTATATGTATATCCCTTAAGGGTTAGCATTTTGAAAAGCCACATGAAGATACTACTGCTCACCAGTACACTACTGGCTGATAAACATGTTTTGCTTCAAAATCATCAAACTTATGAGAAACCCAAACAAGGTGGATCTTGTTAGCATGTATGGGATAGGATGAAAACAGCCATCTTCGATATCCATCAAGTTCACAACATTGGTTACAAAATGTTGCTAACATGCTATGAATGCACATAATGTTATTTCATACAATTGCTTAGAAGAAAAAAACAAAAATAAAACAATAGATAAAAAAAACAAGAGGAAAGATGAATCGAAATAAAGATACCTTTGTGGGATGAATATCAACAGACAGAACACCTGGTTTGTTAGTCTTGTGAAGGGGATGACTTGAAACCTGGGTATATCTCTCCACTGCATCAATAGTGGCCAATGTGGATGGGATCTATAAACAAAAGTATAACATTGAGAACAATAAGAATACTGGGTACATACAGTAACTTGGCTTGACACACACAAGTAAGCTTAATACAAGACATTCAAGAATGAATCTGAAGGGAAAAGGTCAAACTGAATTTTTGACAAAGTACCTGTCGACTTTTCCTCTGTTTTGAAAGCGAAGAATTACATTCAGTAAGTTCCTGGATCATGACAGGATTAATACCAGGACGAATCTTCTTCCCATCAGGACCCATCTCCCCATCTTCTGCAGCTATAAGAGTGAAAAAAATATCTTCATGATATTTAATTCATAATTGCAAGAAAAAATGATTAAAAAAATGATTTAGTCTAACAAGAACCTCTTTTTCCATTGCTAACAACACTATTTGCAGCAGATGCTGTTGTCAAAGGTATCTGTCTTTCAGCCTGAGCCAAAATCATCCTTGCTTCATCCCTTTCCTTCTTTAGCCTGGCTATAACACGACAAGCCGCATCATGCTGACAATACCAATGCAACAAGTTAGTGCCCCTGTAAAAATATATTAATCTTAATATAGCATAAACACATCTTAAAAACAATAACAAAAACACCAAGAAACATGGAAAGTACTTAAAAATTATTATGATTCTATTTTGAAGAGAATTATTAAATAAAGTTTTAGCACTAGTTCTGTCATGGAGATTTCAGAAAGCTGAATTCAAGGAATTTTCAATTCCATGAACTGGCTGCATGAACAGAGAGTGGCAAGATACCCACGATTAAAGGAACACATGTTACATGCTCAATAAATTAAGATAAAATCAAACAACAAACAGTTAAACACAATTTCTTTTTCCACGTGCAAAATCAACTTGAAAATTAGTTGATGCTAAACAAGTTCCTAATTTCTTTGTACACCTATGAAATCAACCTTTAACAATTTTTTCAATTGTGTTCTAAGTTCTTTCTTCTCTTCTAACCAAGTGTCTACCTTAATCTAAAGCTATCCTGTAACAGGTCTATCGCAGTGATGATTGTACATGGCCAACCAATCAGCTCACAATCAATTTATTCTTTCTAAGTATCACTAATTCATTCCCTAGTGTAAGCTTAATGTAAAACAACACAAACCACATAAAGTAAAGAAGATTACCTGACATTCTAAATAAGAACTATGGAAATGAATTTCATAAATACCTTGAGAAATTTTCTTTCATTATCCAAAAATAGCAATTTAAACAACCATGCTCACATCACTCCAATCCATAAAACTGTGATAATCTATCTGCCAATTCTTCAATATCTAAGATATAAGGATGGATCATTTTTCTAAGGTAATAACCTGGCTATCCTAATAGTTATACCACTGTTTCATTCAACTTCAGTAAGCTACAATCATTTGTCTTTGGTTGAAATACCAGTGACTTTTTTTGACAATGCAGCAACCAACCATTAAGCTATAAATTATTTACATCCCTTTACATGATTATAGATGTAAGGTACATTGACAATAAATAGATAGTCACTGCACATATGATCAACAAACATAAAAATCTAGATGCCAATGTGTTAGAATATGACACAACTTATTTAGCATGAAATTGAGCAATTTATATAGACAAGAGGTAAAAGCAATCAAACATCAACTATGAATGAGTAAAATCAGACTAGTTATACAAGGAAAAGGTAGTTGGCACCTGATATAAGGCATGGCTTAGCTCTTGTCTTGCTGTATGCAACTGCTGCTCAAGTGAGAAATTGGATAGCATCAGAGCATCCCATTCCTGCCAACATAACAGGAATTAAGAAAACTATTTTAAAGTTAGCTAAAGGGCAAGAACACTCAGGAAGGTAAAATTTGTGGCCCAATACTCTGCGAGGGCATAATTTCCAGTGTCTACATTTGTTAAGAAAACACAAAAGAAAGGAACTACATCAACCTAAAGCAATGCAGGTTTAGGATTTCAACATGGAGTCTAAGCTAAACTCTTGCATAAGTTTGACATTTCTACCAAATTTTATGTGAGTACCAATAAGATACTAATGTATGCAACACATGAGAGGATAACCCAAAAAATAAAATAATAATAATAATGAAAGAAAAGAAAAGAAAAGAAAGAGCAAATGGTAGAACTTTACAATTAATGATTTTGAGAAGACTTACATTCTGGAACATCCCAAGTAAACCAGGAATACTGGCAGCTTGCAGTGGTCTTGGCTTTGCCACCTACATGCAAAAGATACCCAATGAGATCATGTAGCATGTGGATATGTAAAAAAATGAGTTATAAAATTGCATTTAACATAATCTGTTAAGCAATAGAAAAATTTAATAAAGCTAAAGCCAGAACCAGCTAACTAGGGCCAAATCAACCTAGCATCTGACTATAAAGGTGGAATCATGGATGACCCCTAAAAATGAGTGTCAATGGCAACCAAATTGAATTTTCCAGCTTTATTAAGTTTGAGAAGATCTACAACATGTGTGCATTGGCAAATATGGTGTTTCTATACATGTCAGATGAAGTTTTCACCAATAATCCTTTTGTTAAGTGTTTTGCCATGATATTCAAGATAGCTAATTTTAATGAATTTAAAGTGTTCAATCCTCATGCTACCTGCATCCTAGTAAGAGTGATAAATCGTATGCATTGAATAGAAAGTTAAAAAATTTTAGCAATTGTAACAGATTAAGAAACAAAGGACAAAATACAGGGGACAACTTCTTGCAGCCATCTTCACACATATTACCCTACAAACTGTCCTATTCTTAAAAAATTCAATACTGTGCATTTCAAAGACAATGGCCATAGAGATTAGGTGCAAGATGTTCAACAAAAAAAAAATGTAAGCAAAAACAACTACCACAATAGTGGTTTCTGCAATCAGAGCACCATTTTCAATATCACGCCCAAACAAATGCAGATATCATCTCAACAATAGCAGCACAAGTCCATTTCAAAGACAACACCATAGAGATTATGTGCAGGATGTTCAACAAAAATAACAAAATGTAAGCAAAAATAACTACCAGAATAGTGTTTTCTGCAATCAGAGCACCATTTTCAATATCACGCCAAAACAAATGCAGACATCATCTCAACAATAGCAGCACAAGTCCATTTTAAAGAATTTTAAGTCTTAAGATGACAAATTTCAACCAAAGCTCCAAAAACTAATTGAAAAAGAATAGTAGGTTAAGTACCTTATTTGTCTTAACCGGCAAGAGATCATCCAGTGTGAGCTCTTCCTTTGTGATCGGGCACTTTCCATACTCCTAAAAAAGGGTAAAAAAACACATAAAACCTCCAAATTTAGCTGAACAAAAGAAGAACAGAAGGATCCAGTAAAATAATTCTCAAAAACCTAGAACCAAAAAAGAAGATATCGAGCACGCAAAACCCTACCTTGATGTGCTGCTCGACCAGCCGCCGGCTGAACAGCAGCCCAGATTTCTTCGAGACCACAGGATCATCTGGCACCTCGTTGGACACTGCCATAGAAGACAAACAAACAGATCTAAAGCCTCTCAACCATATGAAAAAGAATCAAAAGCCTAGAGTTTTCCGGGGTCAATAGAAAGCGCTTACGCGAGCACATCATCGTGGCCGATGCGCTAGGGATCCAGCGCCGGCGAGGCCTTGGAGGAGAAGGCGGCTTGTAGTGTGGAGCGAGGGGCAGCAGCCGAGTTTTCGAAGTTGGGAAAAGAGAGCAAAGTTAGGGCATTTGGACCAAATAAAATGTCGTCTTTTTTCAAACATACCCGTAAAAATATTATAATTATAATCTACCAAGTTACATTTATTACACGACATGGGTAATAATAAATTTTGCAGGGGCCCTTAGATGAAAATTTGAGGCTTTACGTGGGCCTGAATGAAAACTTGGGCCAGCCAAACCAAGGATAAATAATGGTGCGTGCTATAGTACTATGGGATTTTTTCCACGGTACGAGACCTTGGGTTCTTTGGGTTAAGCCCCAACCATTGTAATAAAAATGGCAGCACTACTGTAGCATGAACACCACCCCAGAACCCAAAAACCTATACATTAGAACCAAAAAAACACTATCCTAGGACCTATACGATCTCATACCGTGTAAACAGTGCACACGGTATGTTAGAATTCACCATAAATAATGCAAATAAAACTGAATACATAATTAATTACATAAATATGATCCGCCAAAAAGATTAATAAAATTTAGTTTAAAGATTCATCCATCATTAGAAACCAAGAATAATAATTCAGACCAGAAACTCAATACAAATTATAACATAGGCATTATAACAATGAATAATTAATCACATAACACCATTTTTTGAAAGCTCGATAAATGGTTGATTGAATTCTATGGCATGATATAATATATAATAAATTGTTAGTCATTAAATTTGTCACTATCATATCATATTGTTCAATCTATTAGTCCCTTTGTTACTTGTGGTGCAGGGAAAAATGTCATACAAGTGATCAGTGTTATGTAAAACTGGAGTTTGTGGTCTCCGCTCTGAGGCGATTGGGGAAAGCTTGAAACCCCAAGCATTGTCCCGAGAGATCCTCCCCCACTTATGATGGCAGGTGGGGGAAGAGTTAAGGCAATCAAAGGAAACGCACTAGCACCACCCATTAAAGCCAATCAACGCGCTGGAAACTCAAGAGGGACCTTTAACTCAAGGGAGACCAGAGAATCGCAAGTGCAAAAGCAGCAGGGGATCCCAGCCTCTGCATTAGGACAGGTGAGAAGGTCCTAGGCACATGTGACCCATCCAAGATGGTGATAAGGTCGGGGTCGGTGCTTAAAAGACTAATGACTATTGTAATGAATACGGTCACCTTAGACAGGGAAGCAGTAACCCGTACAACGGAGGCAATGAGTTGCAGCCTCTATAGGAAGTTCCTGGGAAGGCCACTACCTTTGGAGGTGATGAAAGAGAGCCTTTCTCGGATATAGGATACCTTGGGGGATTTCACCGTTGCGGACATGCCGAACGGTTATTACTTGATAAGGTGTACTACTGAGACAATGATGGAAACTCTCATGGTGGAGGGTTTGTGGACCATCAATGGTTAAGTCCTGCATCTGATCCAATGGCAACTGAATTTCCAACCATGGTTTAAGCGCCTGACTACGACCACATTATGGGTGTAAAATGTGCCAACGGAGTTCTGGACTCTGGAGAACCTGGAAACCATACAGAGCAATTGGGACAGCTCGTCAAAGTAGACGAAACAATAATGATCCTAGATAGACCGAGGTTTGCGAGAGTATGTATGGAAGTTGACCTAACAAAGCCTCTCTGCCGGAGGGTCTGGGTAAATAATGAATCTACTTATACTTTTGTTGCTTTTGTGTATAAGAAACTTCTACTTTTTTGTTACAGCGGTTTTGTTAGCTATAGCAAGGATGCCTGCACGAAGGAGTCTACTAGGAGTCGACAGGGAGGTTCTGGAAACCGACCGCCACAGTCTGATCCGAAAGGAAAGGAGGTGAGGGCCAAGGAAGTTGAAGCCACTTGCCAGAATACAGAGATTCCATTGCAGGAACTGCCAAGTAAGGACACGCTCATGTGCGATGAAGCTAAGGAACTTAACTTCGGGCCTTGGCTTGTTGTATGCCAACGACAAGGAAGAGGAGGCAGGACCCCAAGGGGTGGTCGGACTCCTAACATCGAAACCGTTGACGTAGAGGCGAAAGGGTGAAGAAGATCATGTGCCAGGGGGTAACTCTCACATGACTCGTGAAGGTTCGCCCAAAAATCTGAGAAGGGGACACGTGGCCAGCCAATGGATAGGTGGGCCATGCATGTGGGCGTGATGGACGAGGGAGTGCAAGGTTCTTGAGAAGCCTCTATGAGAGCTACATGGACTATGACCAGCCTCGGGATGATAAGATCGGCTACTTCTGAGACCCAGGTAGCCAAATGACCGTTGATGCAAAACAGTTGGAAGCTTCACCAACATTGCTCATGACATCACTGACGAAGGCTAATGGAACATTACCCTCTCGCTTGGATGATCTAACGACAGAAATAATAAAGTAATATAAGGACCAAACATTGGAGAACATTAAAAGTCACTCTGCCTTAGTGAACTCTGTGAAAAGCTTCCTGAGAGAAAAGAAAGGAACAACCACATGGAGGAGGATCCAACAAAGGAAAAGGAAGACCCGGGCCGGAGGAAAGCCATGGAGATAGAAGTAGCCCTAGAAAGAGAAGGAGGAGCAAAGTAGCCTTGGCAGAGATCCGGAAGGAGATTAAGAAGGGTCACGTGGAAAAGACTGACCCCCTAATCTCATCAAACAATTTCAAATGAACATAATTACTTGGAATTGCGAGGGGCAATGAGAAAAGACATTGTAAGTAGAATCAAGTATATGCTGAAGAATTTTAATATAACTGTTTATCGTTTAGTGGAAACCAGGGCGGACAGTCTGAGTGTCCTCAAAATTACGAGGCATTTTGAGAAGCAATGGAGTTGGGCGGCAATACCAACCCAGGGTTTTCAGGAGGGATTATCGCAATCTGAAGGAAGAACAGTTGTGTGGCTACCCCGATAACACACTCAAGGTATGTATTACATTTAGTAATAACAAGATTAACTAACAAAGCGCATACAATAGTCAGTGAATTGAAGAACAAAAGAAGGTATAGATAGAATTGAAGATAATACTGTTACACCCAAACCCGAGTCCAGGCACGTCGACAGACCAGCCGCACCCAAACAGGGACGAGTCCCCATCTAGGCACAAGGCCTCAGATTTCCTGGTACAGAATATACAAACAAAGACAATACAGCCGAATAAACATAAGGAGTTTATACAACTCCACATAATAATAGAAGAACATGTTCGGACTTACACAGCCCTACAAAACAAGGTAAGTCACCTCTAGAGTCTTAACACATATACAAATTATACAACGATCCTCACAACACACATGAAATGGATAAGAGGTTCGCAGACCTCAAATAGGTAAGATAAATGGCTAACAGCAACACAGATGGCCCTCTCCTACACCCGATCCTAATCTTCCTCGTCACCTGGGAAAAATATCAACCAAGTGTATGAGCCAAAGAAAGGCCCAGTAGGATCACAAGGAAATAAATAATGTGCAAAATGCCTAAAATAGATGAGTAAAGCATCAAAATATTAAACAAAGTATAAGACAGAAGGAAATTTCATCAGAGGCAAACAAAGCATCTTGCAGGCATATATGATACTACAAAATGTCATCAGCCTAAGTTGGAGCGGACAAATATGTCCAGTAGTGCTACTACAAAAACATGTGCACACGTCCAGTGTATATGCTCCGTTGGCGGAGCCCAGAAATAGTGTCGGGCTTAAGCCCCCCGATGGGCCCAGAAAGTATTGTTGGGCTTATGCCCCCCGGCGGGCCCAGAAAATGTATCATGCCATATACAAAGATGCAACAGTGCAGAATGCACAAGCATAATAGATACAAAGTTCAAGTAAATACAATTCTTAAACAATGTCAGAAATACGCAATCTCATAGAAGCAAATAAGGGATAGAATATGGAACAATTCAGAAGGACCCGAAGGTCTGAGGTAGAAATACTCACAAAACCATAGAGGGAGATCCTACCTTATAAGAAGTATCACACCAAGGTTTAAATCCTCTTGTCGCAGCTCACACACCCACTTCAGGATCTATTAAGTATAAATAAATCTCAGTACTCATTATTCATGTATAATGCTCCAACTAACTCTATGAAATTGCACCCTAAATTAGATGGTTATTGTGCACATCTAGTGCCTTGACAGTATCACATTAATGCAAGATGAAGGAGAGATTAACACTTAACATTCCCCAATGTCTCTTAACCTTCACTTCCTTATTCATTCCTGAAATCCAAACCACATGATTGACTCTAATTTATACGTTCTTAGCGCCTGCCAATTCAGGTCCTTTATTTAGCTAAGTGTGAAAATTTTCCATAACTTTTGTAAAGGTTCAGTGCACAAGAAAACAAGCATTCTGCAGTCCATAAAGTGCAGGATTTACACATACTAAATGTAGATTTCAGAAATCATAAGGATGCAGATTTTTGGGCTCAGAAATGCAGTATATAACACCTAATAAGTAGTAGTTTTTCACATGTTTACATGCATGTTAATACTGGGTTTAATCACATCTCCAACAGCAATCAAAACAACCAAGTTCAGCAAGTTGGAAGCTGCAGAAATGTCGATCTAATGGTTTTGCGCAGTCAGAGAAACTTGGCCATAACTTTAAATCTAGAGGTCCGATTTTCCTGATCTAGGATTCTTTGGAAAGCCCTTTTTATCTACTTTCTAATGGCATATTATACACCCCGATCAAGAGAGTATCAAGGCCTAAACTGTTCCTTGAAATGGACAGCCTGGAAACAACAGTTTTCAGCATGCATTATCATCTCCATTTGCACCACATGTATTGAGAATTGGTTGCCCAGTTTCAAGGTTTAAAATTATGCAGACTCCCTAGCTGACAGTCCTACCATAATGCACATCTTAATTCAGCCTATGGTCATCATTACATTTACAAATTAAAGCAATCACAGCTCTAATATCAGTAGCATACAACTAAGACCAATTAGTTTGACAAGGACAAAGGTGCACTGACAGAAATTTCAGAACATCACCACATCAACATCTTAACAAGCTCTTGATCCATTCTAATTAACACTACAAAGTTAGATTCCTTTACAATTCTTCCATATAATCAAAACAATTTCATCAACTACATTCTTCTGCTTTGTGTGGAACAACCATCCACTGAACTTACAATACATGTTAGTGAATGCCCTAGAGACCAATCATAAGGTGATTTATTTTGTGGATTTTCATGTTCATTTATAAAGGCTTTTTCCATTATTATGCTTTACTTGATATCTGCGTAGTATAAGTATTGGTAATAATATCCCTAGAATACTTTACTATTCTTAAATTGTCCCTAGTCAAGTATCATTGAGGAATCTAGGACAACAATGATGCACATGAGACTAATATATGTAGTGACTGATGACAAGAGTTGTCATGGACATGAGATGTCAAGTCAACACGTGAGTATAAGCTGAAGAACTTATGTTGGATAGACCCGTCATGAGAATTACTGCATGGATTGTTATATGAATGTTATAAGCAATTCCTATAAGTGGTTAGTGAAGTATATGATCCCTAGACTTGAGGTCACCATGGATCCTTACATGGCAAGTATCATACTTTGATATAACCAAAGGTTACCCTTAACAGGGTGAACTATAAGGCCATGTTTGGTTGGGGGATAACCCCAAGGGTTATCCCCAACACAATTCCCCATAAAAAAGTTTTTCCCGCCAAAACCTTTAACTAAGATTTAAAAATATAACCCACCAATACATGATAGACACATCACTATATTATCATTAATACCTTTAGTTTAAAATTCCCTCCAAAAAAATTTGAAATTTTTCAAAACTTATTCCTATCCCCAAGTGGGATAACCCCCAACCAAACGCAGCCTAAAGGTTGTCATTGGGTATGTCATGAACCATGTAGTAGAATGTGAGTGATCAAGATAGGATTTGTCCCTCCTATATAACAGGAGTGCTATCAGGGCCTCTTGATGAGTGAGACTAAGAAGTGTGTGGCCACACTCAGATGAATCAGTATGAGATATTGATGTCATTTGTTTTCATTAGTCAACTTGGGATCAAGGAACATATTGATTGAATTATACAAGTATGACTGATCCATGACTTGTGTTCAATCAAAGATATCAAGGACAAAGGGATACTGGATACTTGGTATTAATCACAGGAACAGGTTATGTCTATCACGACATTCTTGCGGTTTGGGTAGCAATAATGTTTTGCTAGACACTGCTCATTGCTTATGACATTAAAAGAAGTTTTATGTCATTGCCAACATCGCAAGAACCTATTGGGTCACACTCAAAGGTTGAACTGGATTCGGAACTTTATTGACTGAGCCATGTTCTGAGAGTCAGAACAGTATAAGTATACAGGAGGGTCTTATACATGGTCTAAACACTAATCCTACTTTGAAAATGGTTCACAAAGTAAGAGCATATATATCTATGTGGATGTATGGGTCGGGCCTCCATTTGATGGAACTCTAATTGTGTTGGACACAAAGAATAAGAAAGAAACTAAGGTCGGCCACATATAGATATGATACATATAAAGATATATATGGCAGTTACAAGTAAACTTTAACTACTTCTAAACCTTAACATAGAGGATCGTTTCTTCTTCTTCTTCTAGAGAGAGAGAGAGAGAGAGAGAGAGAGAGAGAGAGAGAGGATGGTTTTTCTTTATTAATGAAGGTGGTTTCCAATAGTTGGACAACCATTAGAGGAGAGTTATTTAAGAAGGCCATAAAGTCAATTCTTCTACAATGAGCTAGCACCAAAAGTCGAAGAATAAAAGTTCCAGTTTTGTTTGTGAGAGGAACAAGGCGATTCAGTTCTTCCGAGTGGATACTGATAGAGGCGAGGATCCGTTGATCGTCGATGAAATCATGATAAGGATCGCTAGAGTATTGTCAAATAATCAAAGGCGTCGATATACGAACATTGGCTACGGTTTGTTTTTCAAAACCTAACATGATCAGGGTATTTTCTCGCTTGGATCCTAGATAGGTTTTATCGAGTTTTGTTTTTCAATTTCCGTGTGTATGTCTACAGTAGACATGTATGAACTCGTCATTTCCCAACTATACAAACAAACAAAAAACACAAGAATTCATCTGTCAATGGATCAAAATCAGTCCCAGAAGTCAGTTCAAGAAAACAAGTCCCCTTTAAGGCATTTCATCAAGCACCTCACATGCGTCCTTCGCCTTGCCTGACCTGCAATACTCAGAGATCAGGGATATGTCCATGATAACACACATTAAGCATACATAATTTACTTGAACAACCAAACCCCTCACATTCATCTCAACTTATTGAATTAAACTCTCAGTTTCACATCTAATTTCAGAAATCATTACTCTTATCCATGGACTTTGATTTTGAATCGAGGGATGAAATAACGACCAAAGTGAAAGAGGCGGCAACAAGCGCCCATCCCTCCACCAGCCTCCTCTAGGAAGACGACCAAGGGTCTGGATTCCATCGAAGATGAGGAGCTACGGGATAAGGACAAGCTCGTGCTCGAAGAGCTCCTTAATTTCGCGAACTTAACAACAGCCGAAGTGGGGCTATCCCTCATGATCTTCATCTCGACGCCGAGCATGGTCGCCATCGGCTCGAACTCCAGCCCCGAAGATGAGGAACAAAAACCTTAGGAACGGAATTGGAGATGGAAACTTGGAATTGCCAACGGGAAAGAAAAAAAATACATAAAGGTTCCCTCGTGATAAGCTCTCGATCATTAGATGGCTTGGATGAGATCAAGGGTTTTCCAATGTCTTGCATTTACGCCCTTCATTTTTGGACTTTTTACATGAAGCCTTTCTCTCTTAATAATAATATCATCTCATTTGCAATTAGGTCCTCAACTTAAGGAGGGCTTTCTCATCAACACCCTCTACTTAATTCTTTTTTTTCTACACCAAGTTAGCCAGACAATTGATAAAGCTATATAGCATTAAAATATTTTAAATAGTTACCGAATTTACAGGAGTGGTTTTTACAAATACCGAGTAGCGAGAACCTTGACTGATCTTGGGGGACTTTAATGCGGTTTGAGAGTTAATTGAAAAGAAAGGAAGGGAAAACCATCGGGACCCAGGTATGAAAACTATACTTTTTAACTCTTTTATAATTAATAATCATCTCTCTACACTATGGTTCTCTGCTCCCCTTTCATCTAGTGTAACAACCAACAGGGGCAAGCTAGGAGATGGGCTAGATTGGACAAGATATTGGCAATGATTAGTGGGTTGGGAATGTATCAAACTATTTAATTAGTAGCCTACCCAGATACCAATCATATCACAACCCACTATTATTGCAATGTGTACTTACTAGGGACAGAGGGGTTAGACCTTTCAAGTTTAATAATACATGGATACAGTCAGCCTTATGTCTAGAAAGTGTCAAGGAAATTTGGAGGAAGGAAATAAGAGGGAAGCCTTTACATGAGTTGAACCATAGATTCTGCACCCTAAAAAAAATATTTACTAAAGATGTGTGGAAAATTGGGAGAGGGCTTAGGTCACACAATACAACAACTAGAGAAGGAAATTATAGGGGTAGAACAAGAGCACTGCAACTCACTTGAAGATAAAGGGCTAGAAACTAGACTAAGATCATTATATAAGAAACACCAACCCATTCTAAGACAAAACACCACACTTTGGGCATAGAAAGCAAGGTTAAAATGGTTACAAGATGGGGACCACAATTCCAATTTTTTAATAAAGTAACTAGGGGACATAGAACACACTATATATAGGATAAGTCATATCCAAAGTTCAACATGATAGGTCATTATAGGACATGAGGGTATTGAGTGTATACTGACTTATGGAATTCTGAGACTCAACATAGAATCCATAACCTAGAGTTAGCATTCCCAGAAGGCCTTGTCTCTTTAACACTAGAGCAGAGAAATAGACTTAGTCGACCAGTTAGCAGGCAAGAAATATTCAGAGCACTAAATTCAATCTCTAAAGGGAAAGCTCTTGGCCCTAATGGCTTAAATGTAGAGTTCTTTAGAGCCTTCGAGAATGAAATAGAGGAATCTGTCTCTACAACAATACTACATTTCTTTGACACTGCTTAGCTACTGGTAAGTTGGAACAAGACCCATATATGTTTAGTTCCAAAAAAGAAAACCCCCAACAGCTAAAAGACTTTAGACCCATTTCTTTATGTAATGTGAATTATAAGGTCATAACCAATGTAAAGACTGCCTTTTCTGGAAACAATAAAAATTTGAATTTTTGGAATATGAAATTAATATTGATATTTGCCAATCATTAAAAAGTGAAAATATCAAAGAGTGGAGGGGCCGAAGTGCAAAAGAACATTATATGGGATTTTGGTGGATAATGACTTGTATGTAAAACTCTAAAAGGAGAAGGATTTAAGTGCAAAGATTAGAAAGACCTTGATCTCATCCACTCATCCAAAGAGTGAATGTGAATCATGAGGCCGAGAGGTATTATCACGAGGCAACTCTTAAGTTTATCTCGAACGCCAATTGAGCTCCTAAGATCGAAATCCAAAATCCCTAGCGATTGGGAGTTCTCAACTCCTTTAAAATCCATCTCTTATTCTTATCTTAGTTTGAAGCCGAAGAACCTCGATACTCAGACTCTGGAGATGCAACCCTGACCTTGCCCTCGCTTTCCCTCGAACCATCATCGCCGACGGTAGGAGATTCGACCGTCTCCTCTGATCCGGCAGCTGTAGTTCCTCTTTCCATCTCGCCTGGCTCTCTCTGTCCTGGAGCTCCTCGATTCTCAGAACACTGACTTTGTTTCGAGCTTCAACCCTGGTATCCTCTGCCTCGAGGCCGGGCCTCTCCTCTTGGTTCATCTCGCCATCTCCAGGGTCTCGGATGCACGGGATGAAGATGGAGAAGCTTCTGTGAAAGTTGTGAATTGGGTGTTGGATCTTGGATTGAGGGTTTTGAGGAGCTATGTGATGGATGATATCGTGGATGCTGATGAGATTTCTTGAGCTAAAGATTGATTACTGCCATTAAGATGAATCTTCTTTTGATGATGATAATGATGATTATGACTAATGTGCCCAAGGTTGAGATTGTTTTCTTGTTTAAAACTTAATGATAGTGAAGATGGGTAATGTGGTGATAATCTGAATTTTAATGAGGAATTCAAGATTAATATGAATGGGAAATGACTATTAGGAAATGAGTGAGGAGTACAAATACCTGATTTTAAAAGACTAGGATTATATTGAAGAGATTTTTTTTTTTTTTTTTTGATCAAAGTGGATAAACCACAGTCTTTATTTATAATAGATAACGGTTACATAGAGGGTCTTTTAGTGGATCGGTACAACAAGAGGTACATAAAGAGGTACATAAGCCCTTGCGGATCCCTTTAACTTCTGGCCCGTGGATGGTTCCAGAGTAGCCCAAATTGTCGACTGGTCCCTGTAGTGCAGTGTGTCCCTTTACTCCGGTTGCGTATCTTCAAAGTCCCTTCCCGGTGAATCTTGTTGGCCGTCCTCCCTGGTGAATGCAAGGCTCCGTTTGACGATGGATTCGATCGCTACCAGCTTTGGCTTCTTTGATACATGGGCTGCATCAAACCAAGACAATGTCAGGAAGTCAATATCATGGATAGTTTCCTTGAAAACACGTCGTTTATCATGAAAACATCTCCTATTGCGTTCCAGCCATACGGTCCATGTAGTGGCCATGGCCAAGATGTTCCATCCCATTCGGGCATTGCTGGGCAAGGAGTGTGCAATCGCTGTTCTTCCCCAGAGGTCTTGTGCCCTATAAGGGATTGTAGTCAACTGTAGTAGTTGTGTGAAGTGTTGCCAAACTCTCGATGAATAAGGGCATTGAAATAAGAGGTGTTCTACTGTTTCATCGATTTCCTCACATAAGTAGCACGTCGTGTCCCATTCCACCAGCGTTTCCTTAGATTGTCTAAGGTGAGGACTTTGTTGTCCAACGCTAGCCAGACAAAGGCCTTGACTTTGAGCGGACATGGTAGTTTCCAGAAGTTTTTACCCATTTCCGCTCTAATCCCCGTGCTCATCAGGAAGTGGTAGTACTATCGTACCGTGAAGTCCCCTTGGGGGGTGAGTTTCCAGTGCCTCTTGTCTTGTACTGTATCCGCACATTCAGATAGTTTCCTGGTGAGTTTCTCCAGTTCATGTGCCCCTTCTTCGTGGAGTGGGCCATTTAGAAGGATGGGGTGGCCTTGTGCTAGGCTTTGTTTCACCTTCTGGATTGTGTGATCTTTATTAAGGGCCATGTCATATAAGCATGGATAAAGGTCGTGTGGGGCGTTTCCATCGATCCATTTGTCGGGCCAGAAGAAGATTGTGTTGCCTTTTCCGGCTTCTGCCACGACATTGTGCAGTAGCGCTTCCTGTTGTTTTATGATGCCTTTCCACAAGAAATTCTGCAGGAATTCTGCAGGACATTGATTTTGTTTAATTTTTGGGGGCTGTATAAGAGACGATAATGAGCCAATCCATTGGAAATGAAAGTTAATATTGTGAATATAATATAGTAGATGTTTGGGATGAAATGGGGAAGATTTCGAGCTTCAAATTGAGGTTTCAATTTCAAGGTTCTGATAGTTGTTGTAGCAAAGAGTGAACTATAAACTCCAATATTTTCAAAAAGACTCGGAATTCGATTCTGATCGTCCCGATAGTTCGGGTATATAATTAAACTAATAAAAATGGTGCAGGAAGGTGTTATAAGGCACAAACTCATTGGTTATAAATTAAAAAGCCGATATTTCGGCTAATACAAGATGAGGGTATTTAAATGCATGTATTGAATTATGTTTGTTATGGAATGTCATGTGATGATTAATTATCATGTCTAGGACGTGATAGAGTGATTTTGGATGCAATTGGGAGACTCGGACCAAAGTAGGTCCTGGAAGTGAAACAAGTAGACTCTCGCAAGGGTGCTGTGAGTATTTCTAACTCATAGTATTCTATTGATTTTTGTTGTTGTTGTGCTAGATGGATGTTGGGGTCCTTCTTTTGATACCTGCTCTATCTGTTGACATGTTATGCTTGCTGCATTGTTTGAGCTTGCATATCTTGATATTATCTGCTTTGAGGGAGTACCCCTTGACATTCTTCTTGTGTTGTTGTAGGATGGCCAGGAGGTGGTACTCCAAGGCATATGGCTAGTGAGAGTGGTACTCCATAGCATATGACCAGTGGAGTACCCTCTGGCATTCTACTTGCACCTAGGATGGTCAGGGGGGTGGTACTCCATAGTAGTCTATTGACATTCTATTTGTGCATTGCTTGACTTGTATACTCTGATCGGATTTGCTCTGCTCTGACTGCGATAGTTTGTTATCTGCATGTCTTGACTTTCTGTATTGGCCTTATGCCTTCCTTATATTGTGCGATCCTACTAGGCCTTTCTTTGGCTCATGCACTTGGTTGCTTTATTTTTTTCAGGTGACGACGAGTAGCTAGGAGTGGGAGTCAGGAGGGAGCTTCCGCATGACAGCCTAGCAGCGTCGGGGATATTTTAAGCTGAGGTCTACGAGCCTCTATTTTTTTGCGTGAGAGTTGAGTTGTATTCAGGACCTGTATAGGGCTTTTGTATAAACCATGTATATGTATTCTTTCGCTGATTTATTTACTTTCGTTGATTATTTATATTCCAACTCTGTTTTAATTATCTGCTTGTTTTACTGAGCCTTGCGTGCTTATGGGGGCAACCCTATAAGTACACGGCGTCTGTCGCGTGCCCGGGGCCCGGATCGGGTTCGGGGCGTAACAACCAAGGTCCTAGCTAATAGGATTAGGGAGGTTTTACCAGAGTTGATTGGAAGGGCGCAGGCTGCTTTCATTCATGGTAGGAGCATCTTTGATAATGTATTGTTAGCCCAGGAGTTGGCACACTCAATGGAGAAAAACATGGCTAACCACCCAATAATGATGGTTAAGGCCGATAAGGAAAAGGCATATGATTTGGTAAAATGGGACACTGCCATTGTTGTTCTCCAAAAAATGAAATTTCCTCCCAAGTGGATAAGTTGGGTAAAGGCATGTTTTGAGACACCCACAATGGCTTTTATCATCAATGGTAAAAGTAGGGGATTGGGTTACACCTAGAGCTGGTCTTAGGCAAGGAGACTCTTTGTCCCCTTACCTATTCATCTTAGTGTCACAGATTCTTACTTGCATTTAGAACAAAGCTAGTGAATTAAATATGATAAAAGGGGTAAAAATTGGTGCAAACAAAACCATCAACTATTGTCTGTATGGATATGACTTGCTCCTATATTGTGAGGCATCAAGAAAGAGTGCTAGGGCAATTAATATTTGCTTTGGAATTTACAGTGAATTAACAGAACAGAGAGCAAATATTGTCAAGTCTGAAGCATTCTTCCCATCTTGGCTAAATCTAAAATTGAGAAGGTCAATCCTAACCATTCTTAGATTGCAACAGAGTACTTTCCCCTTTAAATATTTACGAGCTTGGATTTCCTTACAGAGAATACACATGAGCAAATTCATGCCACTAGTGGAAAAGGTAGAGAATAAGTTAGCCTTTTGGAAAACTTTGAATATGCCTATGGCTGGAAGGGTGACACTTGCCAAGGCCACTATCCTCTCATTGCCAAAATATGCACTTAGTACTTATCTAATTGTAGACATGGTGTTAAATAACATTGCAAAACAGGTAAGGAGGTTCATTTCGAAAGGGGAGGGGGGTGAGGGTGTAACAACAATGGCAGAGGATTGCATATGATCAATTGGATAACTATTTCCATGGAAAAATCTGAAGGTGGTCTATGGTTTAGGGGTTAAGGATCTGAAAATAATGAAAACTTCACTATTAACTAGGCATGTATTAGACATTTTAAACAGGTGTAATAAACCATGGGTTGAATTAATGATCTACAAGTATGGATACCCCAATATCTGGGGCTCAACCAAATATGGACAGGTATGTATCTGTGATATTCAAGGCCTTGATGGATACAACTACAAAGGTAAAGGAATTTATGTAAATCAAACAAGTAGGCCAGGGTTTCCTGGTAGCACAAGAGCCCTAGATCTTAATGCCTTTGTAATGGAAGCCAATACCTTTTAACATGAATTATGATCTATCCAATGTACAGGTAAGGCATTTACTAACCAATTATGGCTAGGATCAGGAATTATTACTTGATATTTTCTCTCCAACAATTGCATATAGTATCCTTGAGTTGCAGGTTCAAGAAGCAGCAGAAGGAAATATCTGACGGTGGAAAACAACAAGCAAAGGGAGCTCTCTAACTTCAGTAATATACCAAGACTTAAGGGACAAAGGGAGGAATGAGGAGTGGAATGGATGGAGAAACATTTGGAGGCTTGATGTTGCTCCAAAAATCCACTACTTCCTCTAGAAGCTATTCCATATGAAACTACCAACTAAGGAAATGCTGCATAGAGTAGGCATTGGTCTTGAGGAACCACGTCCACTGTGCAAGCTAAAGCTTGAGACTATTGATCATCTCTTCTCTGAGTGTAGGTGGACAAACCTGGTTTGGGAGAAGCTGAAAGACAGGGGTATCTCACACACTTGCTAGAACTCCAGGAGCTAAAGGACAAGGGGTATCTCACTCATTCTCCTCCCTTGAGATGTAGCTCACATCCTAATTTTGTAGCTTCTGGAGCCATCTGCAATAGAACTCAATAGTTTCACTTGTTTTTCGATTATAGTCCTCAACTTCCAGATGTTACAGCTTAGGAATAAATTGATTATCTGTATGATTCTAGGATTCTGCGATCCCCATTCTACTCAGCTCCTTGATCCCCTTTTTCATAGCCATCAACTCCCCTTCAAATGATGAGCTAGCCTTGCATACTTTGGATTCTGCATAACATAAAGACCCATTGTTAGTGATAATAATATATCCTATACCCATTTTTAAGGAGTCGGCCTCCCATGAGGCATTAATATAGAGTAAAAATTTTAGGTTTTCCCCTAGCCATCCCCTCCTAGCAATCTCTCCCATTTCTTCTATATTTTGTTCCTAGATTTGGTTTTCCTTTGTCATCATAATGCCTTTCTTAGTAATGAAGGCCGGATCAAAAGCTTTTCCTTGAAAAACTAGGTTGCAACTGACTTTCCAAATTTTCATAATATATTCCCTATTATGAGAACTTCTTCATTTGGTACTCCAGTTCTCGAATTGGACCTTCCCTTAATCCAATCACCCTCTTCCAAAGTATCACATCTCATGACAGTCTGGGTCAAGTGTCCTTCATTGCTAACCTCCTCCCACACATGTTGTACCAATCTGCAACCATAAACCAAATGATTAATAGTTTCTCTTCCAAGTTTAAATAACAAACATGGCTCATTAGGTCCTATGCTTAGACTGTATAGATACTACTTAGTAGGCAACTTCCCATGAAAGAATTTCTAGAGAATCATCTTCACTTTGAGAACCATCATCAATTTCCATAGGTATTTCCAACCCTATCACTATGGCTCGCAATTCATTACTCTCATTGTATCATAGATTCCAGCAGTTAAATCCTATATTCCATATACCCATCTCTATTCTTTTTGTTCTTGTGTCTAGTTCACTTGTTTACTATTTAAGATATCTACCATTGTGTTGTCATCCATAATATCCCAATCCTACTCTCCATTTTCTAATAGCTGACCAACCTGCACAATTGTTAATTCATAACCTATATTGATAAAAGTGGGCTTCATTTGAATAGGCATATAAAAAATCCATAGATATAGTGAACAAAATCAGTACTTAATATTTTCATTGGAAGAATATGCCCTCCAATCAAACCAGCTACATTCCTTATTGTTCTAAAGGTCCATGACACATTAACCAAATTAGAGTCATCTCAAATATTCATGGGTCCATACTTAAGTGTCATGAATTTCACCCAAAAATTATCAGCATGATTCAGTAATTTAATGCCATGTTTAGCTAGCAGAACAATTTTCATTTGTTTATGGTTTTTTTACACCCACTCCTCCCTTAGCTTTTGGGCTTAAAACTATGTTCCAGCTAATGAGATGAACACCGTTGCCCATGCTATTACCACACCAAATAAACTTCCTAACCATCTTGCATATCTTTTCAAGTATATATAGTATCATTAATATCATATGTATTGAGTCCATAGTCAGGTAATGCCATTATAACAGAGTTGGCCAGGGTCACTCTACCAACCATTAAAAATTTTAAGGCTTTCCAATGAGCTAATATATATTTTTTTTTACACAGTTTCAATCATAGGTTGGAACCTAGATAATGAGATTCTAAAAGAGAGACACACAGCTACCCAAATATTTGAAATGAAAGGTCCTATTTTTAAAATTTAGTATTTTAGTTATGGATTTCTTAACTCTCCTATTGATCTAAGATGGGAAATATACTTCTGATTTACCATAATTTTTCCTCTGTCCAGTAAGATTCGAATACAACTCTAAGCACATATTCAAGGATCTGGATTTTTTTTCTAGTGGTCCTATAGCATATAAGAATGTCATTAGTATATAGTATATGATTTATAGTTAAGGATTCACTGATTCTAATGCCCCTAAACATATTTGTGGCTTGTGCTTTATTCAGGATGCTTGTTAGGTACTTGGGACGTACACTAGGATAAACAGATAAGGGGAAATAGGGTCACCTTGTCTAATACTTGTTATAGGTTTAACTCATCTGTCAATTCTCCCATTAATAATAAAAGCTACAATTGAGGACTCAATATATGACTTGATCCAAGCTATCTATTTGTTAGGAAAATTCATTTTAGTTAGTACAGCTATGACAACGTCCCATCTCATAATGTCATATGTTTTTTCTATATCTATCTTAGTTATCCTGGGAGTTCTTTTCTAGGATGTGAGCTAATTCTTGTGTCATTATTATGTTATCAAAGAAATGTCTTCCTTGTATAAATGTATAAATGTTGTCTGCTCCTTTTCTATAAGTGACGACAATAAAGATTTAATTCTATTGGTCATAATTTTAGTGATTATCTTATAGTTAATGTTGCACAAAGATATAGGCCTATAATCCTTAACATATGTAATGAGGTATGCTGAAGAAAATGAGATACATATTTTACTATAGAATCACCTATATTCCAAAATGCAAAAAAAACAAAAAAAAAACAAAAAACATTAAGTCCATTGGGTCCGGGAGACGTACCCCTTGGTATTGATTTCAAAGCTTTAAATACTTCATAACTTGACACTAGTTTGGTAAGTTCCATGATCCCTTGGCTTGAATCGAGGGCTGGAAGGTCCTTTGGTAGAGCCTATACAAGTCTCTCAACACTCCACTGTCCTTTGTCACTCCATAGGTTAGAATAGAAATTAATAATTTTTTCTCTTATCTCCTTAGGATCTAAAACTAATTCATTTTCCTCACTCCTAATTGAATTGATTCTATTCCTACTTCAATGGTTTTTAGTGGTTTGATGGAAGAATTTTAAGTTGTTGTCCCCATTTTTTAACCACTGATTTCTAGACCTTTGTGCCCATTAAATTGTATTTTGTCTTAATAAGGCATGATGGTTATTATACATGCATCTTAATCTAGCTAGTCCAGTTATCTACCTCTCTATTTGTTTCAGTTTCCTCTTGTTCAGTTTTTAAAATTTCTTTTCTACTACCCTAATTTTCTCTTCTAAATTCCTTGACATATTCCTACAGTTCTTGATGAGATCTCTTCTCAAATTATGACATCTATGACTAAAGTCATGCATAGGATTTACAGTCCCTACTCCTGTCCATACACCTTATATACTATTTAGACATTAAGAGGGTTGAATCCAATGATTATCAAATATAAAAGGTCTAGTTCCTCTAGACTTCTGAAATTACATGTTAGAAAGATGGGATTATGATCTGAATAATATCTAGGTAAGTGTTCAATGTCATAGCTCACTACACTCTTATTCCAAGAACCACTTGCAATAAATCTATCAAGCTTAGACCATACTCTGGATACCCCCTCTGGTTATTACTCCATGTAAAGGGGGATTTAATTCCAATAAATTATTATTTATCATAAAAGAGCTAATGTTTTTTGTTTTCATACTTGTCAAGTGTCTCCTTGAACCACCCTGTCTTCCACTATTTCTTCTAATTGCATTAAAATCCCTCATTAGGATCCATGATCCAGATACCTTTGATAAGCTAGCTGATTCATCTTAGGTTCTTTTTTGTACTCCAGTAACTTGACTATTATATACAATAGTTAGCAACCAGGACTTCTCACCCTGAAATGAGATAATTTATAATTAGATGGAAAGCATACCTTGACACTGCGATAAGTGTTACTTTTCCCAAGTCCTTCTGCCACAGAACCAAGACACCGCTCGAGTAACCGAGTGATGGTATCACAGCCCAGTAAGAGTGGTAACGGTTCTGTTACCGAGCTAAAGGGTGTGAATCGCTACCAACTGAAGTTTTGTGATTTTGAGAAATGTTGAACCGATTCTAAACCGATATTGGGACAGTAACCGATGCTCAGTTGAACCAAGAATTCAGTCGGAATCGGTTTCAGTTGCAGCTTACCGAATCTATGAAACTTAATCTAAGGATAAATTTTTTTAAACAATTTATCATGAATTTTATCCCAAATATATCGTGTCTCATGAACATCCAATTAGATTAAAGATAAAACTTTTTTTAAACAATTTATATCAAATTTTTATCCAAAATATATAGTTGCTAACAACTCATGAACCTCCTTTAAATTGAATTAGATTAAGGATTAAAAAAAACTACCTTGATTTTTTTAAAAAAATTATCTTAAATTTTCATTTTAAATATATCGTGCCATAAAAAATCATAAAAATCTCATGAACCTCTAATTAGATTAAATATAAATATTATTTTAAAACAATTTATATTGAATTTTTATCAAATCTGTAAACCCAGTAAAATAGTAAAGTTAAATGGGTTAATAATGGGTCAAATCTGTAAAAACTAAAAACAGTTAGACAAAAAAGATAAATGAGAAGAGAGAGAGAGAGAGAGAGAGTGAGTGTATGATATAAATATTATATTTATATTTAACACATAATTTAGTTCGGATCGGTTCGGTACTAGAACCGACCAAAAATCATTTTTTTTTAATCTACCCAACTGCCTTAAGCCGATCGGTATGGGTTTGGTTGGTTACCAATTATTTGGGTTGGCTTCCCACTCCTATAGCCTAGTGCCACCCTTTACTAAATATCTCACAGAATCTTTTGATTCTAGGCTCATCAACACAAGATTCTACAAGGTAGACATATTTAAATTTAACTATTTAATCATCAATTTAATATGGTTTATGGTGTTTTCCTCATAGATTCCTCAACAGTTCCGACAAAAAACTTTCATTATTTACACTTGCTTAGATTTTAGTCCTCACTGGTTCTCTATGTCCCCTTTTTGTAGTCTGACTCTCTACTGTAGAAGTTCATTTCCCAGTAGCTTCCCCTTGTGGATTCTTTCCAGCTCCATCTCCTAAGGTGGTTTAGGGTTGTTGTCAGCCTTGCGCATGTTCTCCTCTCTCCCTACTTGCCTTCCATACTCCTCCAAGGCTTCAACTACACTATGAACACAACTTGAGTGATTAGTGTCTCCAATGTTTCTTTCCAGGGCCCTACACTCAAGAAAATCATAGTTCATTAGAGGATTTTTTACTAGGCTTCCCCCTTCCTCAAGAGAGGTAATGAGGTTAGGTTTCCCAGGCAATTTTTCCAAAAGTTGATCCTTATCCTCATATCTAAGACCCCCGTAGTGGAAACCTCTAAGATATTCTTTTTTCCCTCTCTGTCCTATATGGCCACTACGAAAGCTCCATGAAGTAAACGAGGTCTCAATGGCAGGATCAAGGCGCATGCCTCACTCGGTACTCCACTCCCTTGATCAATGTGACTTCTCATAGTTGCACCCCTGCTGCTTTGCTTACCCACCCGACAAAGCTCCTTGTGGACTTCACCCAACGTCTCTACCTCTGCTTTGAGTGGTCATGTGGCCAAAGTTCATTGGTTTAGATGAACGGTCATGTGACACTTGCACAAGAGTGGGAGAACATGTGACCAACACCGACCACCCTTGACTATCACCGGTGTTGTGATTTTTGGCAACCACTACATGACTTCTCCCATGTCTCCTGTGCATCCATAGCCCGAAGCCCCTATCCCTATCCTCTTCTTACCCTGCAGAGACCCATTCGCTCTATTTTTCTTATGGAACCACCATATTCCGATGAGACAAACTGGCTTCCTTGACCAAGACACCCTTCCCTTTTGGATCCAATGCTCTTGGCCCGGTTCCAGTCTTGTCTCGACGACTCCCAGCAAGCTCCACACCACATATCTTCACTTCATGGCCTACCAAACCACACTTATAATAGAAAATCAACAATCTTTCATATAATATAGCAACAAAAATACTAGAATCTAAGAGTCTTACCCAGACCCCTCGTTTAAGAGGTTTTTCCATATCAACCTTAATGCAAACCTTGGCATAGTGCGCTTTATTGAAAGCTAGAGTAGTTTCATCAATCTTCACAACTCTGCCAAAGAATAAAACTAGGGATCCCAGAGCCTTTGGGTTCAGTACTTCACTAATAGGTAATGTAACTGGACCTAAAGAGTAGTAGATGTCAACCTCTTGAAGACAAGTTGGAAATGGGACATCCAGTGAATCAGATGGAGCACCATACCATTAACCGTCTAGGGGTCGTTTATCAGTATGGTATCAATGATTTTTCCCAACTAACATTGGACCACAAAGAACCCATTTGGCATATCAGCAATGTAGAAATCACCAAGGCCATGCCAAAGCCTTAAGAGGTGTTCCTTTGCTATTTCGAGAGGAGGGGCCTTACCAAGGACCTTGGCGTAGAGAGTATTGAGTATGGACTCATGCACTCTAAGGATGACATCGTCCTCCAAGACTAGGGTCTCCTTCACCATGGCTTTTAGACGATCCAGCATTGGCTATGACGCCAGAAGTATCTTTGTAGGAGTCGGTGTCCTATTTTTTTATGACATTTGCCTAGGATCGATCTCCTGCGCCTTCATAAGGAGCATTCCCTCTGGGTGGACCCTACTTTCACTAACATCCTAGAGCATCAGTAACCTGAGGGTTTTGCAACAATTAATGAACATATTCCATTGAAACCGAGACGAGATCAAGGGTTGCAGCTACACCTGATACAACTTTCCTCATGGCCATTACTCCTCCCCCACCTAGCTACTCGTGCAAGTGGGGTGAGAGAGAATGCTTGAGAGGACACGTTGCTTTGGGAAAACGAAAAGATTTTTTAGAGCTCGCTCTTGAAGCTTCCCGGGAGAAGTTAGGAAAAAGGTATGGTTCAATCCAACTGTACGTGAGTTGCTTTTGCATGTGAACATTCAAGTCAGCCAAAATACCCGCTTAACAAGGAGATTAATTAATGCAAAATTTGGCTAAGAGGTAATCTTTTTTTTTTTTTATGAAGTGGATAAACCACATTTTATTCATTAGGTAAATTTAAAGGAGTTCAGTACATTGCTCATGCAACGGGAAATAAAAGATACATGATAATTTGCACTCTCTCCTGCATGAGATGTTGCCCCCTCTTGTCTTCATTCCAATGTGCCTTCTCGTGTCGTGCCCTGGGCGGGTGGTGGATCATCCTCAAACGTATCACCACTCTCATCATCAAGTCCTGGCATGTCTGAAGTGAATTCAAGACTACGTTTGACCAAGTTCCCTACCGTTTTCAATTTGAGCAGCTTAGCCGGTGGAGCTACATTCAACCAAGAAATAATGAGGAAAGTACTATCACAAATAATTCTTAAACAAACGCGTTGTTTGTCTTGGAAACATCGTCTATTTCTTTCACCCCAGATACTCTAGGTAACTGCCATCACAACCAGATCCCAACCTTCTCGAAGGGTATTGTCCACCCTTGGGAAGGTCCCCCAGGATCCCCATAGAGCTTGCGTCTCCAATATGTTTGGTAATCGCAAAGGCAAAGATAGGGTGCTAGAGGAGGGCATGCATCAATATTAAGACCATCGAAGGACCTACAAATCTTCATAAGAAACAAGTGCCCAAAGTAAACACAAATACGAGAAGGTATCACCAGATCGTCTATTTGTTGACCTACAACCAATGCCCACAATTAACAATGATTTCAAGTACAATAAAAAAGATGGTAGAATGAAGCCCCAAAAGATAAGGAAAAGAAGTTGTGTTATAATTAATTGTTGATCATTAAAGTGGTACCACTGGTTATTGGACCATGAATAATTGTTTAGAGATTTTCATTTAATTAATTAGATAGGTTGATATATAGAAAGGGAGGATTCTTATTTCGCTTTATAAAATCTTATAAATTCAAAAAGAAAAAAAATTTATATTGCTTTGAATTTTTTTTTCTTAAGTATTGTTAGGATTAATCATATTTGTATTAATTGTTATTTTCACAAACAATACATTAATAATGATAACTCTATGCATTGTAATTCTAGTTTTATTTCAAGTTATGTATAAATTTTGTGAATCTCGACTAATTATATGAAATCTGAAAACCTCACATCAAACATGACATAATAAGATATTTCATTTATAAAAATTTAATAATTTTTTTTAAAAAAAAACTGTAATCAGAATTAAGAAGGTAAGAGATGGAGTGAAGTTCACTTCTCGTTGTTGGAGATCAAATGCAATGTACCTTGAGGAAGGAAGGAAGGAAACTTTATGCAACTTTAGAACAAAGATCTCTTTTTTTCCGAAGCAAATCTAACATTATACCATATGCTTCCTTGCATATAATCTGGTTTCATTTCATGTGATTGTGTCCAATAACTCACAGTCTCACAAGTTCTCTTTTAAGTCTACTTGACCATTTGCTTGCATAAAGGGTGACATTATCTCGAAAAAAAATTTCCTTAATTTCTGATTATATTCCAACATTAGTCAAGTATGATCGTTTTTTTTTTTTTGATAAATATAGACAAGTCATAGATGTAATTCAAACTCTCAATCTGTCTTTGTGAGCTAGGAGGAATTGATTAGCTAATTTTTCTTGTGAAAGTTAGTTAATCAAGCATGATTCATCATTAATTAAAAGATTAGTATTTAGCAAAAGACATGCAAGTAATTAAGCTCATCTCAAAGATGTTGTTTATTAATTTCATGGTTGAAATTTGAAGATTTATGCTTAATTAATTTCTAAAACCATAAAATGTTAATTATATTCAATAAATTTGATGTTTAGAGTTAACATTAATACTAAATACAATTTTCTACCTCTCTTTTGATCGATTCGCAATCTCACTTTTTTATTTTCAAATAAAACAAAAAACTCATACTCATCTTTGAATATGCACAGTGAAAGTACTAATTTTCTTATAGTTTAGTTTTTCTAGTTAATAAAAGTACACAATGAAGATTTAATTTATATATATATGAGAATTAGAAAGGCTATCTTTTCTAGACTGAACTATCAGTTTGGCCTTTAAGAAACAAGGTAAGCCTCACTTTGCAAAGATAGTAATGCATTTATATATGTCTAGTGGTATATAGATCAAACATTTCTAATCAGTTTGGAACATGCAATGAGCATCATAATAAAATCTCAATCCAGTTTGGAGCTTTACAGGCAACAATATATATCATGTAAGATTCTGTACTTGCTTTCTTAGAATTATATGAACAATTGTTGAAATTTTAGATGAATGGAAGAAAGAATTAAAGTGCATGCATATGTGTTTTTTATATATATTGTTATCACATCAAGGTAACAAATGGTACTGAAAATGCTTAAGTACTTTATATATAACAAACATTTAATACAAACACTAGAAAGTGAATACACATTTGGTCAATGTTTTAGAAATTTTATGAACCAAGAGTCCAATCTTTTACTATTTTTTTTTATAAAAGTGGATAAACCACAGTCCTTTATTTATGATAGATAACGGTTACATAAATGGTCACTTTGCTATGGTCGATACATTTTGGGGTGTATTACCTCCTTAACATATTCCCTCTATCCCGTAAGTGGGTCCAGAGGTACCAAAAGTACCCTCAATATGTGGAGTACTTAGAGTACCTGAGAAGCACCCTCTAATCCGCTTGTGTATATATCTTCGAAATCTTTCCCTGACGAGTTTGCCAGTCCTTCTCCCTTGTGATATGCGAGGCTCCGCTTAACAATAGACTCAGTCTTTTACTACTAATATACACTCTTGTTATCAAGCTAGCTAAGAGAGTTGAAAGACCAAAGATGTGTGTGCATGCATGAACAACATGCATGATGCCTCTTACCAACAAGACAAAAATCCGACCATGCTTTGCACTTGGGATAATGTTCTTCTGATTATCAAGCCAGACAGATTCCCAGCAACATCTCATCATCTCCTCTTCTTCATTCTCTCATCATGCAACAACTTGCTCATCTCCGCATCTCTCTTCATGCACCTGTCCATCCTCCATTGGCTCTCAACTCACATTTCCATGCATATATATCTTCATTCAAAGTCACTTTACTTTCCAAGCTAGCTTGCAGGCTTGCAGCTAGCTTCTTTCTAACTTAAATATCTCAATGAAAAGCATCGCCCACAACTAAATATCTTCTCACTAAGACTTACATGAATTAGATCAAGAGTATCAATAAAAAGTACACCTACTAACTTTCTCCTATTGTCTCGATTTGATATAGCCCCATCATTAAAGAAGCCGATGCTCCAGAAGACACAAAGCATAGTCAAAAGAAGCATGCACTTCTCAATGAACAACCCTAGAGATCTAGTGGCGATGAGGCACGAGAGGGAGGTTATAATTAGGGATAGAAGCAAGTGCAGATAGAGGACAACAATATTGAGCTGGGCTTGTTACTATATATGTTCCCTGTAACATTTTGATAGCAACAGGCTTATTGTAACACTTATCATGAACTTATTTCATAAATTAATGTGGTTTACCCATCTTAATAATAATAATAATAATAATAATAATAATAATAATAATAATAATAAGGGCGTGTTTGGTTACAAGATAAAAAATTATGACATAATTTTATTATGTAGGGAGTGAAGATGATTATTACATAAATTATGGCATATTTTATTCTTACAGATAATGAGTGTTTAGCTAGTATAATAAAAAATTATTATAGAAATCGGGAAGTAGAGGGATCGCTCTGCGATAAGGCTGTTCGGCGATGAGAGAGAGATCGGGAAGGGAAGGAGAGACTGCTCAGCAGAGAGAGAGAGATCGGGAGAGGACAAGAGAAAAAGAGGGTAGGATCTCGCGACTTCCACAATGAGAAAATATTCCACTCAGAGTGGAATATAATTTTATGCTTTAATGCCCATGTTATATAATAATTCCATATTCCAAATAACCAACCCAAATACCCCTAAACCCTAAACCCCACAAAATATAAAATTATGACATAATGTACGGATTATATCATAATTTTAGGGTATCCGAACAAGCACTAATAATAAAAAACACCTCTTTGTGAGATGATTAATTTGTTATAAACCACTTGGAATATGATGGAGTAGGAGAGATGAAATGTTGAAAGGCGAAGAGAATAGAAATGGATATTGTAACTTGTAACTAAACTCCATTGAAATATAATCAAAAGTAAATAAAATATTTACAAATATATTTATTTGCATTGAACCGACTTAAAAACAAATAGTTAAATTAATTTTATTATCTAATGTAATAATCTAATATGTCTCGATAGTTCCAATAAATTTTCACATATGTACCTAAACTGAATATTTTGGTTGAAGAGCGAGTGCTAATTCCCATGCATGCCATTAAAATGGTTCAATGATTCAATGCCTCTACTTCAAACTGATCTTGTTTGCAAGTTGATGTAGTGAAGAGAGATTCAAGAAGAAGAAGCAGCAGCTATATAGAGTGAGGAACACAAAGCCACTAATCATAAATTTAATTACTCCATTATATAGGGTCATAAGTGATACGTAAAGAGAGAGGATCAAAAGAGAGGGTTGTTTTGACATCATCACTGAATTATTTAAATATAGGTAATTATTATTATTATTATTATTATTATTATTTGACTAAGGTGACAGGGACCCCCGAAAGACGTCAAGAACGTGTACAGATTTGACAGTGAGGGAGCACAGGAGGCTCGGCAGAGATCTGCTCACCTGATCCTCATCTTACAAAGGAGGGAGTTTGAACCCGAGTCTTCCATAGATTTACTATTCATCACTTAATATAGAACCTTAGTACCAATAGGCTTTTATAGCAGTTGGTTATAGGTAATTATTGTATCCCAAATGTCAAAGAAAAAAAAAATTGTTAAGTGTCGTGTAGGATGTCTGTGATAGTGAACTGTGATCGTAATAAGAAATTAGAGAAAGAAATTAAGATAAACTCCTTATTAACCATTAAACCTAAAGCTATGTTTGGGAAATGGATAAACTTTAGATAAAAAGGTTTTTTTGGAGTTATTCATGGATAAGTTTCAAATATATATCCTCCTTAAAATATGGATAAGAATAAAAATAGTTATCCTACTTAATCATCTTATCTTTGGATAAAATAATTATCCTAAAATAACCTATTGGATACTTTCCATGTTGTTTGTCTTAAGTTTTTTAAATATATTTATCTTTTATCCATATTTTATCTAAACAATATTTAATTTTTAGATAAATAAAAAATTCAAATAGAAATTAAGGGTAGCCACCTTTTCACAAAAAGAAAAGGAATGAAGGGTAGCACTCTCTCTAAAAAGACTAAGCAAATGGCTAAAAGAAACTGGAAGTTCCACCGGTTATATCTTGTGTTGTAACACCAGTTGCAACTTATTGTCTAGCTATGACTTGAGGAGTTTCAAGTATTGCTATCTTGTTAGTTCCACCAGGGGTAATTGTGTGGCTTCAAGGATGACACTCTCACAATAAATTAATCCATCGGACACACAAGCAATCTCACACCCACTCACAAGCAAAGGAACAATCAACACATCAAGAAAAGAGACACAAAGGTTTGGTTTACCAGTTCGGCTTCCAAGCCTAAATCTAGAGTGTCTAGCTTGGAGAAGATAATCCACTAAAAAAGTAGTAAGGACAAGAGTACAAAGAGTTTCACTCGCCCTCTCTCTTACAATATACACATCCACTCTGGATTGACCGATGACCACTATCACCCTTCTCCATGTCGTTGACATCGCATTTTCCTGTTCTAGGATCTTCGAAATCTCCACGGCACTAATTTGGACTCCTTCCAAATCAAGACGTTGCAATCCTGTTGCAACCGAACTTGCAACGTGGCCCAGACTGCTAAACTGACTAAGGTTGCAGTATTGCGTTGCCATGACCTCAAGACCCTCCAACCTTCTTGGTTGTGTTTGAGTTGAATACTGTCGAATCCTCCTGATCATGACCACAACAACTAGCTGGACTCCTCTCCGTTACGTCCACAATCTTCCTTCAAAGTTGCACCTCACCATGGTGCATAATCCATTTTCAAAGCATCTTGATCAAATCAGATCTCCATTCATCCTGATTTGATTCTTCAGCATCTCCATCAGAATAGTTGTTACCATATTTATCTCATTCTAAATATGGCCTTCAATCTCCTCTTCAATCAAGGCTTCTCCAATCAATAATCTCCATATTTGGTATGTATGTAATCTCCAATCATATAATCAGTTTGCTGCCACTTGCATGAAATCTCCTAATCACATCTTAATCAAATCCATTTAACATGCAGTCATTTTCACGGAATCTTCAATGATTCAGTTTTCAATCAATGCAGCTACCAAGCTTACAATCCAATCACCACTAATCATATCTCCTATTTCCAGTTTCCTGCTAAGTGTGTCTCCAGCAGATCTAGTCTCCAAAGAATAGTATTCTCCAACATGCTTTGACTGGTCAATTGTCTTTTCCTTGTGTATTTACAAACATAGCTTCTTACCAAGGCTAGTTCCTTGAAGTCTTCATGCTTTCCATGTAGTGTCCTCCATGCCTGTAATGTCCTCTCATGCTTTGACTTGTCAACTGCCTTGTTGTCTTGACTTGGTCAACTCGCCATGACATCACAGTGTTAAATGATGCCAACTGAAATGCTTTGCACTAAGTACTAACAAAAACATAAAAAATGACAAATACTTGGAAAATAGAAATTCTAAGAAAAATAGACAAATTGGATGGCTATGGAGACCTGACAATTGTCACAAGAGGAGAAACGTAAGAATATTTCACTGCTAAGATAATATAACAAAATTATCTACAAAGATAATGATTCAAAATAACTTGGCTAAAGGAAAGGGATTGTAATACCATATTTTCCCACGCTACAACAAACCAACAAAGGAATATGAACTAGATACACTAGCTAGCTCCGTGACTATGGACCTGATGATGAAGTTTCTCTAGCAATCACCACCCACTTGACAAAACTATTCAGAACCAAACGGGGCGTATGTTATACTATGGGAAAATATTGTTCTCTTATGAATAGAGAATCAATCTGAGTTATCTGGAAAACCCTTTCACATGGTTGTTGTGTAAGAATTGAGCTTGAATAAGATACTTGGGCCAGTCGAATTCCCTATGGTACTCTACCAACAAGGGTAAGAGATTGTCATATTCCAACTTTTTGAGCAAATATTTGGACCAACATCTTATTAATACCCTAGAATTACTCCCTGACAACCATCACGAACTATAGGTCAATAAGCCTACTGAATTGCTCAATGAAGTTTATTACCAAGATCCTTTTACAAACCATCTAAGGGCAGTGATTGTAAATCTAGTGGATGAAACCTAAGCCACTTTCATTAAGGGATGCATGATCCAGGATAACATAGTGGTCGTAGAGGAGCTAATTTTTATAATAAGGCAAACTAGGACAAACGACGCTTTAGTGAAGATCGACTTTAAAAAATCCTTTTATATGGTTGATTAGAACTTCTTATTGGAGGTACTCTAAGCTGGGGTTTCAGTCCTAGATGGATCGTTTTGATTAGTAGACTTCTATACTCTTCTAAGGTCAACTTTTTCATTAACAAGATTTAACAAGATATCTAAGACATAAGCTAGGGCTAAGATAGGGGGATCTCCTCTCCCCACTCCTATTCGTCCTAACAACAAATGTCTTCAACACAATGCTCATGTAGGCGTTCAGGTAGGTAACAACGGAGCAAAGGACATATCTTCTCTACAATACTCGAATAACCTACTGTTGTTATACACAAGGGATGTATCTCATTTTAGAGTACTCAAATTCATCTTCTATTTTTATGAGCACCTCTCGGGCTCCCACATTAATTTCCAAAGGAGTGTCATCATCACCATAAGGACATAGAGACACATAGCATAATATCTTAATGAAATTAATAATGAAATGTTGGTTGGGGACCCTTCCAATCTAATACATAGGGATAACGATATTAGGAGGCAAGCCTAGGAAAGAAGATTAGCTCGCACTGATTAAAATGGCTCGGCTCCTGGAAAGGTCAACTTTTGTCTCCAGGGGGAGTATCACTTTGTTTAACTTGATCCTTTTTACAATCCTGAACTATTGGATGTCCATCTACTACTGATGGGTGAAATAGCAAGTATACGAGTCGTAGTCAAGTAATAGAGTGGACTATTGGGAGTCGGATGTCGAACCACAGGGAATAGAAAATACTAAATTCAAACCAAGATTTACTAACCTAGTCTAGTATGCAAATTGGGGGGTTTTTGGAGTTATGAAACCGAGAAATCAGAAAGATTGCAATTAAGAAACAAAAAAAAATCGAGAATTGGTTAAGATTAATCTATAGCAAGAGGGGATACTTGGGTATGCATCCCTTTTGGATTTCAATTCTGAAGATGAGCAAAGATGTTTATGAATCAAAGTTGATACTTCTTGTGCCAATAATCCCTAAATTATATCCAACCCCTCTTCCAAGGTGATTGGATAACTAGTCTCCTAGGACTTGATATGAAGCTCAAGGGAATTTATATATTGGGAGGAACATGGGGGTGAATTCATACGAAAGAGTCGTTCGCCCTTCTAGTACCCGATTCCTCGGTGTACTCATGAAACTCTCTAATGAAGCAAGTTCCTAATACAAGGAGGCGCTAGCTCTAGCCCTTGTATTGCACACAAGTAATTTCTAGTAATGAGATTACAATCAATACATAACATTCATTAAACATTCAAGAAAATACCAACAAATCATCATAAACATTCAATGCTATTAATGTTCAATCCAAAAGTTCAACATACCCAAGCACCAATAGATTAGTTCCCCATCAATGGCGAACTCAAATCCATAAGGAAAAGATTACAAACAAAAGAAAGAGTAATGGAGAACACCATTACCTCCAATGGTTGCAACTCCAATGAATAATCTATCCTCAAGATTGGGGGAGATAACCCCCAAACCCTAATCTCTCTTCTAGCTTCTCTCCCAAGCCAACCTCCCTTCTCCATAATAAACATTCCCTATTTATACTCTAACATTAGGGTTTTCCTTCGGATTTACAGATTTGCCCCGGATAGGCCCGTGGTGGGAAAGAGTAACGATGAACGGGCCCGTGAAAGGGCCGTCATCGGACCGTTCAGAGTACAGGTTGCTCTGAATGGTCAGTTGACCAGGCGACTGATCAGCCCGTTCGGGCTACAGGCTGCGATGAACGGTCATGTCAATGGGCGACTGATCAGCCCGTTCAGAACACAGGCTACTCTGAACGGGAATGTCAACGGGTGTTCACTAGGTCGTTCACCTCCTTCAGTTGCCAGCTTCTGTACCTGGTTGTGGACGACCGTTCATCCCCCGGTTCAGCCCCTGTTCACTTCAAAATGTCTTCGTTTGGTCTTCATTTTGTCGATAACTGCTTCCTTTCACTCGGGGTTGCTTATATGCGCCCTGTTTACAATATATGAAACATTTTAAGTACTAGCGGGCTATAATTCATTGCAATTGACATAGAAATACATGTAAAGGTGATATGTCAATATGCTCATTTGAACGCTTATCAACTACCTCCCAGAATAGGTCGTTAGAAGCAAAGACTCCCTCCGTCGAGATTTCCTTTGGAGGAGACTGGAGCTGGAGTCTAAATCATATAGAATAGAGAGCTGGAATGCCTCTGCCAGCTAAAGAAACATGGAGGTTGGAGAATTTTAAATTGTTGGAGTATGTGGCTCATATTTGTTGCGAGCATAATGGCAAATAGGAAGATGTTGAAGCGAGCGGAGCTCGCGACGGCATCTACCATGCGGGGTGGACTCCGAATAGGGTTGGAGGTACGGGGGAACTCCGAATGGTAATTTTGTAATTCTTGTACATCTAGGGTTTAGTATAAATACACATGATGTAACCCTAATTTCGATATGGTGAAATTTCCGTCGCTTGCTCCCGTGGATGTAGGCACATCACCGAACCGCGTAAATTCTTTGTGTGTTTTTCTCTCTTGTTCTTGTTGTTTGATTTCATTATTTTGCTACATCATCCACAACATAAACTTCAAAAATTTCAATGCAACTATGTTAGGGAAGTGATAGTGGAGAATTCTCACAAAAAAGGCATGGATTTGTGTAAAGATCCTAAAATATACATACTTCCATAACTTGTTCATGGATTCTTTCCGAAAAGTCCCCATAAGAGCATTTTTTTTCCTTTGGAGGAGCATTAGGAATACCGGGTGGTGGTCATAGCAAATATCACCTCTTTGGCAGGGGTTGATGCTATACTCAACTGTTGGTACGGCAACTAGGTCGATAGCCAGTAGCCATGGAACCTATGGCCCTCACTCCAAGGGCTTATCGTGAAGCCCTCAACCTTAGTATAGAAATAGCCCAACTAAACATCCAACAAGATGTACCTGTACTACAAGCGGGGGTCCCTATCTAGGGAAGGAACGGCAGACTTTTTACTCATATGCATGAAGCTAGGAGACCTCCCCGGTCATTCTTGGATGACGAAGGTTGGAAGCTATCCTCCAATAATCGGTTCACAGTAAATTTGCTCTATTTCTTCTTCCACACCCCCTGAGATCAAGCTCTTTATATGACTCATATGGGACAACAAATTTCTAATCTTGGACAACCTCACAAAACAATAATGGAGAGAAACACAAATGACTTGCTACAATTACGATAATGATGACAAGTCAGTTATATATTTACTGCTCCTATGCCTCTGCTCAAGCAAGACTTGAGGACACTTCTGTAGTCTTTTATGAACCATAAGCGTACCCCACTTGATGCAAGATATTTGGCTACCAACACCTTTTTCCATCCGGATGAACCAAACCATGCGGATGAGATGGAACTTGGATGTTATGCTATTATCTAGAGCCTTTAGTTGGAAAGGAATCGGAGATGTTTTCATGACAAACAACGAGTTTTCACTAAATTGATTTTAGATATTGATTTTCTTATGCTATATTAGTTTGATACAACTCATGCGACTAAGCGATTCAAGCTACTACCATAAAGTCTATTGTAAAAAAGAGCCTGACATGCATTGATGATGATACTTTTGAGGACTCCAATTCTTTTGTAACAAGGGAGCAAATATGGCCTCTCTACCTAGGGACCTGTCTACTATGTACCACACTCTATGTACCGTGTATCCCTAAAAAATAAAAATAAAAATCTTCATCTCATTTTATTTATTCAATGCATGTTATCCATTCACCAAACACATCTATTGTAAGAATAGAAATAGAGATTAAAGTTTTCCGAAAATAAATTAATGTAATCGGAAGGAACCAATTGGGTTTATGATACGACTTTTCTGGTCTCCTTAGCCAACGAGTGTTCACAGCTTCCTTTGGAGAAGACGGTGACTCAGCAGGCACGTGGCAGCGGCCGAGTGGCTGAAAAGGAACCAATATGCACAAATGAAATAATCGATACGGTGGCACCCAACCACGTATCCGTGAGACCCAAGCGTACACGCACTCAACCGAACTGGTTAAGTGATTATGATCAATGAATGGCGCGCGATTGATATCCTGGCGCGTGACGAATCTTTTAGTGTTCTGTTACGAGGGAGAAAAGGCACAGACAATTGGCGCCATCTTATTGGCTCTTTTATTTTCATTTCATTAGCTGAAGCTTAGTATAAAAGCATGAATTGTAATTCTAAAAACCTATCTGGATCTTTGAATGAATTCTCTCTCTTATTGGTCTTCTTCTTCAACCTTTCCCTTCTTATTTCTTCTCTGAATCTCGATTTCATCTTCTGGAGCCTATCCTTGCTCGAAAAGGACATCAATATAGTGAAGATCGTATCATTTGGTGCTTTTATCTTCTTCTCTACCTCTCATGGCCACTTCTTCTGATATCTTGGATGCCCTGAAGACGCTGCGCGCCGAGCTGAGCGCAGAGATCAGTGAACAAGCCCTTTCTCATCATCGGGCCATGGAGCAGTACATGTCCACCATGGACGCTCGTTACCAGGAACTCAGATCTCAAATCTCTCCAACTCCAGCAGCTATTTCATCGACCCCTCGCCTCTTCAGCTATGGTGGAGGATCTAATCTGGGTTCTCTCCATCGATCCACGAAGTTGGAGCTTCCAAGGTTTGATGGTTCAGATCCAAATAACTGGATCTTTCATGCAGAAGAGTTCTTTGATTTTCATGATACTCCAGAGGCGATGAGGCTTCGGATTGTTTCTTTTCATCTTGAAGGCAAGGCTTCAGCATGGTTTCAATGGATGAAATCCAACAATCTCTTATCTACTTGGCCTAGTTTTTTGGTGAATTTGAAGCAGCGCTTTGGCTCTTCCATCTATGATGACCCCCAAGGAGCTCTATCTAAGCTTTCCCAGACATCCTCTGTTGCTGATTTCCAATCTCTCTTTGAGGATATGATGAACAAGGTGACCGGAATCTCGAAGCCTTTATTGATTTCATTCTTTATCAGTGGCCTTCGCCCTGAGATCCGTCGCGAGATGCTGCTAACCATACCATCTTCTCTAATGGAAACATTTACTTTGGCTAGAGCTTATGAAGCTCGTGTGGAGGATTTGAGTTCAGAGCAGCGTGCTTGGAACAAGGTATACACCAAACCTTTCTCTACTCCTGTTACTCATACACGAACTTCTAGTTCTTCTGCTGTACATGCTACCCCTCAAACACCTGCTCCACCTCATAACAATAACATGCCTGTGTTGAATGCACCTCCACGATCAAATGTTTTACCTCCCCTGTTGCCAACCCCTAACCTTCCTGTGAAACGTCTATCTAATGCTGAGCTTCAAGATAGACGAAACAGAGGTCTGTGCTTCAATTGTGATCTAAAGTATTCACCCGGCCACAGATGCAAGAGTAAGTTCCTTCTCCTTTTAGGAACTGCTGATGATGATGTTGATGACACCACTCCATTGGAGGATACCACTGAAAGTCTTGAAGAATTAGCACTCATTGGTGAGGTAGCCAGTTGTAACACCCTTGCAGGCCAGCATGACCTTCGTTCATTACAATTAGAAGGTGTTGTTTCAGGTCATAAGCTGCGAGTATTGATTGATAATTGTGCCACACATAATTTCATTAAACCCAAACTCGTTGAGAAGTTGGGCTTACCTGTCAGCTCTGTTAAACCATTCAAGGTTTACATTGGCAGTGGTGAGTATCTAGTATGCAATCTTCTTTGTCCTCAAGTACCTATCACTATGCAAGGACAATCCTTCAAAATTGATCTGCATGTCTTATTAATCGGAGGTCCTGATGTGGTTTTGGGATGGCAATGGCTACATAGTTTGGGCCGTGTGGTTCATGATTACCCAGCCTCATCAATGGAATTTCAGTGGCACGGTAACACAGTGAGTCTGTGCAGTGAGCCTCTGTCAACCCCTCGAGAGGTCTCTTTCCATCAGTTACAGGGCCTTATCCAGTGCACTGAAGTTGCTGAATTCTTTGAATTGCATCAACTCCCACTCAATCAAGGGATGGACACTCACATTGCACTATCTGAGAATTTCGAAGCACCAGCTGGCACACCACAAATTGCAGTTGAATTACGGAAGAAATACCAATCTGTATTTGGTATTCCAACCCAATTGCCACCCCACAGGACAGTAGATCACAGAATTCACTTACAACCTGGCACGAAACCAATCAATGTGAGACCATACAGATACCCTCATTTCCAAAAAGATGCTATGGAGACATTGGTGAGGGAAATGCTGGATCAAGGCTTCATCAGAACCAGCCAGAGCCCATATTCTTCACCTGTGCTCTTGGTAAGAAAGAAGGATGGTTCCTTCAGGTTTTGTGTTGATTATAGAGCACTCAATGCTGCAACTATCAAGGACAAATTTCCAATTCCCACTATTGATGAATTATTAGATGAGCTTGGTGGAGCATCAGTCTTTAGTAAACTTGATCTTAGAGCTGGGTATCACCAAATAAGGATGCACTCTAAGGATGTCTACAAGACTGCATTTCGTACTCATGAAGGGCATTTTGAATTTCTAGTCATGCCTTTTGGGCTATCTAATGCCCCATCTACATTCCAAGCTGCCATGAACCAGATATTCACTCCATTCCTTCGAAGATTTGTAATTGTATTCTTTGATGACATATTAGTCTATAGCTCATCTGTAGATCTCCACCTGGCCCACCTGGAACAAGTGCTCTCTTGTTTGAAGTCCAATCAATTCTTTGTCAAATTATCAAAATGCATGTTCTGCCAGGGATCAATTGACTGCTTGGGCCACATTGTATCAGCATCTGGTGTTAGTGCTGACCCTCAGAAAATTGCTGCTATGCAGACATGGCCAATACCTACCAACATTAAACAATTGAGAGGATTTTTGGGCCTCACTGGCTACTACAGAAGGTTCATTAAGGGCTATGCCTCAATTGCTCAACCACTGACAGCTCTTCTTTGCAAGGATGCCTTTATATGGAACAATGAAGCCATAATTGCTTTCTCTACCTTAAAGAAAGCCATGACTGAAACTCCTATTTTAAAATTACCAGATTTCAATATTGAATTTATCATTGAAACTGATGGCTCCAATGCAGGTATTGGATCTGTATTAATGCAAGAAGGCCACCCCATTTCATATTTCAGTAAGAAATTGGGGCCTAAATTACAAGGTGCCTCAACTTACATCAGAGAGCTACATGCTGTGGTAGAGTCTGTACAGAAATGGCGCCAATATCTTCTTGGCAGACCATTTGTCATTCGAACAGACCACAGAAGCCTGAAGGAATTACTACAACAGGTGTTGCAAACACCTGATCAGCAAGCATATCTTCACAAACTCTTAGGCTTTTAGTTTAGAATTGAGTATAAACCAGGAAGAACAAATACAGCAGCTGATGCATTGTCCAGAATAATTGATGAGCCATCTATTTCCACAGCTCAACAATTGTCTCTCATCAGTGAACCTATCCCTGATCTTCTAAAGGTCCTTCAACATGAAAACTCCACTTTAGAAGAATTGGTAGGTTTACACCAACAATTCAAGGCAGGGAAATTGTCTTCTCATTACTCCGTTAATGCTGGCATTCTCCTTTATAAGCAGCGCTACTACATTGGTGCTCAATCATCTCTCAAGGAGTCTTTACTGCATGAATTTCACTCCACTCCCATGTCAGGCCATCATGGCATCAAAAGAACCTTGAATCGTCTATCTAATTGCTTCTATTGGTTTCAGATGCGACAGGATGTTGAAACATGGGTAGCTTCATGTCTAATCTGCCAATAGATCAAGAGTTCAACACAGCCTCCTGCAGGCCTCTTGCACCCTCTTCCTATTCCAGATCAGGTGTGGGAGGAGATTACAATTGACTTCATTACTGGTCTACCAATGGTACGCGGGCTTACTGTTATCATGGTTGCTGTAGACCGCTTAACAAAATCAGCTCATTTTGGAGCTCTACCCACTCATTTCACTGCAAGTCATGCTGCTGAACTCTTTGCTACAATGGTTGTGAAACTCCATGGTTTCCCTCGCACAATAGTTTCGGATCGCGACCCAATTTTTGTGAGTCACTTCTGGAAAAAGCTCTTTGAATTGAGTGGCACCTCATTGAGGCATAGCACTGCTTACCATCCTCAAACAGATGGCAATCTGAGGTGACAAACAGGAGCCTTGAGCAGTACCTCCGAGCCTTACACAGGAGAAACCATCAAGCTGGGTGACGTTCTTGGGGTGGGCTGAATTCAGTTACAATACCAGCTACCACAGCGGCTTGAAAACCACTCCTTTCCAAGCCTTGTATGCAGAACACCTCCAACCATCCCTACCTACTCAAAGGGGGAAACAAAGATACACTCACTAGATGAATTCTTGCAAGAAAGGGATGCATTACTGCGACAATTGAAGGCTAAATTGCACGCAGCACAGCATCGAATGCAACAGAAAGCCAACGCCCACCGGCGAGAGTTGATCTTAAGTTTGGGTGACAAGGTTCTGGTGAAACTACAACCCTATAGCCAAACCTCGGTTTTAAACGCTTCTCTCACAAGCTGGCTTCAAAATATTTCGGCGCTTTCTCAGTGATTGAGAGCATTGGTGAAGTTGCATATCGCCTGGAGTTGCCCCTAGGGAGTCGCATTCACCCTGTTTTCCATATTTCCAACTTGAAGCCCTTTCGTGGTTCAGCGGAACAATTAGCTCGACCACTACCAGTTCTTGCTCCAACAGAGGGTTCATCTTCATCTCCTTTAGCTGCTGTTGCTACCCGGCAGATCCACCGTCACGGCAAACCCCAACGTCAGGTTCTCATCCAGTGGAAAGGGATTCCCCCTGAGGAATCTACATGGGAGCCTGTGGAGAGCCTCTCTCGTCGTTACCCGGATCTCCACCTTGAGGACAAGCTGGATTTTCAAGGAGAGGCGAATGATACGACTTTTCCGGTCGCCTTAGACAACGAGTGTTCACAGCTTCCTTTGGAGAAGACGGTGACTCAGCAGGCACGTGGCAGCGGCGGAGTGGCTGAAAAGGAACCAATATCCACAAATGAAATAACGGATACGGTGGCACCCAACCACGTATCCGTGAGACCCAAGCGTACACGCACTCAACCGAGCTGGTTGAGTGATTATGATCAATGAATGGCGCGCGATTGATATCCTGGCGCGTGACGAATCTTTTAGCGTTCTGTTACGAGGGAGAAAAGGCACGGACAACTGGCGCCATCTTATTGGCTCTTTTATTTTCATTTCATTAGCTGAAGCTTAGTATAAAAGCATGAATTGTAATTCTAAAAACCTATCTGGATCTTTGAATGAATTCTCTCTCTTATTGGTCTTCTTCTTCAACCTTTCCCTTCTTATTTCTTCTCTGAATCTTGATTTCATCTTCTAGAGCCTATCCTTGCTCGAAAAGGACATCGATACAGTGAAGATCGTATCAGTTTACATGTTGTGCTCAGCGAAGGCACTGCCTAATAAGCATATTATGAAAATAGAGAATGTAATTCTTGTATATAGTATAAACTATACAAGAAGTGGAGAGGAGCTATTATAGAAGACAAAATAAATGAGAAGACAAAGATAATGAGGGATATCTTCTTCTTCCTAAAGTAACCATAAGGGTAAACTATTCTACTAACCACTAAATTCAAGTTAACTATAGGAAGAGAGAAAGATCATTAATTAACCTGGCCCTCAGGTTAATTATCAAATATTCTAACACATGTTACTGTCCAGGTTACCACATGATCTCCATTAATCACTAAATTCAAAGTAAATGCATGTAATTAAGAAAAGAGAGAAAGATAAAGTACTCCATCAATCACTAAACGCAAAGTAAGTAATTCTAAGAAAAGAGAGATATATAATAATAGTGTAGGGTTATGGAAATAGAGAGAATGGGATTCCTGTGCATGTAGTCTGTCTAAAGAGCTTTAATATATAGTGAGAGAAAGAGAGCATTGATGAGGAAAAGAAGAAAAAGGAGTATGAGATTCCAGTGTATGTATAAAGAGATAACAAGGTCAGCATGCATGCATGAAGAGGATCAAATGAGTTGCAATATTTGCTTTGGTTGAGAGGATCAGGATCAGCTGTCTCTCTAAGCTTTGGTGAATACTTGAAGAATTAATACTAGAGTTTTTGGTTTGGTCTTTGTTGAGAGGGAGAGAAAAGAAAGAGATAGATAGTGAGGTTCAGATTCTTGAAATAGTTGGCAGGCTGCAAAAGCAAAGCTCTTCTTTGAAGACATGAAGATCAATGCCCCTTTTAATGGATTGATGGGCATTAGTTCCTACTTCTTTTTGTTTGTGCTCTTTTCAGTGTCTTGCCTCTAACTCTAACTCTAATTCTAACTCTAATCTAATCCCCCATTAATCTTAATTCACTGTTCCTTTTGGCATGCACTAATCATCCTTTGAAGGGATTGGGATTGAGACTGGCTTTATATATTCCAAGCTCTACTTGTGTGGATCTATCAAACTACTTTTTGTGAGTTGTTTTCTTGAGTTTGTCGTATTATATAGCATCGGGTAAGCTGTCGATCATGTAGTAAAGTACCAAAAATTCAAGTTTCGACTTAATTCCATGAGACCTAAATGGTCCAAAAGGATCAAAAAAGGACATGGTTGTTTACTAATGAGAAGCATATAAAGTGATTGTTGTTTGTCGTTCAAATATTTCTTCTTAACGAATTGATCAATATCATCTCAAACAAATGATCATAACCATGATTTTGATAATTAATTGTTTTTTATATTAACCAACGGCCTCTTAATCTATTGATATCATGTTTTGCGTAGGGTATGTTCTCTTAGACGTCCCTTGTTGGGGGTACTTGTCGCCTTTGTAAAAAAAAATATTTATTTATAATATTTGTACAAATAGTAGTAATTTTTTTTTTTTAAATAAGTGGATAAACCACATTTTATTTAATTTAGATACATAATAGTAATTTTTTATATATATAAATATGAACAAGCAACTACAAACACATTATTAACGTGATTTAAACCCTTAATCTCTCTTTGTGAGCGAAAATAGACTTTGTAAAAGTTGGTTAGTAGTAGTACATTTGTTACTACACAAATTATATAGAAAAAAAATATATATCTTTTAGAAGATCGAAAAGTTTTTGTTTCGAATATATATAATTAACCTTGTTTCGGATAGTTATTACTTTATTAACAAGAAAGCGAGCTTCTCTTTAATTGCTCATTAGTGAATGTTTACAACACATGACCAACTTTCTTTGTCAAATTAGATGGTCAATGGGTTATATATAATATATTTCGGTTTGGATTTATAATTATCAAAATCCATCTTAAACTAAATGAATTATTCAAGTGCTATTGAAATTCCCAACAATTAGAATATTCTAAATCACTGGTCTTAGATCATCTCGCCAAACCCCCTGAAAGATAACTTGAGTCTTAATACTCGAATCATGAAGCATAAGATCAATTAGATGATTGGTTGGCATAAGATCAATTAGATGATTGGTTGGCTTGGAAAAGAAAGGCTTTAATCACCGTTGAACAAGCACTAATCTCTCAACTTTTCTCTAAGTCTTTTCATTAGACCTAAGATCGAGTTGGTGTTAATAATAGAATCCATGACCATTACTCACAAAATATTGTTTATCTAATCACCATCTAATTAATTAATAAATCTTTATGTTTTTAAATTCCTAACTAAATTAACAGACTTACCCAAAAGTGTCTCAATGTTACTTATCATTAATTAAAGCTAACAATAAAAAAATATTATATAAGATGTGCATGTTTGCGAAAAATGAATTAAATAATTCAACATAGAGAATAATATTTCAAATCTGAAATTAGGTTAAGATAAATAGACGATATTTAACATTATAACGGAGATTAATATATTATTTAAATAGCAATCAATATTATTTTGAAGAAAAAAAATCCGTGTTAATTTGATAAAGAGGTGGGTTGGATGAGTCTGTTGACTGCCACCTCGACAGTCCAGCGTGGCAGTTGACTCGTCCCGGCCGTGGGACCCGCTTCCGCGAAGGGTCCCCCGCGTACATCGGAAGGTCGGTCCGTAACCGTTGACGGCGAAGCTCCGTACAAGCCACGTCCGTTAGCGTTTCCCGTTAGGCATGCCCCATTTATAGACACCACTCCTCGTTTCCCAGCTCACCATCTCCCTCCTACCTGTATATATATTGGTTAAGGCCTGAGCTTTTTAATTAGAGTTTTCTCCTTTCCTTCGATTTCCCCTTTTTTTTTCTTCATTCTTTTTAATTCTCTTAGGAAAAAAAAATAGATTTATTGATGATTTTTAATAAGAATAAAAAACCAAGTGTTTGTTCATAAGTTTGCAGCTGAAGTTTAGAGTTGATCGATCTCTCTTCTGTTTAATATTCTTTGGAGATCATCAAAAGCACTAGTTCTTCAAGGCCATGCTGCAAGACGTTCTTCATCCTCCTCCGGAGCACTTCTCACTTGTAATCTCTCTTCACTTTCTTTCTCCTTTTTTTTATTTTTTCTTTTCCTCATTTAAATCCATGCATTTCCATCCTTTTTCTCTCTGGAAAAAAAAAGAAATTAATTTTCATGCATGGCTTCCATTTACGTATGTTTGTTTGTTTGATTATTAATTCATTGATGATGATGCATTCTTGTTCTCCATTTACTTGATTTTTTTTTTTTAAAAAAAGGTGGTGTTGTTGTTATTGCATGAACAGGATCAAGACATGCAAAAGATTGATTAGATAATTAGAGATAAAAGGAACAAAGCTTTTGAGGCTTGTGGAAAACTCTAGCACCTTTGTTCACATGGTGGCCAATAACATAGAAACTCCATGAGGGTACGGAACAATAGCTTTTTGCCAAGATTTGTGTCTCCCTAGCTATCCTTTCAACAAGACTTAGATTATATATATGAAGAGAATCGTTAGCTCTTTGGCTTATGTTTGTTCTCAAGTACGAAAGCATAGGTGCTCTGTTTGGATATCGGCTTTCTAGCTTTTTCACCCATCAACTTAGCTTAAGAATATTTAAGCCATTTTTATATGGTTTTTTTTCTTTTTTGACCCTTTGAAACATAAAGTATCATTTGACTGGCTTTTGGCCTTTTGCTTTTTAACAATGAATATTTCATGTCCATGATCTATGTATAAATTTAGGTATATATGTTTGTCAATACAGATTATTAACCACCTAAAGTAGGATATAGAAAAATACAGCAAAAGGTGAAGATAAAGATGCATGCTTGATTTACCAAAAAAAAAAAGGTGGGTAAAAAATTCTAATAATTTTATTTTTGTTTGAAATGAAAAATGGTCTCTTTGTTATCAAATTACAGCAATCTCTTTCAGTCCAAAGCTAAAATGATGATAGGGCGCATCGGCCTAAAGGTACCCAACTCCACCATATGAGGTCTGCCACTGTTGACTCCCCCCACCTTATAGGTCAACGCGGCAAAAACCAATCCGAAAGTTGACCTCGTGTACCTGTTTTTCAGAAGAAAGCCATGTCTTAAAAAGATTTTGGGTCCATTGCTTAACCATATATAGCTGCATGAAAATATTATCCCTGCATTGCACCATGATCAGCAACTCATTCATTCCTGAGACCTTGTTCTACAAACAGGAGGGAATCGGCAGCCCAATCGCTGCGGAAATTCTCAGCTTATGTGATGACACCGAGCTCTTTCCCGAAGCCCTCAGGAACTCTGATGTCTCCTCCTGTTCGGGCGGTGCTGATTGCAGTGGCAGTGCCAGCGGGAGTGGAGCTGGTGTCACCGGCAGTCTCAGCTGCTATGATGACAACTTCGCTTCAACCTTCTCACCATTCTCTTCCATGAATCCATCTTCACTCTCTGCACTGCTGGAGACTGAGCCGCCCCCTGATCAATGCCCTGCCTCTTCAGCATTTGCAGTGCTGCCTTATATTGGTGACCAGCAGGACCAGCTGGATCAGATCATGCTGTCAGATGCCATGAACAGTGGCTGCTACTCTTCATCCTTCTGTTCTGACACCGTAGTCCCGCCTATGCAGCTCCAGGCTTTGCCGTCGGTATATGAGGAGGATTGCCTACCACCATTGCCACTGGCCTATGTTGGGTTGGATGCACCGCCATCATGTACTTTCTTGGAGCCTGGCATTAGTTCCTATTATGCTGGCAACACTGGAATGCAGATGTCTGGGGAAACACATAGCTTCTATTCTGGAGGAGTAATGGTTGGTTCGGGTCCGGCGAGGTCATCATCGCAGGAGGTGGTGGAGTATCAGAGAGCAGCAGAAGGTGATGGTGTGGGGCTGTATGGGCCAGAGCCAATCCAGCAAGTTTACAACTCTGGGGAAATGCAGGTATATGTCATAGATTCATCAGCTCATAGACGATAATTTGACATGAGTTTTCAATAACAACATCAAGGTAAAATGGAAAGAACATAAAGCTTAAAATTATAGATCTTGTCACAGCATGAAAGAGTTAATTGTTGCTTACCATTGGTTTCATGCAAAGGTGATCGCTGATAACCAGCATGCTCGTCCACCGCTGCCAACATCGGACATTTCAGTCCTGGATGACTCCACCTTCAAGGTTGGACGGCTTTCTGTTGAAGAGAGGAAGGAAAAGATCCACAGATACATGAAGAAGAGGAATGAAAGGAACTTCAGCAAGAAGATTAAGGTCAGATTAGAATGCTCTGTTATGATACCTCTTGTTTGGAGACTCAATGACTCAACCAAATTTCCATCATTTTCACTGCAGAAAACTACCTTCTGCAAATTACAAATTGATCATTGTATTTGAATGATTTTTCTGCAGTATGCATGCCGTAAAACTCTGGCAGACAGCAGACCTCGAGTCCGAGGGAGATTTGCAAAGAATGATGAGTTAGGAGAGGCAAGGAGACCCAATTCTACTCACCATGAATATGAAGACGATGAGGAAGTAAGCCCCATGCTCCTATTTATTTCTCCTAGAATCGATACAGTGCATATATCACAAGAACCTGGGGTATTTTTCTTTAACAGTAACACGTACTAAAGATCACAATAAGAAGAAACCTAGCTAGAACACACAAATTTTACAGAGAATTAATAGCTACTTATATTGTCCTTGTAAAAGCATGGAATCTACTAGAAAATTATAAGAGCAATATCATTTCTAGACAGATAATAACATTAATGCCAAATGGATCTTGTACTGCAACTTCAAAGCCTAACAGAGGTTGAAAAACCACAACACAGATCAATAAAATGCAATGTGTTCTAGGATGTAAAAGAAACTACCTAGCTTGCACATTGGTTTGTTTTATAACCCATCTGACTTAAATGCTTTGCAAGTTCTGAACTACTTCGGTGTTTGGAGAACACCACTCTGAAACATAAATTTATAATTCAAGCTCAAAAAAATTGCATGAACCTTTTTCATGATAAGTTAATGAATATTATGCAGTGGTAGAAATAGTTAATCACATGAGGTGTGAAAAATGTAGCTTGGAAATCTCTCAGTATTAGTAATGGCAATTTTGTTTGCAGGTTATGGTGAAGGAAGAAGACATGTTTGATTCTGCAGACATACTTGCTCATATCAGTGGTGTGAATTCCTTTAAATACAACTATACCATAGAGTCTTGGATATGAACGGCTGTACAATAACATTGAGTTTTTATGACCATTTCCAGTATCACAATGGATCAATGGATTTGATTTTTGTTTCATTCCACAGTTAATGGCTCGGAGATTTCTATCTTCAATAGTGTAAGACATGTATTATAATAGAGAAATTTCCACTCATTATGCGGATTTACTTCTTTGCATCGCCAGACTGAATATTGTCATATAATAATGACATGTTTTGATAAATACTGTTGAGACAGCATTTGTGAATTACACCAAACAAAGATATTGAAAAGACATTACAGCAAATAACTGATGTGTGCAACCTTCTTTACCAGAAAATGTTCCAGTTTTCCAGTCTCATATGAGGTAGGAAAGTTGATTGGCAACAGGTCAGCACGAAGTGATTCATCATGCTCAAACATGAACTGATCACTCGTTGGGGTTGGTTTAGAAATTAAAAAAATTCCTACAAATGGAATGAGAAGTGAGCCCGTGTAAATGACCGAGACCTCGCAAACAGGCCAAAAAGCTTTGTACCATCATATTGTGTTGAACCAGTCTAGCAAATTATCGACAGTTCGTAAATCATTTCAGTTATGGTACTGATGACCCCTTCTCTTTTTTGGTACCGGCATGACAAGTTGTGACAAATTATGGACAACTCAACTTAAATTTTAAGCAGTGTCCAATAAAATGATTAGCTTTCCCAATTGATTTACCTTATGCTTTGGCTGTATACATTCAATGCAGACAAGGTGATACAAAAGAGAGGCGCTAATGAAAGATATGATCACCACAGAAGAAGATTTGGATGGGACAATTGAAGGAAGTGCATTCTAACCATCACTGGGCCCAATGGCATATTTACATAACAAGGGATGGAAAGGCTAGGCAAAAGATACTTACAGAAGCCCAAGAATGCATTTACATAACAAGGGTATCACTACTTGCCAAAAACAAGTGATAAGAAAAAATGATTTGATCAGACAGATCAGAAGCTCCTATATAGAATTCTATAATTTCGATTATATCATATAATCATGGGTTCAGAGTATACATAATGCCATCAGTGTTTAAAAAGGTTAAGGTGCAAGTCATTGAGAACTTAATGAGGTTAGACGATAAAATCAAATTTTATCTCATGCTGAACTGTTTTCAATATTTGCTTCTCTCAAGGTGTAAGCAGAGGCATACAGAAGTTAATAAGGTCCTGCACAAAGCATAACTTTTTCTCAAATGCATTATTATCATCCTTGCAATTGTTTTCACTGTTTCTCTAAGTTAAGAAATAAAGGATAAAAATACAGACTACTTTGCCATCTTTGAAACACATACATATATATTGCACTCTATGCTTTAGTCCTTCGAAGAACAGAATAAAGTTCAGAATTTAATGTCATCAGCCAAAATACATTTTCATCCTTGTCAAGCAAACATGTATACAAAACACAAATAACTTAAAATGTGCACCTACTTCATGAGCTTTTCATTACATTTATCTCATCAAGAACCATTCAAAGTTTCAAACAAAAGAGACAAATCAGAAAATCTTGAAATTATTTAACTCTGTTCCTAAAATGATTTCAACAAATAACTTATGATACAAATGAAGAATCACAAATATGACGAATGAGTAATCCAAAACATCCACTCAAATTTTAACATAAGAATAACACAAGCAACCATCACCAATCACCAAAGATAGAAAAGCTCACAAACTATATTCATACATTAACACAAGATCAAATTTTAACATAACAACAACACAAGCAACCATGACCAATCACCACAGATAGAAAAGCTCACAAACTATATTCATACATTAACAAACTCATATCTTCATATAACATAAAGAAATATAACCTTCACTATATTCTATCAAGTTTCATCATGAACTGGTTACAGGAATAGATAGAGAAAGCAATTCAAAGATTCTGGCATTGAAATGTTTTTTAGAACAGACAACATCCCTGTCACAAAGTACCAAGTGATCCACAGACATGCTTCTCGACATATAACCAAAATCAAGTCTTTTGGAGTTCAAAGAAAACCCATACCTCAATCCACCGTTCCTCGCAAACTGGCACCTGCTTTGCCTCCACTGTCTAACGGAAACGAGCACCTCAACCTCTCCCAAGATGATTGCAGCCTTAATCCCCAACCCCAACGATTTCAATCCACCCCTGGTCACAGAATCCAGTTCCAAAACCCCAAACCCTTCGAGAACCTTGACCAAATTCTTCGAAACCTTGTACCCGTAATTCACAAACCCCAGTCCCACGGACCGATGTCGCGCGTATCTGATCAGATTGGCGGCGCCGAGATAGGCTTTGATCCGCTTAAAAGAGATGGGCAGGGTGGTTCTAGGTTTGGATTGAATTGGATTAACGCGGGAGGAGAGCTTGTAGGCTTTGATTAGGGCTTTGCAGGCAGCTAGGAGGGAGTGAGGCGATGTTGGAGATTGGAGTTTGGGGAGGGTTTTGGATGCCTTGAGTGCGCCATCGGCGAGCTTGATGCCAGCGGGGAGGGATTGGGATCGGGAGAAGAGGAGAAATCCTAACCCTAATCCAAAGGCGAGAGATTGAGGAATGAGAGCGATTAGGGTTTGGAGCCGTTCCTCTTCTTTCTCGTCTCCCATGAAACTCCACGGCAGAAGCTTCGCGGGAGTGGTCAGGTTAACCGTTCGCGAGGGAGGTGGTTGTTAGTTAATCTTGCAATGGGGTACGTGGCAGCTTCTCAATGTAACTACTCTGCTGTTTGTGTTTCAAACATCACACCAAATCCTGACCATGAGATCAAGTGTTAATGAACATTTTTCCATTTTTAAAATTATTTTCATGAATAAATTTATTTGGTTGTTTAGAAGCCAAAAAATTTGGATTGGAATTTATGAGGAAAACTTAAATTATAATATTTAGTTGATAAAATTGCTAATGTTCACATGGCGAATGAACATTTCCCATGTGATTAAATGATATTGGGCATTGACATTTGGACGTATTAGGTGAAATTATGTGATTCTTAAGTAATTTTCAATTATTATATGTTACATCAGAAGGACAAATATAGGTGAAAATAAAAACAACTAGCAAGGAATAGGATTCCCAATAAATAAATAAATTGTGAAGAAAATAATTTGGGTTTGTTGGCAAACACTGTTGTAGGTGAGAAATTAACATAACAATGACATCTCCTTAATACTCTCCTTTTCTCATGATTGGCAAACACTGTTGCCAATCTTCTTTTTTGTTTTTTTGTTTTTTTTTTTGTGTTTTTCTTTTTTTTTGGTTTTGTTTTGTTTTATTTTTTTATTTTTTGTGAAAGTTGCTCACAGTTAATCTTAAGAGCTTGTTTTGTATAGGCTTTTTCGGTGTTTTTCGTGTTTTCATCATTTTCCATTTTTCATGAAAAACAAGAAAAATGACTTTGGTGTGCCTGTTTTCGTGAAAATGCGAACAACAAACAAGGTGTGAAAACAGAAAACACAAAAAAAAAAACAAAAAAAAAAAAGACATTTTCCAATGATGGAAAAGACGATGTCATTATGTAATAAAACCAAACTCCAAACATAATAAAAACTTTTTAGTGATTTATGTAAAAAATCCTTCTATGAACTTTTTATTACTGTTATTAGGGTTGTTATGTTGGTTTTATACTTCTATTTAATGATTTATTATATTATTTTATAAAAATAAAAAATTATATATATATACACGAGGTTGATACTATGCTGTCACTGTACAAGTGTGATCGCCTCGTTTTGGCCCACTTGCACAGTGTTTTGAGGAAATCCTACCGTATGGATGGAAAGAACATTGAAAAATAAGCTAGCAAGTCAATTTTCATACAATTTGGGAACTTGTAGGATCTTCATCTTAAAGGGTGAAATTTTGAACCGGTAAGATTTCTATAAATTTTCACCCGTTAAGATGAAAACTCTACAAGTTTCCAAATTGTATGAAAATGAACATACTAGCCTCTTTTTCGATGTTCTTTGCATCCATATAGTTGAAAATCCTTAAAAGCAGTATAGCTAAAATAAGCGACGCTACTTGCTTGATAATCAAGCCGGTTTTATAATATCACTCCCGTGTGTGTATATATATATATATATATATATATATATAGATATATCATCAGAAAATATGCTGAACAATTTTATAACAAATTAAACACTTTTTTTTATTCTCTGCTTCTGTAAATGATTTCTAATAAATCAAATCAAACAATTTTTTCATTTTTGAGTTTTAAAAAAACACAGAAAATCTGTTTATGTTTTCCTCCGTTTCAGAAAACAAAAAATGAAAAAAACCATCCTAATATTTTATATAATATCTACAAAATGTTTGAAAATTTCCAAAATTTTTAGGAAAATTTAAGCTTATGTTAAATAAATGGCGCATATATATATTTTTTTTTGAAAGCTTTAAGAACTCTGATTCTGATTCCTGCCGTTATTGGAACTTGTTTTTGAAAACTTTCAATAAATCCGGCTGTGCCCATACTAATGGTGGTAAGAGTAACAATGGCGGTGGTGGTGGCCAGTGATAACAACACACGTCTCCGCTTCACTCGCAACTCGTGGACTCTCGCATTGGATTCTACTCTCCAACGCGCCCCTCTCTCTTCTTCTCTACTCCCCCCATTGACAAATGCCTACGTCGTTCTTTCCTCTACTTGCAGGCAGGTAGTCCTGAAATCAGTCAAAATGATGTGTTTTTATTGAGCCTTTTGGTTTTTGCTAACAATGATGAGAAGTTGGACACCCCACGCAAGCTTTAACGTGTTTTCTATTCATTCGAGTTGCTTCTTTCTTTCTATGCATTGCTATCACTAGTGCAAAGGTTGGTTCTTTGTGGGTCCTTCCTTATCTCTCTACTATTCAGAGTCATAGCTGTGGAGAAAATGGTGGTTTCTGAATCTTGGAGGTAAAGCATTTGATGTTTTTTATAAGCAAGGTGTGTTTAATTTCCCCCATCCTTCTCAAAGGAGCCATTTTTTCTTTTTTTTCTTTTTTCTTTTTTTCAAACAATTTAGTTCTTGTCTCTTCTTTTGTCACTAATGGAGGAAATTAGGGCTTGTTGTTAAGTGCGCTGTGGTTGTTGAAAAAGATACTTGGCATCTTTAAAGAGAGGCTTGAGAGTGCTACTCTAGAATGTTTCTCTTCTCTTGCTATTCTCTTTTGCAAAGGAATACTTTTTCTTGTTCCTTTTGTTTTGTGATCAACAATATTTCTTGAAAGATTGCTCCTTTTAGGAGGAAAAAGCAGGAAGAAAAGGAAGTAGCTCGCATATATCTCTTCCCTGGATGTTTGGGCAATATCAATATGTTGTTGTACTGAACCATCAGTATCTTGTTTGAAGTATCTGGAGCTCTTAGTCCATGAGGTAAAATTTTTTCTTCTTTTTTGATAATTTCTTCTGTTTTTCTTCTATTTTTTTGTCCTTTGATATATACAGCAATGAAAAAAGTGTTCTCTTCTGTTTTTTTTTTCCTTCTTTTTTCCTTCTTATTGAGATTCACCTTAGTTCTTCAGGATGTTTTTTTAAATCTGCTGTTCCCTCTCTGCTTTTCTCTAATACAGTGATTCTAATACAGAATTGCTTCATGAAAAAGCATATTTATTTGCTGAACCTTCAATTTGATCACTTAACAACCAAGGGAATCACTGAATTACTGATTGAATTGAAGGGCATGAATTGACCATGTATCTCCTTTGCCCAACTCAGTAGGTGGGCCACTAAAAGTTAGGCAGATGGGTATATGAATTTGTCTAAATGCACCATGTGCTCAAGAGAAAATTTTTCCTTCTGATTGGATCTATTTTAGTAGTTTATTGGGGTCCATTGAACTTGTGGTATGGCCATTCAATCCAACTTATTATTTTTACTTATTTGTTAACACCCTCATGCATTCTGGATTTTGCTAAGTTGGGTAATATCATTAATGAGGATACCTCCACAGATGATTTGGATTCAAAGACGCCAAGTTTTTTTTTTTTTGTAGCAATTGCTTGAGAGGAGGAGAATTTTTGTCCATGAATCCTGCTTGGTGCCATGTGACCTGTAAAGCATTAAGTTGGGATGAAGAAGAAGAATAAGGCCAATAGCATGTGAGGTTGGCATCTTTCTTTTCTATTGAAGACGACTGCTCTATTAGTTTATAATCCTTTCCCAAATGGCTCCTTTGGTTGCATTTCTCTGTTTTTTTGGCCACTTATCTTTGGAATTTCTCTAGGGGCAAAGCTTGCATGGACTTGCTTTATTTTGTCCTCTCTTGTTTCTGCACGTCTAAGGTTAGCCACTTGTTCTCTAACCAAGTGCTAACATTTCTAAATTTTTTTGTGTCATCGATATTCTAGAATTCCTGATGCTTGATGCATTATTATTTTACTTCTGAAATATGATGACCAGTGGATGTTTGTTGAGTTAGTCTTCATGTTGTCTTAGTGTTTTCTATTCAGCTTCTAATTTCTTGCTTACAATAGGAAATTTTGTTGCTATCTCTCCTTTCTTTTTTCCTGTGTTTTCATTATGTTTTGATGTTAAGTGTCCACATGTCTCTGCAGATACAGTACAGGATACAATTTTGTGTAGCCTTGAGGAATCTTGGGTTGTTGGGGTTCAGAAATGGTCCCAATTTATCAGAATGAGCTGGAGGTCCTCAAAGAACAAAGGCACACTGTAGAATTGGAGGAAGAATGTTCAGGCTTAGCTACATCAGAATTGGAAGTGGAGTTTGAGAAGATGGTTAACAAGTTATCTTTGTTGCACCTTGATGCTTTTCAACCGGAAAATAGTCACCAATGTAAGAAACACTCATGCCCATGTGCCGGAAAACTCAAATTTTCTGATAATTTTAGTTTTGGACAATGTATTTCTGATACTGAAGAATCTGAAGCATGTTCTGCAGCTCCCTTGCTTCACTTCCCACTGAATTTAAGGTCCTCAGAGTTTACTTTTGAAAGATCAAAATATCATAAAACCGGAAGCATAGATGATCTGAGGGATTTCATTTTTGAATATTTCCTCGAAGAAGGTTCAGAGAATGCACTTTTTAATCGTTCAATGCAGAGGATATATGATCTGATAGAGAAAGCGATCAAAGCGAAGATCCTTTTGGATAGCTCATTGTTTCTCAATATTGGTGATTTAGATGATACACGCAGGCAACTCTCAGAGTTGACTTGCTGTTCAACTCTGCAAGGTGATACCTTATTGCATGACCTCAAAAAGGATTTTGGCACTTCTGAAAAACAAATATCAGAGATGAGAATATTTGAAACGCTGCTTGTCCCTTGTTCAAGTTCTAATTCAACATGCTCATACCAGTCCTTTTCATCCTTGAACTGCTCTCTGTCGAAAGGACTGCTTCACTGTAAATGGAAGAGTGATGTTCCTTATTTTGTGTTCACGCTGACTGAAGATTCCGGTAAGGTGTTTATCGCCAATCCTCGGAAGATTGAATCATCTGCTGATAAAGCTTTGGACTACATATACTTGTTCCATTCAGTAGTATGTAAGAAAAAGAGTTCCAAAAGTAGTGAAAATTACGCCAAAGAATTTGTTGGTAGAATGAAGGTGTCCAGATCTTTTATTATGAATTCGAATGGTTCCAAACTTGTGGAGAATGAGTTTGTTTTGTTTGGTGTTACTGAAGATCATTCCAAGCAAACACAGACTTCATCATCTTCAGCAGCAAAAAGTAAGGGGCTGTCTAAGAAGGTGGCAGAAATGTTTAAACCAAGCCCCTCTTTCAAGGATAAGTCTACCCTTAAAACCAATGAACCATGTATTCGATTTGATGAGCTTCTTCAAGAGCCAGTCCTCTCTGAATTGTGTAATTTCGATGGATTGGACTCAAAAAATGACCGTGAATATGATTTCCGGCCTAATCTCGAGTTGGCAGCTATTGTTGTCAAGGATTATCAATGTAATAGCCAGAAAAGATCACCAGAAGGGGGTTGGGGGCTCAAATTTCTCGAGAGAATTACATTGAATAATGCCAATACATCTTCAGAGCCATCTTCTACATCTGAAGCTTATAACAAGAAACAGAGTGAAAGGAATATGAATGTCATAATCCCTGCTGGTTTGCATGGTGGTCCTAGTGGCAACATTGGTGGCCCATCTACTCTTACAGAAAGATGGAGATCGGGTGGACATTGTGCATGTGGCGGGTGGGATATCGGTTGCCCTCTCACTGTCCTTTGTAACTCTACCCCGCATTCAAGACCTCTGCCTCAAGAAGAGCAACAAGAAGATACCAAGTCGCTTGATTTCTTGTTAGAGGTATGGTTTGACATCTAAACTTTTCTTTATTTTCGTCTTCCTTGAAATTTCTCGAGCCATGAACTTAGCTTTATATGACTAGTTTTTCTTATAAATTTTTTTTTGATAGAAGGAGCTAAACATAGCTATATTAAAAAAGAGAGAGAAAAACCAGATAGTTTTCTTATATTTGTGTGACAATCTTATACACTATAAGTCTAAGGGTGCTATGTTTTTTATCTGGGTGAACAAACGTAGTGTAGTACTAAATCACTGGTGAGTCCTCTACTCTTGAGACTTTTATTTCAGGTGTGTGCTTCTTGATAACTCATTCCTTATGCTTTGGATTGAATTAAAGACAATTAAAATACAATCATCTAATTTAAAATTTTTCAAGCCATGAAATTTCAATATAACATGACTAGTTATTCTTTTCATGCCACAATATGATACTGTAAGTCCAAGGTTGGATTGATGTTTATCTGGATGAACAATTTCTGATCAGTTCTAAAAATCAGTCTTGTAATCATAAGACTGTTTGTTTTTAGTCTTGAGCTTCTTGATGACTTCTATCTTAATCTCCAGGAACTTAGCATTATATGACTAGTTTTTCTTATCATGTCATAATGTGATACTATGTAAGACGACGGTTGGTGTGATGTGAATCTAGATATACCACCCATAAATCTTCTACTAGGCTGGTGCTTCTTAACTTCTATCTTATTCCTTGGATTGAATTAAAGACAAGTAAAAGATAACTGTATTATTACTGCATCACTGATAAGTCTACTTCTACTCTCAAGACTGTTTATTTTTAGGCTTGTGCTTCTTGATAACTTTTATCTTATTCTTTGGATAAAAGACAAGTTAAGGATATGTGTATGTATTTGGTGTGTGTGCAGATAATTCCAATCATCTTGTTGATTTGTGGATTCTTTGTTTGATTAACTGAAAATTTCAGGGCGTGGAGAACGGTGAATCACTACTGAAAATTGTGAGCATCAATGAGGAAGTTTACCATATTTACTTCCACCCAACTCTTTCAGCTCTGCAATCCTTTTCCGTTGGAGTTGCAATCCTCCACACCAGAACCCCTTCGCTACATCCAAAGTGTTAATTAAGAAAACAACCTGGAGTTCTTTTCTGACCAATCTCAAGCATAGAAGAAGAAGAAGCTCAATACTTGTATACCAATGTAGATGTATATATTTATAATTCATCATCTGTTGTTTTATTTTCCTTGTGGAAGTTGTTTCATTGATACATTACAGAGTTTTATAGAGCTTCATTGCAACTTACTCTTTTGTATTTGTACACACGTTGGGAATAAGGGCTCTTACATTACAATCAGACAGATTTTTCATGTGTTTTAACTGCAGTTATGGATTACTTATTATTTTTTCTAATTGGATTCTATCCATATGAGAACATACTACTCAAATCTTCATAAGCTCAAACACCAGAAAACAGAGTCTTTAAAGTTGAAACTCAGCACACACAGATAACACATCATCTGTTATATTTTCCTTGTTGAACTTGTTCCATTAATACATTACAAAGCTTCATTACAACCAGTTATTAGTCTCTGTTTATTTACTCTTCCATATTTACGCCAATTGCTGCTATTCTGATTGGATTATATCCACATGAAAACACAAGATTCAAATTACAACTACTACTCACAAGCTCACAAACCACAAGAAAGATTCTTCAAAGTCTAGACATCAGCACATACAGAATTATTACTACTTCTAATTAACTTCAAAGCAGAACATACTTCAATGATAATACTAGAGAGAGGAACTCTCTACCATATCTTGTTATTTGACTCCTGTTGCTTCTCACAGTACTCAAACAAGCTCCCATCAAAGCAGCGTCTCATGGCCTCCCTTGGCAGGAACCCTTCATCATCTCTAGCAAGTATATACAGAAGCATCCACTCCAACTTGGCCGTAATCCTATACAAGTGCACACAGTATAAACACTAGCTCTGATATCATGTTAGATATATAACAATAACCAACTGATCACCCTCCAAAGAAGTCATATGCCACTCGCTGTCCTTCAGTCATCTGCCAGAGCTCAGAGAATGTGAGCTTATCAGGCACTGTCCTAGAGTACTTGCTGAAGAGATTCTCAAAATGCACAGGCATGTACCTAAACCATGGACTTGGGATTCATACACATATATATAAAAAACAGTACCACCATCTCATCCTTCATGAGTTCCAATTTACCTGCCCTCAGTGTCATAAGTTCCAGAGTCACTACCATGCTTGCACTTGTGGATGTTGTAGATGTAGATTGGAAAGAAAGGAGAAGGTATCCAGCTCTGCATGAATAACACAACCCCAAGTGAACAAAAGTAATTAATTCTCAACAATATGGAAAGAAGACTTACAGGAAGGGTAGCAAAGCTCAGAACACTATTAATGGAAACAGCGAGGATCAAGGACACAATCGTATTGAACCCAATTGCTCTACATCCTGAGTTGAAAAGCAGGTAAAAGAAGCTTAATTACATATATATAAATACTCACATTAAACAAAGTGAAGTAAGCTTAATTAATTAATTACCTGCATAAGTTTCCCAAGGATAAATGATGCCATTGTTGTCCCTGTCAAAGAAAGCAACATGTTGCTGAAGAACACTGAGCTGGTGGTGCTTATGGTCCCTGCTTCCTTCAGGATGATACACATCAGGTGCTGCCACACCTCTTGCCATATCTATATATATCCAAATTATACATATGTGTAGATGTTATTAATTGTTTCGGTGAAGTACTGGATCTGATACCATATATATAAATATGTTAGATTATATATACTTACAGGGCTTGGGAAGGGATGTCTCAAGGTCTGCTCCGACAGGCCTCTCTACGGTGACCGGAGCTTGCAGAGCCACCGGCTCCAGAGCATCCCTGGCATCAGTCATCTCTTTCTCTGGTTTCTTTAGATAAATCAGAACAAGGTTTTATTATCTATCTAAAGAGGTTGAACTTTATAAAGGAGGAGGATAGAGGAAGAAAAGAGGCTACTTGTGACACGTAGCTTCGGAATGGTTACAACGTGTGGGCTTGCATGGGTGCCGGCTGAAAGGCATGATCCTAGCTTGTTAAAGGAAAAAAAAAAATCCAATTTTATATGTATTTATATATAATAAAATATTTAATCTAATTTTTAATAATAATGGTATGAATAGATTTGAAAATTGGGTTTTTCTTTTATATAATTTTTTTTAAAAGTTTAAAATTCCTTAAATATTTTATAAAAAATAATATTTACTCGTGTACACTATAATAAATTTATTTATTTTTATTATTATTTATATTTATATATCACTTTAGTGATGTCAAACTAATAGATGAAACGAGAAAAAAATTATTAAAATAAATTTATTAATATAATTTTAAAAAAATAAAATTAATTAAAATATTTTTGAAAAAATTAAAATTAATTAAAATATCCTTTAATAGTTAATTAATTATAGGGCCCTCAATAGTATAGTTAGGCTTTAACACAGTTAAAACTCTACTTATGACACCAGTGTACACAAGTAATAAAATATGTTTTACAATAAAATATAAGCAAATATTAATTAAAAAAACAAATATGAATTTTTATATGAGGTATTAAAACAAATACATATATTTACAATTTTCCTTAAAAAAAACTAAAATAAATAAAAGCTGCTCAACCTCTACAGAGCTCTACTCAGGTCTCTCTCTACTGTTATCTTATCCACCAATAGCAATGGCTCCATACCACTTCTCTTTTCCCAAACTACACCCTGCCCATTATGCCCCTACTCTCTTCTCACCGTCAACAGTCTGCTCCTTCTCCTCCCTGAAACCCCAAAAAAGGATTTCTTCCCAGAATGTCCCTGCGAGGGACCGCACCATCGACTTTGGCAAGCACAAGGGGAGGAAGCTCGGCTCCCTGCCTTCCAACTACCTCCTCTGGGTTTCGCGCAACCTCCGAGCCCGCGAGTTCGAGCACTGGGCGCTGCTAGCCGACGAGGTCCTCGCCGACGACGTCTACAAGGACCGGCTCGAGTGGGAAGCGGCACAGCGCGTGCTCACCGGAGACACCGGCGCCGGATCCAAGCCCGAGAACTCCGCTGCGGAGCTCCTCGAGATCAGCGAACGCTTCGGGTGGGACTACGAGGACCGTGACGCCTGGGCCCGTGTCGATTTCGCCCAGCTTGGTACCTCCTCCGGCGGCCGGATACCCAGGAAGTCAAAAGGTGCGATTTTGGGAAGTGAGTGGGGCAAAGAAAAAAAAGTTGGGACTTTGACAACAGGGGAGGAGGAGGAGGAGGAGGAGGTTGATCGGAGGGAGGTGAGGAGATCGAGGAGAAGGAAACAGATGGAAACGGCGAAGAGCGAGGTTGCGGTGAAGGAGAAGAGAAATGAAGGGTCTGGGGCTCTAAAGAACGAAGAGGCTGGGAATGCACGCAAGGTGTTCGATCCTTTTCCCGGTCGGGGAGCTCTGCTTGCAAAGATCAATAGAATGAGAGGCGGGGAATGATCTGATCCCCTGGTGTTTGATTCAACTTTCAAGTCCCTTTCTCTCAATTGTTTTGATGTGTTGCATGATAATAGATGAATGAATTCATTTAATGCGATAAATCTCAAAAGTCTTATCTATAAAAATAATGGAAATTTTCTAATGTTTTTGGGAATTGAAGGTTAAAGCTGGTGGTATTAGAGTACATAAAAAAAAAAAAATAGTTAATTAATTACACACCCCCCAATAGTGAACTTATTCACTATAAGTCCCTCCCCAAGGACCTCCATTTTCCCCCTAGGGTCCTTGGGGGGGACTTAGGGTGAATAGTATTTTGGGTGTTGTTTTGGTAAAGGTAAATAGTAGTTGAATAGTAGAGGGACTTATAATTAAATTCCTCTAAAAAAATATATATAATAAAAATAAATAAATAAATCACGAAAGAGGAGATGGAAACAAATAGTAGAGTTCATATTTAAAAAAAAAAACAAAAACAAAAACATTTACCAAAGAGGAGATGAAAACATGGTTGAGAGATGACTTTGATGGTATAGGGTGAGTTTGGTTCATGTTAGTTATACAAAAGTGATGAAGTCCCACTTCTGTGGAGGTGTGAGTTTGGTACGGAAGTGACAATTTTTGGTGTTTGGTTGGCACCGAACTTGGATTATAAGGTCATATTTCCGTAAAGTTTAGGTGTTTGTTTTGCGGAAGTTGACACTTTGAAGTTGGACTTCTAACACTTCTTTTGTTTGGTTGTCATGGAAGTAGGGATATGATCACCACTTCTGTTGGTAGTAAGATTACCCCCATACAAAAATGTCATGTGGCCTTTTAATTATAATTTAATTAATTTAATGTAACCTTAGTTAATATGACCATTAACTTGAAACATTAGTTATATTTCTCCTATATTTGTAAGAATGTATTTTTTTTTTTACTTTGTGTCCAATGATTACTAATTTTATAAATCATATATTTTAAAATATTTGGTAAATATTAAATTAATTAATTGAATAATCTCACACTTTAAAACCTGAAAAGTTGAAATTATAAATAAATTTTAATCATCTATTTTAAAATACCTATAAAAGATTAAATTAATTATTTAAAGTATTCTCACACATACAAAACACCTAAATGAAATTCAATTGTGAAAATTTTTAAGGCAAAAATGCATCTTTGGTCCCTGAATTATAGTATATTGTTCATTTTGGTCCTTGTATTATTAAAATGTTCATTACGGTCCATGTATTTTCATAGATCTGGCATTTACGGTCCCTAGGGCTGACCTGGCAGCCATCTGATATACGCTCTAAATACGGATATATTTTATGATGACGTGGCAGCTGACGTGGCGTGCTGATGTAGCACATAAATAAAATTTTGAAATATGTTAATAAATTAATGCTGACGTGGCATGCCATGTGGCATAAAAAAATGAAAAAATCTAAAAAAAAAGAAAAAAAAAATCAGAAAAATATGGAAAAATCAGAAAAAATATGAAAAAAATCAGAAAAAAAATCTAAAAAATATTAAAAAATCAGAAAAAAATTAAAAAATATGAAAAAAATCATAAAAAATCTAAAAATTATGAAAAAATCAGAAAAAATCTAAAAATTATGAAAAAAAATCAGGAAAAGTTTTCAAAAATAGGGAAAAAATATTAAAAATAGGAAAAAACTAACCTTGCCTTTTTACACAAATTTACTATATTAATCATTTAACAAAATGATAGAAAAATATTAAAAAAATAGAAAAAAAAAATCTAAGAACCCACCGGTGTTAGGGTTATATCCAACACTGGTGATGTGACATTAATTTACTATATTAATCACTTTTGTCTACAAATGTTGTATATTGAATGATGTTTTAAACATACATTTAGTGGTTTCTTTTGGATAATTGTTGATCATTTTATATTATATTGTTCAATAGTTTCAAAATGTTTAAGATGAATGGTTTTGAAGATGTAAATAAACAGTGGTTGGTTGTAGGACATGGAGCAGGTTGTATGCTTGTAGGACATGGAGCATGTTGTATGCTATGAGACATGTTCCTTTTTTACTAATTTTCCGTGTTGATTGTTGTTGTTTAGGTACAAAATGTTGTATAAAAAGGTAAGGTTATTTTTTCTGATTTTTTTTTTCATATTTTTAAATTTTTTTCATATTTTTTTCTTACTTTTTTCATATTTTTTAGATTTTTTCTATTTTTTTAATATTTTTCTGTCATTTTGTTAAATGGTTAATATAGTAAATTTGAGTAAAAAGGCAAAGTTAGTTTTTTCCTATTTTTAATATTTTTTTCCCTATTTTTGAAAACTTTTCCTAATTTTTTTCATAATTTTTAGATTTTTTTTCTGATTTTTTTCATAATTTTTAGATTTTTTATGATTTTTCTTCATATTTTTAAAAAAATTTCATATTTTTTTAATTTTTTCTGATTTTTTAATTTTTTTTGGATTTTTTCTGATTTTTTTCATATTTTTTAGATTTTTTTAGATTTTTTTATGCCATGTGGCATGCCACATCAGCATGCTGACATGGCATGCCACATCAACATTAATTTATTAACATATTTCAAAATTTTATTTATGTGCCACGTCAGCACGCCACATCATCATAAAATATATCCGTATTTAGGCATTATATCGGATGGCTTGCCACGCACAGGGACCGTAAATGCCAGATCTATGAAAATACAGGGACCATAATGAACATTTTAATAATACAGGGACCAAAATGAACAATATACTATAATTCAGGGACCAAAAATGCATTTTAGCCAATTTTTAATCATTTATTTCATTTGTAGCTGTCAAAAATTAAATTAATTAATTAAAGTACAACCCATTACATTACATGAGAACTTTCCTATTAATTTTAATACAATACTTAACTTATATTTTTTTTCATCTCTGCCTCTACATGAATTTATTGTTTTTTCCCTTACCTGTACATAATTTTTTTTTTCAAGGCCTCAACATGCAAATATGTTTTCATTTCTTTCCATCCCTGCCTCCATCCACATCAAGGGATTAACATATTCTTGTATTATTATAAAACCTGCTACACTGGACATAACAGGTGGACTTCATAGCTTTTACACACTATAAAAAAAAAATGTAAAATGTAAACCTGTATAGTCTACAAAATTTCCACTGACCCTGAGAACATCCATACATTCCAAAATTTTCTTTTCCCACTACGAACATCTATACATTGATAAAATTCATGTCCAATTACACAACTATACAATGCATGTATATTCAACCGAACGTACTGTTGGGATTGCGGAAGCGTGTGATGGAGTAGGTGCAGGGGAGTAAAAGAGAAAGAGTAATACAGTAGAGAAAAGCACACAAAAGATTTTACGTGGAAAACCCTACAAATCGAGGGAAAAACCACGGGGCACCGGCAAGCAAGAAATTCCACTAAAGCAGAGAGAGAACAATACAAAATCTCAAGTTGATGCCCTAACTTGAGATAAGCCTTTTACAAGAAGAAGATCTAATAAAGAAGACACACAAATCTGATAACATAAACCCAGACAACAAACTCTTTGTAAAAGACTACAAAGCTTCACCTGTCTTCTTCTTCAACAGAGAAAATATCTCTCTTCCACTTCTTCTTCTTCTTCAGGAATCACACTTATCTCTCTTGAGCTTTACTCTCTCTCTAAAAGTCTCAGCGTCTATGTCTCTCTACACAACTGGATGCTTTTTACCTTTTCAGTTCTACCATCCTGGCGTATTTTCCAAGACACCTTTTTCTTTGACTTGAGTAACACTCAACAGTCATTTCCTTGCTTGCCTTACTTTTATCATCCCAAGGTACTTCACCTTGGGATCAACACCATGACAGCTCAACACATCTTGCTTGAGCACATCTACATCTTGATCTGCATATCTTGCTATCCACATCGGATCTGCATATCTGCACTCCATATCGGATCTGCATATCTGCACTCCATATCAGATCAGCATATCAGACATCACATCGGATCATGATCTGCACATCTGCACATCCATATCGGATCAGCATATCAGACATCCATATCGGATCTGCATATCAGCCCATCCATATCGGATCTGCACATTAGCCCATCCATATCGGATCTGCACATCTGCACATCTGCATATCTGCACATCTGCATCTTCTCATGATCTGCACATCTTGTCTTGGACATCAACCCAACACGTACATGGTACTCGACGGCCATATTAATATAAATTGCAACAAAAAAACTGATGGAATGTTCTTTTGATGTGCAATTCCCATTCCTCCATTTCTGCTAACAAACATCTACACTCCTTTAAGATGCTTCTGGAGTATCCTTTTGATGTGTTGATTATCAGTATATATATCAGTGTTGCATTACTTTATCTGGATATTTGCCTTGGTCCCTCGCTGCTAGATTTCAGCTCATCCTCAAATGTTGAACTAGTTTGGCATGCCTTCATTCTTGCAATGCAAAAGTTATCATTGTTAGTAAATATCAAATAGGCAATGCCCAAATCCATACCTCTTTCCCTCCAAATTCTCAGTTTCCACAGCTTCCTCCACCACCCCCACCATTGGGCATCTACAGACTTTCTAATCAAATCCTTATTTGTTGTCAGGTTATCTCCATGCATTCTCCTCTTCCCTTAAATTATCAAGTGATAAGTTAGAGAAGATAATCCTAGTTCTTCAAGATCTCCACCTGCAAATTGCTATAGTCATTCATGAAAGTTGGCTCAGAAGACCATAAGTTATTTCCACAGATACAGAAAATAATGGAAGACTTCCAACCTAAATAACTAAAAAGAATATATTATTCATCATATGCTAGAAACCTAGAAATTAAAAAAACTATCATTCTCAAAATCAAAACTGTCTAATAAGAGGCCACAAGCAAACATGTGGTATAATTTGCAATAAGGGCAAGTTGCTTGGAAATTGGAATGGAAAAGAACAAATGTCCTCTAAATCAAATATAAAAAAAAGGGTCTAATGTACTTCGTATGATTAACAACCAGATAAAATTTTAATACAACCATAATTTACATGGATGTGGCTAAAAGAACAGGTGACAAATGAAGATAAGCTACAAGCAATGGAAAAACCAAAACTGAATTCAAGTCTCCAATATGCTAATTTATAATTCAAAAGTTTAACCTTATTAAAGAGATACCTGCTGAAAATATGTAAAACTAGGTTATCTCCATCCCATCCATCCATATTTCCCAGTCTAATCCCCAAGCACTAACAACGTAACAACATGAAATGTAAATGAAAAATAACATACCAATACCAAATAAAGCTCTAGTTAACCATGTTGCTCCATAATATGCAATTAACATCAATTCATGCATCAAATGATCTGCTATGGCTTAGGTAACCAAAAATACAAGCAATGGAAGTTCATCAGCACTGCATGGTGGATGTCTGCCCTATTCAATAGAAAACCTAAAATCACCCTTGGCACAAACAATGGGAGATACACCCACTTCTGGCTACAATGGCTGCCAAAGGTTGGCCCTCCATTCGCCACGCCAGTGCAGATGATAGCCTCGACCAATGCCATGCTAAATTATGCCAAGGGTATGTAAATGTCATATAAAACCAATATCATGGAAACCATTGAAAATATTTCTTTCAAAAAAAAAAATGAACAACAATGCAATTATAATAAACTATGAAACCTATTGAAAAAAAGAACGTATAAACCAATATCATGGAAAACAGGGAAATTTTTTCTTTCAAATAAAAAAAGAATAACAATGCAGTTATAATGAACAATGAAAACCTACTGAAAAAAATGGACAAAACAGAAAACCACAAAAAATAGGAGGGTAGGACAGACAATCACACCACAGCAGGGAAACAAGCATGGAAACAACCTTGCCTGTGACTCATATATTCAATTGGTTTCATCATAGCCATATACCACATGTGGAATGTCCATGAAAAACAACATACATGTCAATAACCATATATGACAGTTAGTTAATCAAACAGAGAACATAAAAAGTCTAAAACTTAACCCAAAACAAAAAAGTCAGCATGAGACAAAGTCACGGAACATCAGAAAATAAAAGCACAACATAAAACCTTCCAAAAGTAAGTCTCCAAGCAGTTATTCACCCCCATCCTATGGCTTTGCGGGGTAGTAATACTTCTCAATCCATACTTTCCTGAAATCGTTCTTCTTCGCCATGAATGACCTTGCTTCTTTTTCATTGCCTTGTAGTTGGTCGATTACTTCCAATAGCAACCCATCGGGGAACCCATCCAACTCCATCACCCTTTCATATAGGAGTTCTGACTAATGGGTTGGATTCTTTATAGCATCTACAACCTTCTCAACAACATCAATTAAGTGACCCATAACTTGAGAATTAGACTCCCTGACCCTTTCTTCTTACGGACAGGCCTAACACTAGTTGAGGATAGAGGGTTGGTGTTCAAAGGCTATGTAGTGTTTTCATCGGGCCCATCTGTGCTCCCGGCTACAGGTATTGCCTCCATGTTATCCTCCAAGTCAACTCTTTTCCCGAAATTGTCAAAAATTGACTTAGCATATGAACCAATGGCGTGATCATCGCCGCAAATAATCTTAAGACCCTCATAGTTGTCCAAAGGCCTGTTTATGAAAGCCTTCGCAGCTGAATGTGCCTATGATATGGATGCAGGATTAAATTCATAGTTTCCTTCTTAAATATTAGCAATATTTCAGAAAACATTATGTAACATCCCAGAATTTCCTAAGTAAAATTCAGTGAATTTCTGAAATTTTAACGAGGTTAATTAACTTAAAACATATTAATTAATAGTAATCTCAAGTTAAAGAAAATTAGAATAAAATGGACCGAAATCCATTCTCGTAACTATAGGGCCGAGAGAGGCCGTAATGGGCCAGGTCAGAGTTATATAGAACAGTTGGAGATGGATAGTCGGCCGGGTTAGATTAATTAAATCAGAGATTAATCAAATATTAATTAATCCAGATTAATTAAGTTGGAATATCGGACAAAAGTTAAGAGTCCCGATAAAGTAGATTTGACCGAGTCAAAAGCCGAGATTCGCGGATCTGGGTCGGGAGAAAAGGACGACCCGTGATGCTACAGTCAGCCCGTGTCACTAGGGTCGTCTAACCCGGGATTCCCAGATCTGGGTCGGAAGAATTATTGATAAGATAATATTTTTAAGTAGTGATGTGACATAAAGTAAAAGATAATATATTTATTAAATTTTTTTTAAAAAATAAAGTATTATAATACTTCAATTAATGAAATGATTATTAAATAAAAATAATTTTAAAAAAAGAAAGGAATTCTCCTCTTTATAATCAGAGATGAGAGAAAGAGAGAGAAATCAATTCTCTCTCTCTCTCTCTCTCGTTCCCTCTCTCGCACACACCACCGCCGCCCCTCCCCTTCTTCCCTTCGATCCGACGCCGCGCCGCCTCTTGTGGCCGTGCGCAGCCATCGGCGAGCCCCCCCTCCCCCCTTCAGGCCGGCCACCCGCAGGCCGAGCTCCACCGGCGGGGCAGAGGCGGCGCTCACGCCACCGTTACGCTTGACTGGTGCTGCCGTAGCGCCGCCCGACCTCTAATTGATCCGGCACAGCGGATGAGTTGAAATCGGAGAAACATTAATCTAATAGCATGATGTGGAGCATGATAATAGAGGGAGTAACGATAGGGATTATGGGATTAGTATCATGAATCATGTGGGATGAATGGGCTGTAAAATGTTTGATGTTGATGCATAGTTGAATGTGCTAATTAGGTTATTTTTGAATGAATGTTTGTATTATTTCGGGAGCCCTACAAATAGAGGAGATGCTGTCCGATTTTTCTCGAAAGTTTATAGAAGTTAAGATTTTACCAGAGGGTAGTTATACTTCCAAGCTTAGTTAAATTAATAATCTTCCTTCCATGCTTAATATGCTAATGACTAAGTATAGGAAAGTGATAATTATGTTTAAGTGGAGAAATACGACATGTGATTATGTGGTTATCCTTATCGTATTCTATTTAGCTTAAATTAGAATATAAGTCTAGAATACGAGTATCGTATTTATAGAATTCTTATTTCAACTATCAGGAAAAGGCAAAGGCAAGTCCGCCGCCGCCGAGGGACCGAGTCAAATCTAAGCTCGAATCAGATTAAGGTGAGGGGAAATCTACCTGTACAGTTCGCAAGTTTTTACCGTATTTTTATACGATTTAGATTTCAATTGTGAAAGCATGAACTATGAGATTTTATGAAAGTTTGTAGAGTTTTATAAAACCATTTCATGCTTAGTCTTCAGTAATAGAAAAGAGAAACAGTTATAGATACAGTTAGATTACATTCTATTGATGTACATGTATAGACCAGCGGTGGCTCGTGTAGAGCCAGAGAGTACGACACTGAGTTAGGAAAGAGGTGATTTAAATTCTGTTTTAAGTCCGAACTATCTGTTTTAAAAACACTTCCATTTTATAAAAATCAAAACCCCCTTTCCATTCCTTGGGATGCTTAGTGTACGTATATATTGTCGACCTCTTGTATCAGATATACATGTTGGTCACTGGGCATACAGTACTGAAGTAGATGTTTAGTCAGAGAATAGTCTTGTGTATTAGATGATGTCGCGTTCCTCGCCTTCTCGAGATAGAGCTCATCTCAGAGGGAGAGAGGGCACAGGTACAGATTACCCAGGGGGAACCTCGGTATCAGATTTAATTCACAAGACAGAGAAACAGATACTCAGTTATACATTTTTAAGAGAATACTTTGATCAATGTTTACTTGCTCAGTATTCAGTACAGTTTTCAGTATTTTTAATTCAGTGTTGTCTATTCATGTTTTACACGCCAGTTTTTCCTTTACAGTTTTATTTATTCTGTGGGTACAGTTACACCCGACAGGTTGTTTCGCTTCTTGAGCTCCGATGCTTCGGCCTCTCTTCTTGACACTGTTTTCGCAGGACGTTAGACATGAGTACTTCTAGCAGGTCGTCTGACCACAAGTAGAGGAGATGTACTGTAGCTGGCTCTGACTCGAAGTCTTGATATCCTGTTACCTATTTATGAGTGTTGTGAGACTTATGTTCCAGACAATATTTTATTTGGTGTTGTATTAAACAATATCTATCGTTTAAGGATTTTGTTATAATAAGTTGCTTAATTACCTTCTGCTTTTTGTTAATTTCCCAGTTAATTAGCAAATTACAGTCTTAGGTTTAGGGTTCATTCCCTAGATCTGGCTGGTGTGACACCTGAGTCTTGAAAAAGATAAGGGTGTTACACATTAAGCCTATCAATATTTTTTACCTCGACGTACGCTTTGTACACGACTGGATCAAGAGTAAGCATCTTCATATCATCGTTCCAACTAGCACCACTTATCTCTTTTCGCTTTCTTTATTTCCAAATATCGTATCTTCAAGGTACAATAATGATTTTCAACATTTTCTGCTGTAAAATCAGTGTTGAAATTTGCATTTACAGCAGATGCAGCAAACACAAACATGAGTTTCTTGAATGTATTGTCTTACTTGAACCCTTTGTTTGCTTGTTCAACTAAGATAGGAATAAGGAAGTTATCTAGTTCTGGCTTCCAACGTTTGTTAGGTATCCCACGTTTGTTAGGTATCCATAGTGAGAGAGTCAATACCCCACATAGAACTATCCCCTTCCATTGTATGGTTGTTTGAAACTACTTTAAATTATTATCTTGCATAATGCATATGCACAATAGCAAATTTATATTCAGCAGTATGACAATTTATATGGGAATCGGCAAAAAACTGATTTTCTAAATTTTTATACATACTAACAGATCTGTTTTCCAAAATATACAGGGTTGTAGAACTGGAAATTCAGATTGACCAAAATCAGGAGACAGTTGGGGCTTCTTATTTATTGGGACAACCACAACTAACTGGTCTGTGAGGCTTTATATTGGTCCCACATCTCATTGGCAATTTTGTCCCTAAGATCTACCCATTGCCTATTCTCTTTCCTTTTCTCTCTCTGCAATCTAGGCTAAGATGCAGTAGCATTTTGATCAATGATGTAATCATCTTCCAGCAAAATCCTGTCAGTTGAATCAGCACCTGCAATATAGTTATATAGGACAGTCGTGACAAGAACTAAGTTTCCTTATGTTTTAAAAGGGAAGAATGGTCTTAAAGTTAGTATCTTGAAAAGGTTCTTCAAAGTTCCAAATGCACGCTCAACCTTGCTATGCAAGGAAGAATGCCTAAGATTGAAAAGTTCCCTTGCATTACACGGAGGCCGACCGCTATATTCCTTCAAATGGTATCTAACACCCCTGTAAGGTGCTATGAAGCCATTCATAGTGGTGTATCCCGCATCTATAAGATAATATTTCTCTACAATAAATTATTTGATGTGTTAAATCTTTTATAAACTTTGTAACCTAATTTCCAAAATTTTAGCATACTACCTTCTATTACTTTTAGACCGTTGGGTGGTGGCCGGGCAAGGGCGTCTCGCAAAACTGTGAAATCATTCGCGGAACCCTCCCACCCGGGGCCAAGACATAAGTAAACTTCAAATCAGGGTTCACAACTGCTAAAACATTTTGTGTTATCCCCTTGCGGCCACGAAACCGTGCAACTTCAGCCACAGATAAGGATGCAGCTATGTACGTCTCATCTAATAATCCAATACAATCCTACATGCATGATTATGTAATCAATTAGCCTAATAATTATTTGATTCATATATATGTGACAAAGGACTTGTCAACTTACTTTGAAATAAGGGTACCATAAAGGATTACTTTCAATTTCAGGGTGAACAAGAGGTCCTGGCTGATAGACAAATTCATCGCGGATGGAGCATATCACATTCAATACTTGCCTAAAATACCTACTGATTGTTTCGCCAGAACGTAAAAATTTCATCCTCATTGTCATGTTTTTGGTGCCATGGCCCACAATATGAAGGAAAATAGCCAATTGTTCTTCTATAGAAACATTTCTAGTGTCATGGAGCAGATGTTTGTCACGCATAATGGAGGACAGATGGTAATAAGGACCAATGTCCATCCTAAGATAATGAACACAATAATCGCTACCAGATTTTAATATGCGACGCTTGTGTGCTTTCCTAGTTAGGTCCCTAAACAGTGATGGTTCCAAATACCTTCTAGGTTTATTCAATTCCTCTAACACAATGACAACAACTGTGATGACAGGCGCTAGAGCGCTAACCAATGTTCTTTGCCTTTCCTTGAGAGTCATACCTTCCATCTACACAATTTCCATGTGAAGGTAATTTGATAAAAAAAGAGGATGTAAAGCTAACATGCAACAATGACCAAGAAAGATCATCTTAAATATACATACATTAAACAAGAAACAAAATCAGAAAAACAGAATGCAATGAAGGCTTGCTTTTGAAAAAAATTGAAAAGCCCAGTTCATATCATTGGCAGCTGAATTAAATTGGAAACATAGACAACCTACTGCAAACCCAAAGCCAAAATAGAAGGAATGCATTGATTCCCAAAAAAGAATAAGCAAAGTCAACAGTCAGGAAAATTTCCCATGCTTCAACAAAGACAAAGTCAACAATTCTACTGTAGTTGTAATCTAAAAATGCAATTACATTCTTTGCTTTTAGATGCATTGCAAAAGATTGGAGAAAAACTGAAGATAAATTATCATAACTCATTTTATTGGGCCCTACAATCATGCAATTTAATTCCAAAAGAAGAGCATGGATTCCAAAGGGCTATTAGAATTACACAAGCCTTATTAGGATGCATGCATACTGCACACTAATATAATATACATAAATTCAAAATACATGAAGATACAAAATTAGAAACCAGAAGATATAAAAAATACAAAATTCAGCATCACAACAATTCTACTGCATTTGTTTTCTAAAAATGTAATTACATTCTTGTGCTTTAAGATGCATTGCAAAAGATTGGAGAAAAATTGAAGATATATAAATTATCATAACTCATTTTATTGGCCCCTACAATCATGCAATTTAATTCCAAAAGAAGAGAATGGATTCCAAAGGGATATTGGAACTAAACTCAACTTTTATGAAAACACTAAAATAATCCACATGAGTTACAAATAGATGAACATGTAAAATCAACACTAAGAAGATTTTTTTTTTTAAAAAAAAAAACTACAGCTATTGCTATTTAAGTTAAAATGGAGTTTCATTCATGTGCATTTAGATGCAATACAAAATATTATAGAAGAACTTCAAGATATATAAATGATCAGTACATGCTTGTTGGGCCCTAGAAGCATGAAAACTTAAGACTAATAAAATTCATGCAAGATTCAACATTTAAAATTAGTTGAATAAAAATGTAATCTAATAAAACCCACTTAAGACAAAAAAAAATGAACATGCAAAATAAGTAAGAAGAACATGGATTCCAAAGAGAAATTGGAACTACACTCAATTGGCTAGAATTCATGCAAACTTAAGACGAATAAAACCTACATGAATTGAAAATATATGAACATGTAAAATTCAACATTTAAAAAAAAAAGGTATTACCAGTTAAATCAATAGGCACTCAAATTAGTGTGCAATACAAATAAATTCAAGGCACATGAATTCCAAGTACAAACCATTAAAAAAATTAAATGCATCAAGCATCAAGCATCAAACATGAAAGGCATAAAAAATAAAATATATCTTCCACTACTTGCAAATTATAGTACGTCCTATCAACCACCAATGAGACCTGCAAAACTAGTACTATCTCCTCCAAAATTGGGAAGATTAAACAGTATTAAAAAAGACTAACACACAAAAAATCATTTACCAAAATGAAGAACATAAATACAATGAAATAAAATAAGAAAGGGGGGATTCATGCAGAGAGAGTTGGAATTTCTCAAAAAGGAGGGTCAGTTGTTCAATAACAACAGCTCGGTAGAACCACAACTCTAGATTGAAGAAAAGAAAAAGGACAACCGGTGGACAACTGGATGCGAGGGAGACAAACCCTAAAAAACACTAGCAAATCGAGAACCACAGGTGAGATAAACAACCCCAAAACCTAGCCAATAGTGGATTAAAGAGAAGGGACGACAAATCAAAACCAAAGGCAAGGGAGACAAACCCAAAACCCTAACCTATAGTGGAAAGGAGAAGGGGACGATCGATCAAGGACTAGAGGCAGGAAAGACAACCAATGGGAGTGGATAAACACAAGGGAACAACTGGTTAAAAACCCTAAAAAGCCGAAACCCTAAAGAGTACAAGAAAGGGGAAAAACTGAAACCCTAAAAAGCCCTAGCTACTAGATAGTGGAGACAAGATAGGGACAACCGAACAAGAACCATAGGAAAGGGAAACAAACCTTTAAACCCTAAGAAGAGATGGGGACCGTCGGTCGAGAACCAGAGGCAAGGGAGAAGAAACGTGGCGATCGGGAGAGAAGACGAGCTCTTTGGGAGAGAAGGAGGAATGAAAAGAGGAGGTGGTGTCGATAACCCTCTTGTCTCGAAGTGGGTGTCCGAAGTGGGAGTTCAGTTGAGTAGTAAAAATCGACCGAACTCCCACTTCTTTTTTTTTACAGAAGTCAAAAGGCAGAAGTGTGGGATGGTTTCGAAGTCACACTTCAGACTTCAGTGTGATGAACCAAACACGCGGAAGTGGGCAGAAGTGGCCCACTTCCGACTTTGGGCCCTCCACTTTGGTGAACCAAGTACTGACCCATAAGTCTCAACATCGGAAAATGACGACTAGGGTGGACCCAACAAGGCTATCACGCATTAGAGGGAGCTCCTAGATCCAATCAGGACCATGGAAAATCTCATATGTATCATATAAATGTTTTATTATTATATCAATAAATATGGTTTATCCAACATTTTTAAAAATATGAAAATTAAATAATTTTGATTCAGATGAACATGGAGATGTTCATATTTTTTTTACCATAGGATGCAATGTTGTTATTTTATGGGGCATAGTTACAAAAATGACTTTTATGGAGTTTATATAATTATGCAATTTTCTTTAGGGTGTGTGTGTGTGTGCGGTGTGTCTATATATATATATATATAATAGTATTTTTTATATTAAGGATTGAATCTAATTATTAACTTATTACAATTAATTTTTTTGATTTGGTGGTTTCAATCTTCATCACCCAAAAAATAATTGTATATTGTCATTATACATTTAATTCATTTTGTTAATTGATACCCACACTAATGGAAAAAAAAAAAATTGTCATGAAAGGACTCTGAAGCCCCTTCACCCCCACCCCCACCCCCAAAAAAAAAAAAAATTAAATTAAATAAATTTTTGTATGGAAACATAAATAGTTGGAAAAGATGGACGCTTGGATGAGAAAACAAAATACTTAATAAAAATAATAAAGAAGGAATTGAAAACTACTTATGAACCCGTTGACCTCCGCATCTTCTTCCTCCTTACTCCATTGAATATGTAACAACGTTGCCAACTAGTTGGCTCTCCACCAAGAAATCTCGGGTTCAATTCATGATGGGGATATATATATTTTTTGGAGTGTGAGTAGCGATTATGATAGATGGTTCTAGCGCCCATATATGCGTAGGCCCCACTCTTATATCTGCTCCGTCAAGGCTTATATGTTCCCTTGATTACTTAGTGACTTATTGCTCATATTACCATATACTAAACTATCTTTTGTTGTGGTTTGCCTCTTTATTAATTCGGAGCTTGTGGTTTGAATTTGAGCACTTTAGTACACTGCAGTCGTTAGCATGTTTTGTCAAAACACATAACCCTGTTAAACTTGTTGATGTGATATTAAAAAAAAAGATATAAATGACCTTTTTACCCTTAATATAAATAAGGGTAAAAATGTCACAAATTTCGGATTAATACCCTATAGTCTAATCCATGAGCATATTCATGTCACAATTTTTTTTTTTTTATGTAAAATTCTCTTTGGTTCGATTAAATAAGGGTAAAAATATCATTTCATATTTTTTTTAATACCACGTCAGCAAGTTTAACGGGGTTATGTGTTTTGACACTAATATGCTCACGGATTAGAGTATATGCTACTAAAGTGTTCAAAGTTAAAATCACAAACCGCGAATTAATAAAAAGAACCACATGAAAGTTCACTAAAATTTTCCAAAAAAAAAAAAAAAAAAAAACACTAGTAGCCTCTCCACCTCAACTCCGCAACTCCACAACTCCACACCTTCTTTCTCCACTGACATCCCCAAGTACTCCATCACTTCCATCCATGTGAACATCATACCTAGTTGAAAGTTCAAACACTAAAATAAAAAACATGTGGAACTCAAGAATAAACTCTTGGATGGAAAAATAAACACATGCATAAAATGTTGAGAACTACTTATGAACCAGTTGGCCTTGCACCTTGTGAGAAACAAACCAGCTTTCCATTCCAACAGACTTTGTCACCCTCTTCCCTTGTGTTACTCTCATCCTTGAGTTTCCCATGTTTGCCTTTGTGATGACCCTCCCTGGTTGATAATATACATAAGCATTTGGAGCAAAATAATAAACAGTTGGAAAGACAAAATAAACATGTGGGCACCGTTTTATTTTCATATTTATTTTAATAATTATACATTATTGAGGGTAGTAAACCCTTACACAGTATAATGAATTATTGGTCTACCCAATAAACAATTGGATGTGTGGAATTGTTAAATTTTATGATGTAAGTGTTTATTAATTATTATAATAATCAACTGTTTTTTTCTCTTTTATTTCAACTTTTTAGGCTTTAAGAACAATTATGAATTTTTTTTTTTTGGAAAATGTGTTTGTTAGCGCAAAAATCGATACCTTCAAAAGATTAATCCTGATTTTGACCAACAGTTGTGATTTATAGTTGAGGGAATGCCAAATTTACGTGGAAAACCTTGTAAATCCAAGGAAGAAACCACGGTGCTCTGCTAAAAGAGCAATTCACTAAGTAGAGAATGATTACAAGACTTTAGATCATCTCTGAGAGGGGTACAACATCATTGATTATCTCAAAGACATAAAGGTATATAATTCCATGAGGGGTCACAACTCACAAGACATAGAAGTGGAGGTCTCATGGGGATGAACTCATGGAGGTCATGCTCTCATGGGGATGAAGCAGATCCCCCCTCTCCTCCTTGGGAGAGGAGAGCTATTTCACTTGCCATTCCAGTCATCATTCTTAATTCATCCCCCTTATCCCTCGGGTCCTGTGCCCTTCTTCAAGGGGATTAGCATGAAGAAGCTTATTCCCTTCATGTCGTGTCTCACTTGCCCTTTTAATAACTTTCCCTCCAAATCTCTCACAAGCCACGTGTCATCATTCTAGTAAGCCACGTGTAAGCATCTTAGGGTTGAGCATTTTAACCATAGAGGGGGGATTGAATGAAGTGGTGACACCACGTCAGTCTATGCCCTCTCCAATCAAAGACTGCCACGTCAGACTTTTTCTTTTTCTCTTTTTTAAACACCCTCTCCCTCGCCACCTGTATGCAAACCCTCCCCAGTGTTGAGACGAATCTCCACCTTACTAGTCTCTCCATGTCTCTCGCCTCCACCGATCACGTTCTCGTTATTGCCTGCGCCGTTGGGATCCTCAACATCCTCGCTCTATACGAAGATCCTCAGAAAAAGCCTGGCTGCGAGAACGCCTTCACCTCCACCATCGACCTCGTCCGCCACATCCGTCCCACCCACAACGACTACTTTAGCATCACTGTCGCCAGCTATCCTGGTTTGCCCTTGTTCCCACCAAAAGCGGGGGCGGACCTGATCATCACCCAACTGTTCTTCAACACAAGCATCTTCTTGAAATTCTTGGATGGCTGTCGAAGAATCAGGATCAAATACTCTATTATTCTGGGAATCCTTCTATTCACAACGTACAGGACCTTCAAGTTCATGACGGAGACGTGCAAGACAATGGTTCCGCTAGAGGTGAGGGAGAAGGTGGAGGAGTTGAAAGGGGATAACAACTTGTTGGGGAGTACGGGATGGAGTTGGCGAGTGGGGTGTGGGGTGAGAGTGCTGCATTTCTATACGATGAAGATGGTCTGGTAGTGTAGAACTTGGGATTGCTTACTGGTGAAGACAATGAGAAAGTTATGATCTTAAGGTAGTTTAAGATTGAGATGGAACGAATAAAGTTAAAAAAAAAGTATGACATGACAGTCTTTGATTGGAAGGGCATAGGCTGACATGGTGTCACTGTTTCATACAATCCCCCGTCTTTAACCATAATGGTGTTGTTTTTGTTCACGCTCGATAGAAATAATAAATAATTGAATAAATAATACACTTTGATGAAATAATAAAACTTAGATTGATCAAACTTTTAAGAATCAAGGAAGGAAATTAAATAATGAACAACAAAAAATGAGCATATATAGACTCACACGAAGAACACATGGGGAGTAGGGCTGTAAACGGGCCAAGCTTGATCGGGTTGGGCCCAGCTCGAATTCGGCTCGAAATAGCCTAGCTTGAGCTCGAGCTCAAAATTAGCTCGAATAATTTTGCTCGAGCTCGGCTCAATTTTAATTTTGAAAGCTCGAGCTCGGCTAGAAAGCTCGAAATTAAGAACTTAATTAAAATTTTGAAATCTCGGATTTAGTTTGAAATGAAAAACTTATTAATAAATTAATTTTTATATATTATATATTATATACTAATTATTAAATATTTTATTCATATATTATAATATTTATTAATTTTTTTTATTAATATTAATATTATATATTAATATATTAATATTAAATTTCGAGCTTTCGAGTTAAGTTCGATCGAGCTCGGCTTGAAAGCTTCAAATTTCGAGTCTAGCTCGAGCATTTACCGAGCCGATCTTGAGCTGTTCATGAACAGCTTGATCGTTTGCAACCCTAATGGGGAGTAAGAGATTCAAATATGAAGAGTATGTTAAAAGAGAAGAGGTTGAGGGTCGGTTCATTGCTATGACCACTATGTCCACACCATTCTTTTTAAAGATTCAACGTACGTCACATAACATCTAAAAATGCTTATTATTGTCCACCCAACAAACCGTTCTCGCTTCATTAGGGATGCATGGTGTATTCTACTTTAACTGAGCTTTTACTAGCAACCTCCTTTGGTAGGTGCTTCCTATAACAACGTCCTATGTGTTTGGTGTTGCGGAAGCTTGTGATGGAGGAGATGCAGGGGAGAAGAATAGTAACACAGTAGAGAAAAACAATCAAAAGATTTTACGTGGAAAACCCTACAAATCAAGGAAAAACCACGGGGCATCGACAAGCAAGAAATTTCACTAAATCAGAGAGAGAACAATACAAAATCTCAAGTTGATGCCCTAACTTGAGATAAACCTTTTACAGGAAGAAGATCTAGTTAAGAAGACTCAAACCTGAGCACATATACTCAGACAACTAAACTCTTTGTAAAACTACAAAGCTTTACCTATCTTCTTCTTCAACAGAGAAAATTTCTCTTCCACTTCTTCTTCTTGTTCTTCAAAAGTCACAGCTATCAGCCATACTTCACCTTCTCTCTCTATCTCTCTATATGTGTCTATGTACTACATTGGATGCTTTTACCTTTTCATTTCTACCATCCTGGCGTGTTTTCCAAGACACCTTTTCTTTTGACTTGAGTGACACTCAACAGTTATTCCCTTACTTGCCTTACTTTCATCATCCCAAGGTACTTCACCTCGGGATCAACATCATAACAGTTCGACATCAGCACATCAGCTTCAGCACATCGACTCAGCACATCTTGCTTCAGCTCATCGGCTCAACACATCTTCCTTCAGCACATCGGCTCAACACATCTTGCTTCAAAGATATCGCCTTCAAAGACATCAAGACATCCAGATATCGCCTTTCAAAGATATCAAAGACATCTAAGATATCGCCTTCAAAGATATCATTACATCGGCATATCAGCACATCGGCATATCTACTTCAACATATCAGCACATCTTGTCTTGGACATCATCCCAACATTTGGCTCCTGATATTAATGACATGGCATTCACCATTGTACTTGACAATAATGTAAAGAATCTCCATTAGCTCAATTCAAGCCCTTGTGGAGACAACAACCAAACAATCTTTATAAATGGGTCTGAGAAGAAATCAAATAGTTTAAGACGAAAATAGTTTAAGACGAAGAGTAAAGATTTTGAGAATAAAAACACAAAAGTGAAAAGACTTCTAGGGGATGATCGAGTGAGGGTATGGAGCCTTCCATAGGGACAACCATGTCGATAGAACTCAGATGGGGTCTTCCATCCAAAAAGAGAGAGGTAAATAGAGATTTTCATAAGAACTTTGCATAAGAATTAGAAAACCGTGTTGGATTTATTTCTTTTATGTGGCTTAGTTAGACTCAATAATGGTTAATTTTGATTTTTTTTTAATAGGGACCAATTACTATAGTTTCAATCAAATTAAGTAACCTATTTTAGTTCAAATGAGATGTTGAATTCTAATAAAACTCAGAATTTGATGAGGGTTATTACTTCTTATAAATATGAGGTTCATGGCTCTTTCTCTTTACACACTCAAATTGATAGAAAACCTAACACACGTAAAAAAAAATTAAGCCCCATTGATTGACCAGCTAATAAAAGAAGAGAGTATAGGAGAGAAGACCTTCCTTCTCTGATCTCAAGGTCAATAGCCGCTACATGGCTTGGTATTAAAGGATCATAGACGTCATCATGTCACGCTTCTGTTTATTATAAAATATGATATTTGATTGATGCTATTTAAGAGAGTAAATTCAACTATTACAGATCAAATACAATCCTACAAACCGGATCTTTTGATCAACATATAAAAAATCTCATGAAGTATTTTGGTCACTTTGCAAACCTATAAAGATTATATGGCTATTTTCTTTGAATAATGGCAATATTTTTCAAGAATAAATTATATTTGTGCTGTTGGGATAGCCAGGAGATCAACTAAAACAAAATAAATTGATGCAAATAAACACTCTCCAACTACTTATAGCAAAATGATTTTTATGTTTAGGAACACTGAAGTAGATTTACAATAGACCCCACAATGATCCCTAACTTGGCATCCATTGCAAAAGACAATACCAATTTTATCAATTTAATTTAATTTTATATATATATCAAGATTCAAATCCCGAGTTGATAACACTAATCCCAAAAAAAGAAAATATTAATTTCATTCTGATTGAATACTCTCCAAATTTAAGTTATCTTTACATATATCAAGTAATAAAAAATTGGTCAAATTTTAATTTTTTAACTCTTAAATCTCAAATAAACCTATATAACTGCAAACCTAATTTAAATATTAAAATAAATTTATTAATTCACATAATTGGGTACAAAAGTAGCGTCCTCTTGAGCCAACCAAAGGCCAAATCACTCTTCCAGGAGGGAGGTGGTGTTTCTTGTCGGCCATCTTTGGGAAACGCGTTTCTTTTCTCACTATGGAGGAAACGAAGTTCGATTCTTTGGCCGCCAGAGAAGATGCCCTCAAATTATATAATATTCTGTGAAATATTAACAGTAATTTTTAATAAAAGATAAATAAGAATGACAAAATTACATACATACCCCAAAAATATATGAAATTACGTGTATATTTCACAGGTGTTTGCATATATATATTCTTATGTTCAAAATCAATTTAATATTTTTTTATAGTTTCTCTTTAGAGAGTGATTAAATGAGGATATTTTCATTATATGAAATATTTTTAAAATTAAAAGTTTAGCTCTGAAGGTATATATGTAAAGATTTGTAAAATCTTGGGTATATATATGTAATTATGAAATTTATGGAAGTATATATGTTAATATGTTATTCATACTTGACTACTCTCAACCAATGAGAAGATGCCACGCAATGAGTCAGCTTTTGTTTCGTCTGATGTCCCATAAGACGATTTATGCGGTCGTTTCTATAATCGTCCAGATTTCTCCGTCGTGGTCGCCGAGCTCCGGGAATTTGGTACGCCAACTCTCTCTCTCTCTCTCTCTTTGATCCTCTCTTGCGATAGGGTTAGGGTTAGGGGTGGATTTCGTCTTTTAGGCTCTCGCGTGGTTCGATCGTTTCCCGCCTTTCTGGGCTTTTATTTTTTTTTATTTTTTTTTTCATCTTGTATTGGATTCTGGTTAGTTTGCCGCGGTCTTGATCGGGGTTCAGATGGGAAATCAAGAGTAAGTCCTAAATTTTCTTATTAAAATTCAAATTTTGTAACGATTTTCTTGGAATTTTCCCATCCTCTTGTTTTGGGCTTGGTATTTGGTGCTGTTTAGGTCCAATATTGATTTTTAGTCTTATATGCTTGAATGTTGGCATTTTTTTGTTGTTTTTTTTCTTCGAAAAGAGGATTTTTTATGGGGAAAAAATAGATTTTTGGTTGTATTGCGAGGGAAAGTTGCTGTTTTGGAGAATTTTGGAAGTTTGATGATTTGGAGCTTAATGTCTGGTTTGTTTTCTTTTTTTACTTAAATATCCATTTGTAGTATTATGTGTTTGATTGCTGATTTTGGGTTTTTTTTTCTCAAAAAGGGATTTTTTTTCTTCTTTTTAATTTGTGAACACTCAAATTTTGGTTTGTATTGTCATGACAGTTCCTTATTTTGGAGGAAATTAGACTGCAATGTTAACATTTGTGTGTGGAGACAATTTGGTTTCTTTCATAGCTCTATTCAATTTCTCCTTTTTTCTTAAATTTTTGTTTATTATATTTTTTTAGGGTCTCATTTCTTCCACTTCTTTGAATTTTGTTTTATCACGAGGATGTTCTGTCTTGAATGATATTTTCTTTGATTGTTGTACCATGCATATGGGTTTTTCTTTGATTGTTGTACTATGCATCTTTCTGAGTGTCCTGATGAATTTTTCTTTGATTGTTGTACTATGCATCCTTCTGAGCGTCCTGATGAATTATTCCCAGTGCATTCATTAGCTGCCACTTCTTATACCATACCAATTTGCCTATAGCTGCTTGATTTATTGGAATGGCTAACAGGAATAAGATTCCTAAACATTTGGCCACTCAAAACCTTTTCTTTTCTGGGAGAATCACTACTCGAATCTCTAAGTAAAAGGTTTTTACTTAAATATCCATTTGTAGTATTATGTGCTTGATTGCTGATTTTGTGTTTTTTTTTCTCAGAAAGTTTCTTTTTTTTTTTGTGATATATGAACACTCAAATTTTGGTTTGTATTGTGATGACACTTCTGTATTTTGGAGGAAATTAGACTGCAATGTTAACATTTGCGTGTGGAGACAATTTGGTTTCTATCATAGCTCTTTTTCAATTTCTCCTTTTTTCTTAAATTTTTGTTTATTATATTTTTTAGGGTCTCATTTCTTCCACTTCTTTGAATTTTGTTTTATCACGAGGATGTTCTGTCTTGCATGATGTTTTCTTTGATTGTTGTACCATGCATATGGGTTTTTCTTTGATTGTTGTACTATGCATCTTTCTGAGCATCCTGATGAATTTTTCTTTGATTGTTGTACTATGCATCTTTCTGAGCGTCCTGATGAATTATTCCCAGTGCATTCATTAGCTGCCACTTCTTATACCATACCAATTTGCCTATGGCTGCTTGATTTATTGGAATGGCTAACAGGAATAAGATTCTTAATCATTTGGGCCACTCAAAACCTTTTCTTTTCTGGGGGAATTGCTACTCAAATCACTGATAGGTCTCTTCGACCTTGTTGTTAATGATTGCCGTTTGACTTAAAATTTGTTTGATTTATGAGTGATTGTTCAACAAGCTGAAGGAAAAGAGATTGCTGGTTGAGCAAAATGAAAAGAAAATAAAAATTAAGATATATTAGTTTTATGAAGAGGAAAATCCCTGTAACCCTCAATGGAAAATTAGGTTTATGAAAAGAAAAATTCAAACAAATAGAAACCTTCTGCTTTGTAGTCAGTGTCAAGTTTCTCAGTATGAAAATAAAGCCTTGGGATCAATTTTCTTGTGCTTGCTCCCAGAAAACAGAAAACTTCTGCTCAGTAGTCGGTATGAAGTTTCTAAGAAAATAAGGCCCTGGGATCAATTTTCTTGTGCTTAGTTAGTACCACAAATATTTGTTCACTGAGTTTCAGTTGTTTTTTGTTTTTGAAATCTGCAAATGTCTCCTTGAAGGCACAACTCACTGCTGTACCTTTTCACAGATTCTACTGGCAAAAGCTTCAGTTTAAGCATCATTGCAATTGAAATTAAGAACATCAGTATGACAGCCACAAGATTGTTCTGCTATTGATACAAGCTGCAATGGTTCTATGCATGGAAAGATATTGAAATATGATCAACTCTAACAATGCAGAAATCAGACATCAAACAACTTTCATCATCTTTACCAGTTTTGCCTACAATTAAGGAGAAGTATCCTGCACTGCCTGATTCCCAGCAGGTTTCAATGGAAAGGGGACCTAGAAGTGAGCATGTTACTTCATGCCATACACCTTTTGTTTCCAACAGTGGTTCTATTGGGCCGTTGTTCTCATCAGCTCCAGGGTTCTCGTCAGATCTTCATTTCTCTTCAGTTGCACCCCTTGATAGGCAGATGATTACTGCCCCTCTTGTTTCTCAGTCATCAGAGAGTGGAATGTGGTTTCCGCTTGCCCAGTCACATTCAGGAGCTTCCCAGACTTCAGTGAGAAAGTTTACCAGAGAATCACCTGATGTTTCATGGTCCCCAGTTTCACTTCAAGGAGTGATTGATAATGACAGCGCTGTGAGCAATCAAGTCCAGAGCAATTGCATTATGGTCTCTGATGACAAACAAGATGACATATGGTCAGATCTTATAGTTGATGAATGGAAGGAACTCTTGAATGATCCAAATTCTACTGATACTCAGCCAAAGGTATCTATATTTGATTCTAGAACATATCATTTTCATCTCATTGCCATAAAGGTTCTGCCTAGTTTTCTTGTTGACACTGCTATTTTAAAGAATCATTTGAAGTGGAGGATTACTGTTAAATGACTAGTTTTTCGTGCTCATTTTTATGTGTTTTTTAAAGGTCAGGAAGGAAATGATACATATGTGAATAGTTGATGGTTAGATGACATATATGTTTATAATTCATTAGCTTTTGTTCATCTTGGTATTGATCCAGTGACTATAAGTTGCTGTAGATTGTCAATTTCCATATTTTTCCAGTACTTATGCAGGGAAGTATAACACTCCCCAGAGATGTTATTGTCTTCTAGATATGTTCATTTAAAGAGCTTATGGATCCAACTTTGTCATGTCTTACAGGAAGCATACTCATTGGGACAAGCTTCAAATATTTCATCACACCAGCCACAAACTCATTTGGCAATCCCTTCTCATTCTGGGGAGCATTATGCTGTCACTAGTCCAACATCTGCTGCCAATAGTTCTGCAGCCAAGCCACGCATGCGATGGACCCCAGAGCTTCATGAATGCTTTGTGGAAGCTGTGAACCAGCTTGGTGGGAGTGAAAGTATGCACATTTACACTTTTATTATCTTTTGGCCTGTAAATTGAGTTTCTTCATTTGTTACCTATTCTTCCATTTACCTACAGAAGCTACTCCTAAAGGTGTCCTGAAGCTCATGAAAGTAGATGGCCTCACCATTTATCATGTAAAAAGCCACCTGCAGGTCTGATGCCTTTTTTGCTGTTTGTTCTTTGGATGTATTTATTTCACTTCATGTAAAATGCAACATGTATGGTGGTGAGAAATTTATTGAATATTTTCATTGTTTTTGTATGTTCATTGCAGAAGTACAGAACAGCTAGATATAGGCCAGACTCATCTGAAGGTTGTTCTCTTTGCCTATTCATGTTCTTTTGTCTTGCTTCTTCAATGGTTAAGCTATGTATGCATATAAGCCCCACTATGTTAATCCATTCCTATGTGGAATTTGATTTCTATAGCTATATATTAGACATTAATACCTTATCTTGACTGAGAATGAATACTGCTCATATTTTCTTATTCTTCCAGGTCTCCCTTAAGTTATAATATCATTTATGCATTCAAAAGTTTCCAATGCATCAAGTGAATTGGATTTCCTCTTCGTTTGAAGTCATTGTGTTTATTTTTATGTGCAGGGACATCAGAAAAGAATGCTTCTCCACTTGAGGGAGTGTCATCTTTGGACTTGAAAACGTGAGCGAATCATGACTTCATAAGAAATGATTCAATTAGTCAAATAACTATAAACAAGTCATTTATAATTAATCTTGAAGAGAAAAAAGGAATTTAAAGTGTCTTTTCCTGGTCAATAAATTGATATATTGCATATGGGATGCGAAAAGGTTTTAATATTTTCTGTTTTCAAGTCTGTCCACCTGCCTAGTTGTTTCACCTTTCTACTTTAATTTGAGTAATTTATTTATCATAAATTTACCTACTGCTTCTCTTTTTGTTCAAAATACTATAATGTGAATAGGTCAATAGCCATTTTCTCAAATGAAATTCCAGGCTTTGGTTGAAAATTGTAGTTTTACTAATATCGCAGAAACAAGTATATTAGATGTATTTTCATGGACTCGTCCAATTTCTCAATGTTCAATATTCTGTTCTGTTATGGTCTTGCTTTTGTTGATTCTCAAATCTCTTTGTACAAAGTTCTTTATCTTAATGGTTTGCTTTGTTGGTTCTCTCCTTTTCCAAAGAAATAGAACACTATTCACTGCTCAGTACTTTGATCTCCATTTTCTTTTTGATTGACAGAGGAATAGAGATAACTGAAGCATTGAGACTCCAAATGGAAGTTCAGAAACGGCTCCATGAACAGCTCGAGGTATGATACATAAATGTTCTCATCTACGAAGCTAGTCTTTTTCACATCTCATGTTATCCGTCATTCCGTTCTTCTTTTGCCTTCTTTCTTATTCATTTTAAGTCACTTCTTCACTGGTAAGTGCTGTGCATCTCTTAGATAATTGTTTTACAAACTCTAAATCCTCAATTCTCTCCCAACAGATCCAGAGAAACCTTCAGTTACGGATCGAAGAACAAGGGAGGTATCTCCAAATGATGTTTGAGCAGCAATGCAAGGGCAACATCGATAAACTCAAAGCCTCGTCCAGCCAATCCCCAGACCCTACAAACACACAAGCTACAGAGACACCAACAGATAAAAAACCTCAAGACGATGCAGGAGACGACAGCCCAGTGAGTGCAAAAGCAACAGAAGGCCCCAAACAGAACAAGACTCGGACTGAAACAGAGGCCATTGATATCCTGGATGAGCATCCACCTCTGAAGCGCATAAAAGGGAACGAGAATGACTTGCAATGAATCATCTCCAAGTATTCTTAAGCTTTATTGAGAATTCTGGAGTGTTGGGCAGTGATGAGAACCTTGGAATGCAATGCATTCTAAGGTTGAGTTATGGCCTCATTTTGATTCTCGGATTGAATAAAAAGGAGAAGTTTAAATGTATCATAGATGAATGTACCATTTATTGGACAAATTAGTACACTTGCATGTAAAACCTCTACTTTTTATTTGCTGTCTTAAGATTAACAGACCATGAGATTTGTAAATTTAGTCAGTGTTTATGTATGAACATATAGTGAACTTGTTCATAATTTCTTGTCACCCCCTTATAAAATTGTGTAAAATGAGTGGGTGATAGTTAACAAGCAGCTGAAGTGTTTCTCAAGAGTTCTTATTATCAAACATGATCTGCTTATGATCCTAATTATTTGTTATTTGAGATTAATGATGCAAAGAAAATAATAATAAATTTTTTTTCTGGAACTTAATAGTTGATTGTCTCTTAATAAAATACAAATAGATAACTAGTTCCCGCCATATGATGGCCCTTGATATTGCCACGTGGCGGATTGAGTGCCCATCTCTAGGTCAAAAGGTCTCTATAAAGCCCTAGAGAGAGAGAGGGTGGTGGTCCGGTGGAGGAGAAGAGATGTTGTTCCAGGTCGGAGGGCAGGGGACGCGCCCGACCTTCTTCGAGATGGCGGCGGCGCAGCAGCTACCCGGTAGCCTCCGCGCCGCCCTCTCCTACTCAGTCGGGGTGGGTTTCGCCTTCTATATTCTCATTGAGGCATTCCGTCAAACACTCTTCGCTCACTTTGATTGATTTGGCAATTCGTTGATATTTAATCTCGTATTTTTGCAGGTTTTGGCCTTGAGAAGGCCGTTTCTCCATAAGATTTTGGATTATGAGGATGAATTCTTTGCTTTGCTGATGCTTGTCCTCGAAACGCACAGTTTAAGGACTACAGGTCTTAGTTTGTTGCAGCTTATTAATTTCATTGTGAATTCCTAGTCTGATATTATAGTTTTGTCGATTTATCTTCTTGTAATTTATATTCTAATGTTATTCCTCTGAAAGATCTGGACTTTTGCACAATCGTGCCACCTTTTTGTTTGAATTCTTTATATTCAAGTTAAAGAAATTATTTGCAGTTAATCGCATAACTATTACTATTGAGGGTTGATGTTTGTGTTTAGGTTTTTTTTTGGTTGAAATTCTTCATGGTTACTTCCTATGACAGACTCCTGTTTTACTTTCTCTTATGGATGTTTCTTCTGGAGCCCTTTCGACTTCATTGTGAATTCCTAGTTTGATCTTTGATTGTTGTTGATGCCTCTGCTTATGAATTTTTCTTCAATTGTTATTCGTCTGAAATTGCTCGACTTTTGCACCATAGTGCCAGCTTTTACTTAATTCTTCAGATTCAAGTTAAACAAACTATTTTCAGTTAATAACATAACCATGCCAATTGGGCTTCTGCTTTCCTTTAGATGCTTCTTTTGCCGAGTCTTTGTATGGCTTGAGAAGGAGAGCAGTGGAGATGTCTGAAAAGCATACCTCACATAAGGAATCAAATGATAGGGTGCATATATCTGGATTGCGGAGGAAGCAGAAAATTCTCTCAGTTGCTTTTATGGTAACATGCACTGCCTTCAGTTATTTGTCAGTTTTTTCCAAATAGAAAATTTTCTCATACATTCTTAGGGCTGAGTTTTTCCAAGATCCCAGAGGAAACTGTAGATGGTTATTTTGAGCTATCGGTGGGCACTTACTATGCACTTGAATCTAGATTATAGTATATTTTCTAACATTTATTTGTGCCCGACAATTTCTATGCCTGTGCTTTTTCTGTGAAATGTGTGAACCTCTTGATTTCTCAACCAGTCCCAGCAACAAGAAGTTTCTCCATTCACAAGGATGTATATGAAGAAAATCTTTTCATGCTTGAGGTTGCATTGGTCAAAAAGGAGGTTTTGATATGATTTTTATAAGAATGACTTGTGAATCAAAATGTTCTCTACAGTGTCCTACAATTAAAAATTTGAACTTTGTAATGTTCACGAGGCATCATATTGTTCATAAGTGGGTAAATAAATGTTCACAATGTTGGGAGAGTCTTAAGAATTTTGTTTTGCCAACTATTTCTATCAAATCTGCATTAGTTATTTCCAACACTCCCTTTAACTGCATCATATTCAAGCATCTCTATTCATTTGCCACTGAAGCACAGGTGAGAGTTCTCTATATGCAATATGTTTAAGATTGAGACTATCTGATTTTTCATTGTACCCCAAGTAATATTTGTTGTTCCAAAACCCTTTATAAACACCTTTTGGAGTTACAACTTATCTGATGGAATCCTGTAGGTAATTTTGCCGTACTTCAAGTCCAAACTGCATTCAATCTATAACCGAGAGAGGGAAGCAAGGCTTCAAGCTAGCCTTTGGGCTGCTGATGACACAAGATTGGGAGACACAGACTATCTACTGGATCAAAGTGAAACTTCTCCGGCAAGTAGTGGGGATATGGTTGTGGAAGGATCAAGCTTGATGCGACTTAAAAGAAAAATTATGGCAGTGATGTGTGCTTGCTACCCTTGGATTCATGCAACCAATGAAGGTATATCATAACTTGTTATTTTTTCAGTTAAACTATATTTTGGAATGTATAAGTTAAGTTTTTGTGCTAACTTGTATCACAAGCACCATTTAGTACTTAGTGGTTTGTCTTGATGTTAGCATCCTTCTTATTGTTTATTTGTACCATCATTCTATCTAAAGATCATTTTGTCCTTGTTGTTTTCTGTTTTATGAGCTTTAAATTGACCTGCAGCTTCTTGATCAATAGTTTTATAACCATTTTAAAGTTCTCTTAAGTAGGTGTTCATTGTAAAGTTCTCTGAAGTAGGTGCCCTCTTGCAGGACTATCATTTGCTTACCAACTATTATATCTGTTGGATGCTACTCGGTTCTACTCTCCCGGGCTTCATGTCTTGGGTGTTCAAGTATGCCGTGCAACTGGACAGGAATTGGTATGTTCTTGGAGATAGCTGTAAACTGATCATCACAGTATTGATTCAGCATCTTGCTATGCAATTTTATGACTGCAAAATAAGACACCTTACCGGATTGTTTTATGTTATTCTTGTCCTTCTATAATTCAATGTTAAGGTAGATGGATTCAACATCTAGGATTTCAAGGATTAGAAGTCATGAGATTGAGAGGCTACGTGGTCCTCCCTGGCTGAAGGTACAAGATCTCTATGTTAAGGGAAACTAGTTGTTATCCACTGTTTGGAGAAGATATATAAATCAAACTTCTTTGTATATCTGTGAGACATTCATGTATTAATAGATTGCTTGCTTTCTGGTATTATTATTGCTGCAGGCATTTCAGAGAATCCTACTCAACTGTCTGTACACAAGTTTGGATTACGCCCAAACAGGACTAATTGCTGCTGTATTCTTTTTCAAAGTGAGTTCCCCCTCTATAATTAATTATGCATTTTGGACATTACATATTTTTCAATGGGATTGCCATTCTTGGGACTACTCTCTATTTTAAACATTACCATACTTTTCTCCACTATCCGACCATCAAATTTTAAAATTTATGTTTCTGGCCACTGCTTCTATTTTACTTAAAGCAATCTTCTGATGTTCAGCATTCAACAAAGCAGGATTGTTGTTTTCTTGTGCATGTTTGTTGCACATAGATCTGGTTGGTCCTTGATAAGTTTGACAAACAATTTTTCTGGACTTCTTGATTCCAAGCTACTTTTGATCATTCACAATTAGGAAATATTGTTACTGATAATTATAATTTCTTTCTTCCTTTTAAATTTTGCTTGCTGATTTATGGATTATTCTTTCCATTTGTTGAACAATTATAAATAACTTCCACTTGTGGGTTCTCTAAAGATGATGGAGTGGTGGTATCAATCTGCTGAAGAAAGAATGTCAGCACCAACCGTGTATCCCCCTCCTCCTCCTCCACCACCTCCGAAGGTCAGTTGTCTTTTATCTTATAGTATATCTGTAGTTCCTCTCATAGGGATGACACAAGCAACCTACAAGGTATAAGAACTATCAGGAATAGTAGTGATGTTAGAATAGAACCATTTGGGTCAATCTGATCACTGTCTTGTTTTAGACTCTTCACCAACATGTGCATCCCATTAAGATTGGCATTTTATGTTCAATATCTCGATTTTGATTAAAAGATTCATGTGAGAGTAAGAGCCTTTATCATATAATTTTCTGGTTTGCTGTTTCCCGAACTTGGCAAATTAGTTTTGAAGTATTGAAAATTGAGGACATTGAGACCCTCAACTCTATAAAATGAAGATTTGAGCCACATAACTTTGTCATGGGACATGGTGGAGGGTAGTATTTGAAGCTTGATATTGTTCAACACCACCTAAGCGTATCTCTTTCAAACCAAATCATTGTCATTTTTGAGCACTACATCAGCTGTATATCAGATAAAATTTCAATATAATTAATTGACCAAATAATAGAGTGACCATTGGTCTCATGCTAATTGATAGGTAGTGTACTACTGCTGTGTACTTGATTATGGTGCCTTGACTCTGATAATCTCTTAGCATAATTAGTTCACCTTTGGATCCTATACTGGCAATATTTGAATGTGAGATGATTCCTCATTTCTGATTGAAGTGTGTGCTGATTGAATAATCTGGTTGCTAATTGGTACCTGGCAGGTAGCAGCAGATGGAATTCCATTGCCACCTGATAGGACAGTCTGCCCTCTGTGCTCCCAGAAGCGCCTGAGCCCATCAGTGCTTGCAGCTTCTGGCTTTGTTTTCTGTTACACTTGCATCTGTAAGTACATCTCACAGGTAAGGGTGCGAATGTCTTGCATCTTTTTTTTTTTTTTTTTTGCTCAATGCTTATGTATTCCTTTCAAACTGTTGTATGGTAATTGATAGTCTCTGTGTTCTGCTTGAACCAACAGTATAAACGATGCCCTATCACATTGATGCCCGCAACAGTTGAGCAGGTCAGAAGGCTCTTCCATGATTTTTGAAGTACTCTGCAACTGAAGATTTCTGCCTGGATTGTGTCAGATCATAAACCCCACACCACTGAAGCAACTTCAGCCCAGTTGTGAATAACATTGCAGCTCCTTCAACATATCTCTTGTGACAGCACCAATTGTAGGAATGCGAATATTACGTCCAGTTCCTACAAGGAGAAGCAGCTGCCACCTTGCAATGGCAGCTTGGAGTGATGCCTTACCTGTAAACATTCACAAATCAGTCCTAATGTTATTATAAACCAGAGCAATGTCTCATTCTGAACAATTTGATGCATAGATATGTAAAGTCACATTCATAGTTCTCAATTGCTTGCAATAGACTATAATGAATTTTTCAGTATGTATCGCAGGCTATGAGCATCTACTCTTGATTTTGCTGGGAACTAATCTTGTCAACAGGTTTAATACAACAATTCAACCACTGAGAAGTTGAAACCATCTCAACTGCAACAAGTTGTGAAAAGAAAAGCCAGAGCTAAATCCTACACCATAATCTGGTATATACATTTGTAGAATTTTGTATTTTAAAGTTATTGCTAGGATGTTAACTGCCATCCCAGCTTATTCTAGTCTTGTTTTCTGCAGGATCTTATCCAACTCAATTTCCATTGAGTTGTGTACTTTCGTCAACTGCCAAATAATCCTTCTGTTTGGTATTCTCAGTCTTGTAAACATAGAACCTGCTGAGGATGAGGAAGAAGAAGATGTTCAACAGGTTGAGGATTGCAAAGAAAGCATAGTAATAATCAAGATGAGACGCATTGAGATTGTTCGAGATCCATCCTTTATGGCCATTCTTCTTTGTGATGCGAGACACTGTTGACAGTAAGTAGCTACTGAGAAAGCTCCCTACTCCCATGCTTGTGTATGAATATGATGTTCCAAGACTTTTCATGGTCTCAGGAGCTTGATCATAAAAGAACTCAGTCTTTGCAACATCCATCAGGGCATCTGATACACCCATGAGCACAAACTGAGGCAGGAGTATGAATATGGTGATCGGAACTTCGCCGCCTGCTTCCAACCCATGAGTTTTCACTGCACGTAGCCGCCAGTGTTCTGTTAGTGAAGCCACCATCATGATGATGATGTGCAAGGCTACCCCAATACCTAACCTTTGAAGAAGGGTGATGCCTCTAGGGTTCTTGGTCCACTTCCTAATGAAGGGGACGAACCATCGGTCATATATAACAATGGTGAAGAGCATGGAGATTGTGATGAAGGCTTGAAGGCAAGCCGGGGGGATCTTGAAGTGAGGACCGATGTGCCGGTCTAGATTGGCGCCTTGCTTGACAAAGAGGGTGTTACCCTGGGCCACCATTATGCTTGGTACGAAGGTTGTGAAGAGTATGGGGATCATTCGAAGCATTTGCTTGGTCTCTTCCACCTGTGTCATTGGGCATAGCATCCATGGCGATTCTGAGCTGGTCTTCACTGCAGCTTTATCTAGTATCCTACATTTCGACACATTAAGTTACACGAGGTAATGCCAGAAATATGTATATTCTCATTACTGATAAGGTCTAACCTCAGGGTTTGAGTATGATGAATTCTATATTTTCTGTTTGAGGCATACTCATTCAAATCAAGCTCATGAAGTTCTTTTGGATCATCGGGCACTTGCAACCTCCATTTCCTTGAAGTTGCTATCAAAACCCTCGCCATCTTTGTAAATGGACTACTGGAAGGCAACTTATGGCGATAGAATGGAGTGCCAACAATGAAGATGACAATGGAGATGATAAGTCCCAATGTTGGTAGTGCATAGCCTAATGTCCATCCTATATTGTCTTGGATGTACACAAGAACAGTGTTGGCAAAGAGAGTGCCGAAGAAGATGCTGAACATCCACCAGTTGAAGTAGGAGAGCTTGTCAGCTCGCTCTTTTGGGTCAAACTCATCGAACTGGTCTGCTCCCATTATCGCAATGTTCGGCTTTGTGCCACCGGTGCCAATGGCTAAGATGTAAAGTGCTGTAAAGAACACACCAAGTTGCAGTGGTGTTGCTTTTTCACTGCAGTTTGGATTTGCTCCACAAGATCTTGGTGTCAGTGATGGCACTGATACAGCAATTGTTAGCAGGCACATTCCCTGCCAAATTCATGCGAAGAATTATCCACTTTCGGGTCTAAAAGAACTTGAAGAGGAACAGTTTCATCTTCAAAACAGAAGACGGTAGCTTTTTAATGAATTACCAAAAAATAGATGACGGAGGCAACCATGAAAGTCCGGTAGCGACCGAGATGAGCATCAGCGATGTAGGCTCCGATCACTGGAGTCAACCATATTGCGCCAACCCAGTTTGTCACATTGTTTGCAGAAGAGACCAAGTCTTGGTGAAGTTTGTCGGTTAAGAAGATTATCAGGTTTGATGATATCCCATAAAATGCCATCCTCTCAAACACCTCATACACTGCCAATAAAAGAACCTTCTCTGTGATGGGATTTATCTTTTATATTTATTAATGCAACACAATTTATTCTCTTTTATCAATATCTATACACAACACACAAAGATCAGTGGAGCATGCATTACGAGGCATTACCTACAATGAAGGAACAAGCAGTCCAACCGCCAGTCTTGGATCTAACTATGGGGTTGCCCTTAAGATCCACAGAGCCATCCTTTGTATACTCCCCTTGTGCTTCTTCTGAGTCGCTTGACATATTTGTTGTTCTTGTTAGTATTAGTGCCTTGAATAACAACAATAAACTTCATCTTTTATAGTCTCCATTGAGTTCTTTTATTTTTTGTTAATTTTTTTTTTGATGAAAATTGATAAATCATGTTCATTAAATAATAACAATGATAATAAGTTCAAAGTACATCAAAAAAAAAAAAAAAACTACCATACAATTAATCATCATCCAAATACTTCTCTTTTTATATCTCATCAAGTAATAAATAATTACGAGCAATAATAAAAAATGGAAAAAATAATTAAGAATAACTAAAAATTATAAAGTTTCATATCGTAGAGGTCTGTATATGTGACTGGGTCCACTAACCATAGGTAAGGTAGGTCTCTTTGCCCCCAGCTTTTGCTAGTGGTATGGCTAGCTCTACAGAGAGAAATATTATTAAAGAATAGTGAAGCTTAGAGATCCATATTACAATACAAATTATTATAATTTATGTAAATATTTTAGATCTATTGAACTATTTTTTTATTTTAATAAAAATTGATATATCATATTCATTTATTGATTAGAGAGATAAGTTACAAGACTGACAGTCATCTCTTCTAGATTGAAGATAAACTCCATTTTGCCGTCTTCGCTTACACCAACTTTGGTCGTACAAAAATGTTTGCCGCATGAAACCAAAAAAATTTGAAAATTATCCCAAATAATTAAATAATCTATGTACTCTTGTAATTTGGTATAAGAAAGTCTAAATATTTGACATTTGGAGCTCTGAATGGTTGTGACCAATCAATTTCTTATGGAATATACAAGCAAACAGTAATGACAAATTTGAAAAATCTGTTTTATAAGTATACATGTTGTATTAAAGATAGTCCGTTGTATTTTAGGCAGGGATGGTAATGGGGCGGGACAGGGCAGGAGCGGGGGCGGGGGCAGGGATGGTAATGGTTGAAATTTTGAACCATTCAGATTTCTATAAAATAAGAACCGTTAAGTGGTCGGACCAAACGGTCACCAAATTGTATGAAAATTGACATGCTAGCTTATTTTTTGATGATCTTCCCATCTGTACGGTTGGAAATCTTTCAAATATGCTCCAGGGGCCAGAAGGGAGGCCGATCGGAAATGAACAGTATTAGATCGGTCTGATGTTATCAATCGTGTATATATATATATATACAGTCCGACCGACCTTAATATTATTTATTTACCCATGGATGAAGAGTATTTTTTCCAAATCCAACCGTATGGATGGAAAGAACATCAAAAAATAGGATAACATGTCAATTTTCATACAATTTGGGGAGGTGATGATCATTCATCTTAAAGAGTGAAATTTTGAACCGATAAGATTTCTATAAAATTTTATCCTTTATAGGCCTTGTTTGCTTCATGGTTTGCGATGGTTTCGTAATGTATGGTATGGTTTACTTTCATGTTTGTTTTCATTTCCATTCAGATGGTATAGTTTTCTATGGTTTTTTGATGGTTCCTATGGTTTAAAAACTTTCATTTGTTGGATTTTTCAAACCACCGATTTGGTGGTTTCTTATGGTTTTAATTTTTTTTCTACCAAAAATATCCCAACCAATTTAGTTCAATCCCTTCTTCTACCCTAGGAAAATCAAAGAAAGCTATAATCTCCATAAAAAAGTCTTATCTTTTGTTAATTTTGTATATTAATTTTATTATAATTTTATAAATTTTAAATTAATGGTTAATAATTTGATATATATTTTGTAAGATGTTAATAAAAATTATTTATACTTTAGTTGAATTTAATTTTTTGATCATAAATCATTAAATTTAATATGGCTTTTGTGTGTACTCTAATAAAACATAATTGCATACATACCTCTAAATAATAAGTATAATTATGTATATACCCCTGGGGTTAATCAGATTAAAAATTGTCAGTTAACAAACGGTAAACATGCGAAATAACCATTATACCTTTTACATATATATCCTGAAAGTTTGTTTGACTGTAAATTTACAAATATCCCCTTTAAAAATATAAAATTTAAAATAGCTAAGATATATAAAGAGAATTATTTTGGAAATTTTCCAACGCTTAACTGAAGTTGTAACTATGGTTAAGATAATTTTATTAACTTCTATCATCGAAACCTAACAATAGGGGCATATCCATAATTCAACCTGTTTTTCAAGGGTATACAAGCATTTATGATTTTTTCAGGTGTAAATATGCAATTATGAAACTTTGAAGGATATATAACCAATTTTTTCAATTTAACATGATTTCATATTAATTTGTGTTTGAGGGTATTCTGGTCATTTTATTATTTCTACAACCATACCATACCATCGAAACAAACACAAACAACTAATTAACCATACCATACGATACCATCTTTCCAAACATGATAAACAATACTTACAATACCATACCATACTATACCATACCATACCATACATTACGAAACCGTAACAACCAATCATCCAAACAGGGCCTAAGATGAATACTCATCACCTCACTAAATTGTATGAAAATCGACATGTTATCTTATTTTTCGATTTTCTTTCCATCCATACGGTTGGATTTGAAAAAAATATTTTTCAAATACCTCAAAATGAGGCGATCTTATTTGCACAGGGATATGGTCGGCCTGATTGTATAAGAATTATATATATATATATAGGATTCATCATCCAGGGACGTCCCTAGATTAGCCGTTAGAGCTCAATCCAACGGCCTATATGCTATCCACCAAGATGTACGTCCGGTTCTCCTCCTCCCCTCTCGGTATTCCCTCACCTCCATCTCCACTAGCCCGGACACCACCACCTTCAGGTTGTTAAGCTCCTCTGTCCTCTCCACCACCACCTCCTCACCATTGTAGTTGGTCTATTCAACGTCGCCGCCGGTAGGGATGGGTATGTCTCGGCTGTTCCAACAGAGAGGAAGGGCGTCGACTAGGTAGTCCCAGAGAGTGACCCTGTTGATGGCGATGAGAAGGGTGGTGTTAGTAATATAGATAGGTAGATTTGATCAACTGGTTTAGCTCAAAGTAAAATAATCAGCATGATAATGCTTGGTGAGAAGCTGAAGAATCTCCTTGGCAAATAATTGGGCATGTTCATATCAATGGCGGACCCCTAACCATTTTGAATTGATATATCTACTTCTGTTTTTTCTTTTTTCTTTTTTTTTTCTTGAATGGTGGATAAACCACATTTATTGATATGGAGAATGTCCTTTGTTGGACTTAGTTACATGCATCCCGACTAAGGTTGGATCGGGTGAGTTACATGGGTAGGAGTGGGGATCCACGGGGGGTGGTCCTGACGTCCCTGTCCTTGCGTGGCCTTGTCCTCAAAATCTGAGTTGGTATTTGGTGGTCTTTGTTGTCCAGCAAGATCTCACGTGGTTTCCAGGCTTCGTTTAATCATGGGCTCCAGTGTTCGTAGTTTTGTCTTTTTTGTTTCAGGTGCTGTGTCAAACCATGAGAGTATTAGGTAGTCAATGCTTCGGATCAACTGTCTGTAAACACGTTGTTTAGCCTGAAAGCATCTCCTATTGTGTTCCATCCATATACTCTATGTTATCGCCATTAGCACTAGATGCCATCCCGTTTGATCTTCTTGTTCCATATGATTGGCCATTGTGTCATCCCCCTAGAGATCTTGTATCCTGGTAGGGAGACGATCAGGCGCGAAGAGGTTGCAGTAGTGCTCCCATATGTGTCTTGAGTAATTGCACTGTAGGAGGAGGTGGACTGTGGTTTCCTCGGTGTCATCACAGATGTAGCAGTTTTTGCGTTCCCCCTTCCATTGCCTCTTAGCCAGGTTATACAGTGTGAGGATTTTGTCATCCCATGCTAATTTGATTTTGGTAGGGCATGGTATTTCCCAGAACATGTGTGGTAGCGGACATTGCATCCCTCTGTCGCTCTTGAATTGGTATAATGATTTGACACTGAACTGGCCATTCAAGGTTAGTTCCCATTTCCTTTCGTCGGGCTCTTGGATGAGATTGTCCAGTAGGCATTGGGCCACATGGTTGTAGTACTCATTCATCTGTACCGTCAATGATCCCGGTCTGAGTAGGGAGCCCCCTCTTTGTACCCATTGGCACACCTCCGCGACCGTGAGGTCCTCTTCAACAATCAGCTCCTGCAGCTCATGGAATAGGTTGTGGGGAGCTCGATTCTCTATCCACCTACCGTATCACCAGTTAGTGGTTTTTCCATTACCCACTCTTACAGTCATATTGGCCAAGGTTATGTCTCTCTGTTCCATCACCCCCTTCCAGAAGTATGAGGAGTTTCTTGGGGTCTTGAGCTGTGGTCTTAATGCGCCGTGTGGGTAGTAGTTATGTGTTATAATTTTGCAGCAGATGCCGGCTTCTCCATTGAGTAGTCTCCACCACCAATTGCCAAATATCGCGTCATTTAGGTGTCAGAGATTGAGTATTCCCCATCATCCCTGTTCCTTTGGTCGGCATAGGCGCCCAGCTCACCAAACGGTAGGCATTTTTGGTTTGGTCGGCTCCTCTCCACATGAAGTCCTGTCGAATCCCTTCTATGTCTTTGGCTACCCACTCTAGAAGTTTGTAAATTGACATCCAGTAGTTTGGAATGGTAGTTAGCACGGAGTTAAGTAGTGTGATCTGACCTCCCGTTGATAGTAGTCTACCTTTCCAGCCGTTGAGTTTCTTTTTGATCTTATCAATGATTCTTTTCCAATCTTCCTTTCTTGGCCTGGATCCCGATATGCTTAGGCCCAGGTATTGAATTGGGAGCTGGGCCAGGTTACAGTTCATCGTTCATGCAAGTGTTTGAGGGTTGTGATTCCTGGTCTTGTTGAAGTTGACTTTGAGGCTAGAGAGGCTTTCGTAAAGGTGGAATAGGAGTTTCAGTATGTTAAGTTGGGTCGAACCCTCAGTGCAAAAGACCAGTAAGTCATCGGCATATAGGAGGAATGTGACTTCATCGTCTCCACTAGGTCCATATCGTATTCCACGGAATAGATTGGCCTCAGTTGCTTTGGTTAGCATGGTAGTGAAGACATCTGTCGCTAGGACGAATAGAAGCGGGGACAGTGGGTCTTCTTGTCTAAGTCCTCTCCTATGCCTCACGTAACCTGTGGGGGAGCCGTTGATGAGGAATGATGATTTCGAGGTGAATAGAATGGTTCTTATCTAATTTCTCCATTTTAGACCGAATCCCCGTGCATGTATTGCTTCCAGTAGGAATTCCCAATCAATGCTGTCAAAGGCCTTTTCGAAGTCCACCTTGATTAGTGCACCATTTCACGCCCTTGCTTTACTTTATGTATCAGCTCCTCCGCGGCCACGATGTTATCTTGTATGCAGCGTCCTTTGATGAAGGCTGTTTGGTTTTCATGCACCAGTTTAGCAATAACATTTTGTAGCCGATTTGCTAGCACATTGGTGATGATTTTCATGGAGTAATTCAGGAGACTGATCGAACAGAATTCACCTATGCTTTTTCTGTTGTTCACTGTTGGAAGTGATAAAAAGGGAAACAATGGGGGAGAGAGATAAAGAGAAATAAGAGAGAAGGGCATTATTGTTTGGCCCCTTACATTGAGCCTTCCCATCCTCTATTCTTTTTCTAAGACAATGGGGGGTGTGTACTTCAGAAATTATCTTTAGACTTTAGATAGATTCATAAATGTTAGAAATTTGGTAATTATTTGTAACGGGCCAGCTGCTTGAGGGTTGAGGGAAGCCAGCAAATCAGGGAGGTTTGGACTTTGGAGGAAGATAAGGAGGGAGAATAAGGACAGGATTCTCTGCATTTCATTCCATTACCATCGCTTATAATAGCATTTTGTAACAACCTCTGTAGCAATCTCCTCAGAGGAATAATAAAAAATAGCACATGTTGATTCATAATTCTCCCTTTTCAGCAGGCTATTCTGCGTTTGGATTGGGGGATTCATTCCTTTACAGAGGGGAATGAATCCCCCCAAGGATGGATACCCACGTTTGGGTATCCATCAAATATTTTGAATCCCTTATAGAGGGGAATCCTATTCCCCTCTGGAGGGGATTCACCATTCCGGCCAAATTGGGGGGAATGGCCAATCCCCCCAACTGAGATTACTATATTGCCCCTGTGAATGTCTCTGTGAAAGCGTTGAAGAACACCCGCGTGAAGCTACTCTCTTCTCCGCTCTTCTCTTCTAGCCGCTGCATTCCCTGGAAAGTTGCTTCTAGTCGCCTCCTCCCCCGCCGTCTACCTCCTCCGGTCGGCCCCCTGAAGCCCTGGAATGTTGCTATTGTTTGGCCTTTTGCTTTTTATTCTTTATTTCCTTTCATCTGTTTGAAGAGTCTAATGATATTCATAGGAATCTAAAGAAAATTTTGTCGATGATTTGACTGTGAGCATTGCTTCTTATTTTCAGAAATTTCCAAGAACTGTGAGCATTGCTTCTCCTTTGCATATCTTATTGAAGTCCCCTGCTAGACCTGGACAAATTCCATCCCCATTCTTTTGCTTGAAATCTTTGGGGAATGAATGATCAGCTATTTATTCTATTTTATTTTCCTGTTCTTGTGAGCTCAAGATCTGTGATTTACAGCCATCGGATCTTGAAACTTTGAGAGAATAAAGGTGTTTGCTTTAACAAGTTATAATATTATATACAAGAACAAAAGTAAAAGCTTAATATTGTTAATCTTCATGCTGTCTTTAGCTTATCTTATTTGGATTTTGTTGAATTTCTTGAATTTTATAGCAAGAGGTCTGTTCATCTGGTGAGTTATTTTAAGTAATTTGATATTATATGTTGTGCTTTGCGGAACCATGAGAAGAGGGTATTTATTGGGTAAATTTAGGATTCTGTGCATAGTTGATCTCCAGTTTCTGAGATCTATAAACAATATGCTATAAGATCAATAAAGTAGCTGTGTAAAGTTGAAGAATTTAGTAAGATGTACATGAATACATAGAAAGTTGAGTTTATGATCTAAAGATGGCATTTGTTTCATATAATGTTTGGGGAATTAGGAAAAGAGATATCGAAACTCATCCCAGTAACATGATCTAGTAATTGCTATTTTATTTTTTTGTTGGCATTTGTTTCTATCAAATATGTTAGTCTTCTCTTTAGTTAATGCAATCAAAATTTCTTCATGAAGCTCGTTGCAGGACTTAGACAGGTAGTAGGAGCTTGGTAATTGATGAAAACAAACAAGAAGATTGGTTTTGTTTTTAATGAAAGGGTATAAAAGGGTATAAAGTGTTTTATAAATATAAAAATTCATTTTTTATATAAGGGTATAAAAGTAATTATATCACAATCCCTTTTTTTACTTTTCTCATTTTCAATACATTACCTTCCCATTACCTCCCATCCAAACAAGGTAATCATTCCCCTTCTAACTCATTTCCTTTACATTCCTTTCTCCTTTCCATTCCCTTCTCCACTCCTTTCCTTTCCATTCCCCTTACCCAAACACACCCTCAATAACTCCTATCCACTTTAATTACAAAAGATTCTCAATTAAACATTAAACCATCACATGATTGATACTAAACCATCACAAAATCCCATCTTGATGAGGTTTTTTGGTGCTCAGATGCATAGAGATGCGATTCTAGAGAAACTCATGAGATAAAATCCCCTTCTTTTTTCCTATGTCCCAGACTCTGATGAAATCGTTGAGATCTTTGGGTTGGGTTCTCTCCAGAAAAGGTGTGGTCTTGATGAGATTTCAAGCTGTGCAAACTGGCGACAATTCCTCTTGTGCATATGCACCGTCGTCGCTACCTGCGCTATCTATTGGCAATGTAATTTATCTCAGATAGAAAGCCAAACTGTAACGGTTACGGATTGTTGTGCTATGACCCACGGTTCGTGGGAGGAGACGGCGTGATGTTCTACTTCCACGGCATGAGGGGCGCCGACTTTGCTCTCGTCTCCGATGCCAACCTCCAGATCAACGCCTACCTTATCTGCACCAGGCCCCAAGGCTGTGCACGAGACTTCACATGGGTCCAGCCCTCACAGTCCTCTTCGACTACAACACCACCCTCCTCATCGCCCCCAACCATGTAGCTCTCTGGGATGACCGCATCGAAGCCCTTTCTCTCCGCTGGAACAGTCGGGACATACCTATCCCCACCGAGGGCTATGCCGAATGGACCAACTATGAAGGTGGTGGTGTGTTACACATCAGAGTAGATGTCTGTATTAGTTTATGTTTTATCCTATGTTTTATCTTGTTTTATCTTATGTTAGTTAGATTTGAATAAGTCTTAGTAGTTAGAAGTTGTGGGGATTGTGGGCCTGGAGATCAGGAACCTGTTGCCATGTAGTTGTGCTATATAAAGCTATTGTAGTGGGGATAAATAGGGTAAATGTTTGAGCAATTAAGTGTTAGGAGGTAGGGTTACCTCGAATCAACCCATCTTCTTCCTCTATTCCTCTGTTTATTCTCTTCTTTATTAGTACCTTCTTCAATCCAGTAGTTCCGTTGTTAACATTTGGAGGTTCAGCCGAGATCCAATCATGGCAGACGGAACGAGGCTAAAGGAGATCCAAGAGTCAATCAACCAGCTCAAAAATGCTTTGATTCTGGTGGAGGAACGGATCGAACGTACCGACAAGTCTATTGCCGAAATGCAACAACAAATCCATATGCTTGCTTCATCCTTTAGTGAAGCAGTCCAGCCGACCCTCAGAAAGCCACCCTGTCAAACCACTCGAATGCAGCGGGCATTCAATCCCGCTCTGTGAGGCTTGATTTTCCTACATATGATAGAGATGAAGACCCTTCGAATTGGTTGTTCAGAGTTAAACAATTCTTTCTTTATCATCAAACATTTGCTGCCCAACAACTCCTAATTGTATCATTTCATCTGAGAGGACTTGCACTCCATTGGTATAAGCTCCTGGAATCCGATCAAGCTATAACCAGTTGGGAGGTATTTTCCAGAGCCCTCACTCTTCGCTTTGGTCCCACTGAATATAAAGATCCAGTAATTTCTCTCAGTAAGCTTCGTCAACAGACTACCATCCCCACTTATCAAAAGCACTTTGAAACACTTGCAACTAAAGTGGCAGGATTATCAGAACTGATGCGTACTTCCCAATTCATCAGTGGCCTAAAAGATGAATTACAGTACCATGTTCAACTTTTTAAACCAACCACGTCCTCTGTAGCTGTAGGTTTGCTCGTCTATTAGAAGAGAAGCAACAAGTTTGTTGCAAAGGCCGGGTTGATAATGTCGCGTCGGGTATTTCCACTCCCTTATCGCCATCAGTACCACTCAAACGTTTTTCTCCTGCTGAAATGCGTGAACGACGAGACAGAGTCTTGTGCTACAACTGTGCTGAGAAGTTCTCTCCAGACCATAGGTGCAAGACACATAAAATGTTTCTCCTCGATGCTGAGCCATCAACTAATGTGGAGAAGTCAGATGTTGCCTTTAGCCTTGCGGACAAGGCTGCCACTTGAGGAAGGGTAAGCTGTTACACATCACAATAGATGCCTGTATTAGTTTATGTTTTATCCTATGTTTTATCTTGTTTTATCTTATGTTAGTTAGATTTGAATAAGTCTTAGGTAGTTAGAAGTTGTGGGGATTGTGGGCTTGGAGATCAGGGAACCTGTTACCATGTAGTTGTGCTGTATAAAGCTATTGTAGTGGGGACCAATAGGGTAAGTGTTTGAGCAATTAAGTAAGTGTTAGGAGGCAAGGTTACCTCGAATCAACCCATCTTCTTCCTCTATTCCTCTGTTTGTTCTCTTCTTTGAAGTACCTTCTTAAATCCAGCAGTTCCGTTGTTAACATGGTGTCCGGGCTCGTGGAGATGGAGGTGAGGGTTACACCGATAGGGGAGGAGGAGAACCGGACGTGAGGGTGACGCCCTTAGATGTTATACATCTTGGTAGATAGCTGGTGGGCCGTTGGATCTCGATCCAACGACTAATCTAGGGACATCCATAGATTTGAAATCTAGGGACGTCCCTAGATGATGAATCTTCATATATATATATATATATATTTATATTATAGGTATATGTATAAATAATATATAGATTTTGATAAGAAGTTAATTTAATAATATATATATATATATATATATATATATATATATATATATATATATATATATATATGGGCATGTTACTATACGGCCGACCAGATTACTATTCATATACGGTCGTCTAATTTTGAGGCAATTGGAGAGTATTTTTTCCAAATCCAACCATATAGATGGAAAGAACATCGAAAAATAAGCGAACATGTCGATTTTCATACAATTTGATGATCATATGATCATTCATCTTAAAGGGTGAAAATTTAACACGTTAAGATTTCTATAAAATTTCACACTTTAAGATGAATGACCGGTCACAAAATTGTATGAAAATCGACATGCTAGCTTATTTTTCAATGTTCTTTCCATCCATAGAGTTGGATTTGAAAAAAAAAAAAACACTCTCCAAGTGCCTCAAAATGAGGAGAACTTAACTGAACAGTAATCCGGTCGGCCTTATACTAACATTTATATATATATATATATATATATATATATATATATATAAAATTTGATATCTAGTTTGTAGAACTCAACTGCAAAGAGCGCAATTTACTCGAATTCTATCAACTTCATCCAAAAAATCAATTTTATGAGTAAAAGAATGACAATATTCTTATCAAGGGCAACCCTGACACATTCTTGCAACTTAGCATTCTTTTCATTCAATTTGATTCTTAATCTTTCTACAAATAAATACAAAAACAGATTTTTTTTAAAAAAAAATGTTACCTTAAAGAGAATCGCAACTATGTGACCATCAATTGCACTGAAAGATGATTTCAATTATGTTACCTTAAAGAAAATATCTTCAAGGCCAACTCTAAAGCATAAAAGATGATTTCAGCAGAAGCACATATTTCCATACTTTCAAGGCCAACTCGAGTGCCTTCACAACAACATTAATGTTGGATATCTTTTTCCCATGATGTCTCATCTCAAATTTAACAATCTTTTTAGACAAAACTACAAGAAATCTACTTCAAAACATAATAAATCGCATCCTTTAAATCTCTCATGTAGTCTAGCATATCATCTTCCTCTTTACGAGTTGAAGCAATATCCGATGAAATTGAATTTCGATCTAAGTAATAAAGTTAGAAAAAATAGATAAACTATTGATTAAAGTTATAATATAAAGTTAAAATTATTAAATTTACCTTCTAATTGATTCACTAACCAATTTTGGGTACAATTCAAAGCTTCCGCCATAGTTGGATGAAGTCTACTACGATATGGACTCAACAATCGACCACCTAAACTAAATGTAGACTCCGAAGCCACTATGGACACATGTATAGCAAATATATCTTTAGCTATCCTTTGCATTGTGGGATACTTGACGACAACTGTCTTCCACCATTGTAATATTTCAAAATCATGAGATGTTGGTATAACATCTTCCTCCAAATAGAAGTCAAACTCTCTCCTCACATGTGCAATTTTACTTTTCTTCGATCGACAAATTCATCATATCCATTTGAAAAACTTTTTTTGTGGAACCAAGGTGGAAGCAGTGTTTTTCGTAACCCCATGATTTGAAAACTTGTTTTCATATTCAGAAATCAAGTTGCGACAAATCTTATCAATTCTAACTATTTCCATATCACAAACATCTCTGTATATATAATTAGAAAAGTGATATTCCAACATGCATTTCTTGTACCTTGGATCAAACACCGTCGCTACGCCCATAATGCCATGAACTACAATCCAATATTTATCAAATTTTTCCAGCATCCTTGCAGCCATTAATGCAATTGTCAAATTAGAATCAGAAAGCCATTCGAACAAATTGCTAATTTGATCTCACAAATCTTTGGAAAATAAATATTTGCAGTTTGGTACTTGGAACATGAAAAATATGTTAGTTGCCTCATAAAATAATTGCAACTTTTCAGTAATTAATCTTGACATTTCCCAATCTGCCTTTGTTGGACAAACGTTGATCTCTTAACTTTGCAACGTTGAACACATCTTTGTAGAATGAAGATATCTCAATCATCATGTATGTCGAGTTCCATCTTGTTTTGCAATCAAGGCACAATTTTTTTGAAGTTGGAATACACAATTATCCAGCAAACTCTTCAAACTTTTCTATTCTTTTTGGAGTAGCTGTCCAAAACTAAACAATTTCATGAATTCTATCTATGCCATCACCAATGACATCCAATCCATCCTTGACAATCAAATTTAAAATATGCGCACAACAACGCATATGAAAAAAATCACTTCCAAGACATAAGTGATTCCGGATTGAAGTCTATCAAGCACAAGGTTTACAACTCCATCATTGACTAAACAATTATCTAAAGTAATAGTAGACAATCTTTTGTCAAGTCCCCAGTCTTAAGGAATTTCAACAACTCTTCTGCAATTACTTCTTTTGTGTGTGGTGCAGGGACAACAATACCTACATATACATATCACCAAGTAACATTTTATGAGAATAAAGCTGTTGGACAATCATATAATAAAAAAAATATATAATCATGCTTAGATCAGATTCACCCACTAACTTAAATATAAATGAAAATAAATAATTAACATGATCACTTTATTTAAAATCATACCTCATGATTCGTTTTTGTAAAGTCCAAGAGCTATCAATGAAGTGAGCAGCGAGAGCCATGTACCCTTTCTTTTGGTGATTTGCTATCCACATGTTAGTTGTAATTGTAATTCAGACTGCTATCATTTGACTTGATCATTTTCGTTGTTTTTAACTTTTGCTCCTTGTAAAATTTGAGGATATTATTCTTTATTGTGTTTCTGCTAGGAACACTGAGCAATGGTTGGAGAAGAGATAAATACTTCCTAAACCCAGCATGATCAACCATGGACAAAGGGTACTCATGAATTATAATTATTTGAGCAAGCTCTTTTCTTGCCAAGGCTTGGTCAAAGGCATAATTGGTAAGCTTTGTTCCATCACCCTTACTTTGCTATACCATTAAAAGTTGTTGTTTAAGATCTTTGAGTGTTAGCTTTGGACATCTTTTCAAGTGGTCATACAAATGAGTGGTTCCATTCTTAGCTTTTCCACCAAGCATCCTTTTGCAATAATTGCATATTACTGTCCATTCTCCATCAATTTGTTGTCTTATGAAATGTTCCCACACAACGAATTTTAAATTTTTTGGGGTTATAAATGTTAATATCATCATCCGTTGAAGGTACTGAACAAGTTTTCTATGTAGTTGGAGTAGCACTTGAAATCGGAGTTGGATTTAAAGATTCACAAACGGTACCCATTGGTGAAGAAGTAGGAACTGATTTTACATTGGTATTTTCAATGGGGTTGAAGATTGAGATTCACCTTCCATGATAAACAACTTTGCCTACACATTAAAATATTACATGAGGATGAAAAATGACAACAAGATAAATATAGCAGAAACCCAAGGGTACTTCTCATTTAATTACTAATTAGATGTGTCTGAAGAATCAAAACCCAAATTGTTGGAGAAAACAAGTCTCGTCCAATGAACATACCACCAAAAGAGATCCTCTATTGATCACTGATATTAATGTGAACACATAATAATTAATTTCTTATAAGTATAAATAAAATTTTCACATGCAAGACTTATCTTCTCTATGTGGTCATCACGTTACAAATCATTTAAATATCTATAAAATTTGATAGCATTATGCTTGGAAGATAGCTCTTATGGACTAATTAAGTGACCGGATTTTTATTCAAAAAAACAATAATGAAGAAGATATTTCAGCTTGTAATGAGCTGTAACCAAGTAATCTGCTAGATTATTTAAAAGAAGGCATCAAACAAATTAATATGACATGGTTGACTGGATGCATCACAAGGAAATGAACTGTAACCAAGTAATAAACTATAAGGAAAATGTAATGCCCTGACCCGAATCCCGGGAACTCGAGCACATGTACAGACCGATCGTACCCAAGTGGAGACGAGCCCCACTCGGACACAAGGCCTAATAATCATAAACAGATAACAATACTTCTATTAATAACAAAGAGTTACACAGCGGAAATTTAAAATTTAATAGTACAACTTTGGCCCTACAAGGGTCCTAACAAAGTATAATATCTCTCACTACAAGATTTGAGATCCTCGAACCTCTACGCGCAGCTCCTGAGTCTGTAACCATTATTCCTTTTATCCTGAAAAGAAAAGGAAGACAAGAAGAATGAGCTTTCGAAAGGAAAGCTCAGTAAGTTCCCCGCAGGGATCTCAATAAAGCCAGTCAATAAGCATGATGATAAGCACTAAGCATTTAATAAATGTAACCAACCGGGACTATGCCCGCACAATCAAGAACCTAGGAGCCTATATCAAGAATACATCAAGGAAAAGACTCCTAGTCTAAGCAATGGCCCTCAGGCCCGGAACAGAATTCCAAGAAATCGATATCAACAAACTTTCCCGGTCAGCACCCAGCCTCTCCTGGAATCGACCCTCCGGTCGTACCTCGGTAGCGCCACCTTTCTTATGTGTCGATCGGTCGATTATGCAGACCGGCCCCACTAGGGTTGGATCGCGGAGTATCCTCCCTCCGACAAGGAACTATCAGAACGCCCGGGTGTCCTCAGCCCTGAACGCTCCACTTGAGCATTTACTCTACTGAACCGGAAAATGAACCCGTCCGGAGCACACTTACCCGGCCAGCACACAAGACCATGTGCCCATGGTCAAGTGTCGGTCACAGGACAGCATGTCCAACGAGCAAGACAAGCAATAAATAAAACTCTATCTCTATCTCTCAACCATGCACATACAAAAGAAGGAAAACAAACAACTTATAGGTACGTGCATGCATCCAATAACAGAAGTTCTACAGAACATGCTAAAATAAATAGCAATAACAAAAACAAGGAAAACCCAAAGATGGGCGGGAATCGAGGCGTAGGTAACTTACTTCAATTGGTACGTCAAGTCGACTAGCCCGAGTCCCTCTTGACACGGCTCAGTACTCCAGGTTAATATCTGGTAACAACAACTACAACTCAGTACCGACACCAAAACAATCCATTAATATTAATAATAATACTATTTCGGAATTCCTGAATCTATCGCGCAGTTCCACAGAAAACCTTATTACTTTTGATCCAGGAACTCGTTTGAGTTGATCCAATGCTCGTTGGAAAGATCTCTTCCTCATCTTTCCAATGGTACCTTACATGACCCTATCGGAGATTCACAGACTGCCCAGCTGTCCCTCGAAGTGGACAGCCAGCTGCAGCCATTCCTAATTTCAACTCAACCTTAACTAACTTGATTTATCTATCTTTATCCTACACACGTTGATTACAACCCTCAAACCTGGAAACCTCAATCATCTCATCCTTCCCTAAACTACACTACCCTTGGCCTCACCCCAGGAATCCAGTGAGCACACACCACCATAATTTATCAAAGCATTATCAGCCTTAACAGGTCTAACAGTTTTACAAAAACACAAACATGAATCCTCAGACATGTAAACCTTATTGCCTAACTCATCAATAAAATCCAAACCATAACAACCAATCCTCAATAGAAGGTTGTAATTCTCACAAGCAAAGAAACATTCAACACATCAAGAGGAGAGACACAAACAAAGCAAACCACACACAAAGGAGACAAGCAAGTTGGTAACCCAGTTAGGCTAACCAAGCCTATATCTGGGGGGCCAAGCCCGGAGAAGACAATCCACTAAAGGTGTAGGGAAAACAGGAGTACAAGAGTTCCTCACTCAATCTATCATAAGCACCTCCACTCCTTGATTGACAATGACCACTATCACCCTTCTCTCCAAGGGACTACTCTAGTCGGCTCACCTCAATCCTCTGAGTCCTGGTCTTATATAGACACCTCCCTGTCTTCACGCCATCATAGCACTAGCCTCCACCTTCAGGATCTCCCAAATCTCCGCGGCTACTAAATTGGACTCCTTCCAATTCTGCTTGTTGCAACTTAGTTGTAACAAGAGTTGCAACATGGCCCGGCTGACGAATTTGACCAAGGCTACAGCATCCATTGCACCTCTTCGACCTCGACACACCTCCAACCCTCCTGGTTGAGTTCCGAGTCTACTACGTCAGATCCACCCGATCCCGACACGCAACTAGCTGATCCACCTCTCCGTCACGTACTCTGCCCTTCTCGGTCGCACCCCACCATGGCGCGCACCCATCAATCAACCTTCATCTTCATGCAAGGTTGAGCTGTAAGATTGGCTCCTCCAATCTCTTTCCAAGTTTGGTCACAACTTGGCCTATTATGCTCCATTTGTCTCCACCATATTTGTTCTTCAATCATCCAAATATGGTCTTCAAGTACCTCTTGATTTGGCTTCAATCAACAACTTGTATCATCTACCATTAGCTTGCCAAATCTAGTTTCCAATCAGCTCCCAATCATCTCCAAATCTCCATGCATGTTGAATCTCAATCATATAGCTATTTGCATGAAGTCTCCTTATTAGTCTGCATGCTATCTTCAATCAGCTCCCAATCATTTCTTCATGCATGCAATCTCCCAATCTTGTATGACAACTCTCAATTTGCATGGCTACTTGCATGAAGCTGTCAATTCAGTCTGCATAGCACTTCAAAGAGCTTCTCTTCAATCAGTCTCCAATCAGCCTTCAATGTTGCTTGCATGTGCATGCAATCTTCAATCAATAATCCTTGCTTGCATGATATCTCCAGGCTTGCATGCAGTCACCTCCTAAAACAAGCTTGCATTCCATATAGCCTCTTCTTGAATCTGGGCTGCATCAATTCAACTATTTGCAATTGATTCTTTCCTCCAAGTAGATTCATGTTGCCATATTGGTTGTAGTTGCCTGCATGAGTTGCTCCCAACTTTCTCTCCAAAGCACCAGTGGCTATCACATCTTCTTGACTTGCCAACTGTCAACACCAACTAGTGAACTGACCATAACTGGACCAACTGAACTGACTTGGGTATAAAGACCCGTTACAATATAACAATTCCTACTGTGGACCAGAACTAATTATGACTCAAAACACAACATAAATGTGTTCATAGACAAAAGATATAAATGTGCTCACACACATATTGAACTCTTCAATTCTTTGACCTTGTGTCTTTGTCAACCATGTCTTGACATCATGTCTTTGGCTTGTCAACCTCTTGCTACGTTAGCTTGTGCCACATCATCATGGTGTCAAGTAATGCCAACAAATGTGTATCTGCACTAACAATAACCATCCGATTCTAAGACAGTACTGAACCTAAAGATCAAAGGGACCTCTCAAACAAACACAAGCATACACGATTGTCCAATAGAATCAGTGAACAGAAAACTCACCAAGGTTCCCTGTGCTCGTGTGCCAAAGAAAAGCTCTTCCCTACAACGTGAGTCTCTGAGAGCCTTCATCCCCACTTCTCCCTTCTAGGCCTTCTCTCTCTGTGGTATGCCGCCGCTCCACTAGGGCTCCATCTTTATAGGAACCCACGAGCAATCCCAATGTATCTCAAATCTTTGGATAAGGCTCAACAACCTTTAAATTGACGTTTGAACTAGTCTCCATCCTTATCCACACGCCCAGTACGCAGAAAATCCGATTCGCGGTGGCGCAAGGCTCCCTCTCCGCTCCGGCACGCGGCCGTCGCCCAAACACACCCGTTGCCGTCCACTCTAAAAATAAATCATCCAACGTTAATCCAAGCCGTCCATTCCATCACACTGAACCCACATGTGTGCATGGTTGTGTAATTTCAATCAAAACCCCCCACACTTCTGTGTATTTATTCTTCAGTTTCATGAAAAACTCTCAAGTACATTTAGTAATAAGCCCCTCAAGTCCTTCATAATTAAACCTGGTTCAAACTTCAATAGTATACAAAATTCGTTCCCAGTCCTCGGTTACTTTTTAAATCCCTTGACAACCCAACTAAATCTAGATAGGATTTTAATCTTTTCCCTTCCTTTTTATACTCCATCCCCTTTTATCAAAATGATAAATTTAAAGTGTACCGTCCCCTATTTATCAATTATCAAATCCCTCATTTTTATAATTGAATTCATATCGTATCTCTTCATCTAGTTATTATCCATAAGAATATATTTAAACAATATTAAATCTCTTTTTAAGTCACCACAAGTATAAATTTTAAACATCTTAAAATTTAGGTTTGGGAACACTATTAATAATAAAGAATAATAAAAAGACTTTTATTCTAGATAAAAATTCAAATGAGCCATCCATGGGAGACTCTCCCTTATTCTCTAACAAAAATTAAAAATAATTAATTAAAACATAAATTCCTAAATAAGAAAAATCTTGGCCTTCACAGAAAAATTAGCCAATAAAAAAAGAAGGCATTAGACAAACCTTGCAAAAGACAGAGATGACACAATTGAAATTGAATAAGCTTATGAAATTTCAGGCTGTTCTTCCGCTTCAACGTTTCAACCTGGACAAATGTATGATAGAATTACAAGAAACTACAATGCAAAACTTATATAAGACATAATTCAAAACCAAACACAAGAGAGACAAACAAATCAACAATTTAATGGAGCAAGTATATTTTTTAAACAATTTTAAAAATGTAAAAATTAAGTTACTTCTTAAAGAGGAAATCTAAAGGGGAGTGAGAGCTGTAAGGCGTTGAGTGGCTTGAGTCAATTCTGAAAGTTCCGACGGGGATGGTTGTAAGGTTGGTTGTAGTATAAGTGGCAACTCACTCTCACTTTTTCTCTCAACCTCACACACACTCAAACAATCACCAAGCAATGCAAACAAGAGAGAAAGGAGACACAAGATTGGTAACCCAGTTCGGCTATGCAAGCCTACATCTGGGGGCCAAGCCTGGAGACAACAATCCTCTAAAAGAGAAGAGAATATATGAGTACAACTCTCTTGTCACTCATCTCTCACATATACAAATACCCACTCTAGATTGACCGATGCCCACACTACCTAACTCCCTTAGGTTTCTCTTCAGAGGCTCACCTCAAACCTTTGAACTGGGTCCTTTATATAGCTGCTCCACGAGCCTGCCAATAATCTCTCTCTTTTTCTGTATCTCCGAAATCTCCGCGGATACTATCTTTGAAAATCTTCCAAAAATAGCCTTTGCAGATCCTGTCGCACCCGATCCTGCAACATGGCCCAGTCCAGTGAACTGACTAAGCCTGCAGCTTTGCGTTGCTCTACAAACTCTAGACCTAAACCCTCTTGGCTTTATCTGAGTCGACTCCGTCTGATCCTCCCGATCACGACCACGGCAACTAGTTGGACCCCTCTCCGTCACGTCCACGAACTCTTCAAAGTGCTTCCCGGCGTGGCGCCTCCCAGCGCATCAACATCACATGATTTCCAAACTTAGTTAAGTTTGGTCTTTACTATATCTTCGCCAAATCAATCTTCATACTATATTTGGCCTCCCGCCAAAGTATGGGCTTCAAAGAATCTTCAAACAAGATCTTCAATCATGTTTCCAAATTAGCTTCTTACCAAATCTAGGCAGCGATATATTTAGACACCTTCTAACTATATTCCCCATAATGTCTTCAGCTCCACTTGGATCCTAGTTGACATAATATGAGTAACACCTTCCAAGTTGGTCTTCAATAGATTTTCTCTTCAAATATATCGCGCCTTCCAAACATATTATCCTTCCAATGATAACACCAGAATATCTTTGCTCTACTAGCATATCCAGTCACTTGCCAAAGATAGTGTTTTACCAAAGATAGCTCAACAGCTCACTGTCCAAGTATAGCACCAGTGAGATCTTCCAATAAGCTCTCCAAAGATATTGCTCCACCTGTGTAATTCAATCAAACTTTGACCTGGTCAACTGAGGCTCACCTAGTCACATGCCATGTCATCTAGTTTCTTGACTTATGCCTTGTCACCCATGCCACGTCATCTTCAGCCATGTTATCCACATCATGTCTTCAGGAAACTTCGTTGTAATCTGTGTCACATCCATATTTGCAACGACTCTTTAAACTTCTGTCTTTTCATCTTGTGTCGTGCGAGCTTGTGTCAAGTGGCATCTTCATTTGCCATGCTAGTGTGCTGTCAAATAATGCCAACCTAAGTGCAGTTTGCAGTAAAAAATTCTTACGTCTCAAAGAGGAAATCTAAAAATGAGCAAGGAGGGAGGGTTGCTAGCCACTGCTAATGGATCAAGAACAAGGGGGCAAATGGCCTAGTGGAATCATGAAAAATGGAAACCCTAAAATATACCTAATATATATAAGGCTACTTATATAATTTTCTTAGTGGAGCGGGGCATGATGGATTTAAAATAGATGTTTACCAAAACCACCCTGTCTCGACTTTTAAAAGAAAAAAAAAAACCCCACCTTGCCCGCCCCGCCCCGACTCACTAAAAAAAACCGCCTTCAATCGCAGCGGATCGGGTCGGAAATCGTGGGACAAGGCGGGGTTTGTCATTCCTACTTTTAAGAGATTTGACGTGTTAAGGATAGTCCTTTATACTTTTAGGAGATTTGTTGGTTTTTCTTACTGATTTTATTTTAATTTTTATAAAATATACTTATGCAAACAATACTTTTCTGGTTATTAATAAAAATAATTTATTCATATTATCCATAATAAAAAAACTATTTAGAGAGTTGGAAGAGCACATAAAGCTTCGAAATCACCAAGAAAATATTTTTTACCCTTAAATTAGTTATGTATGTGATTGTTTATATGCCTCTGTAAAAATATGTACTTACTAACTAATATAGTTTTTAGTTTTTACAAATTATCTATTATTATAGGATTTGCAAGAAACAAAAACCTAACCAACTAATTTATTAAAAAAATAATCTTAATTTTTTTAAAATATATATTAAAATATATTTTAAAACCTGTGGCTACCCGCTTATATATCCGTCATCAGTTTTAGCCATGGAAAATGGGTACCCATTTATTTTAGCCGTGAAATTACATCTAATTAATCTCTTTGCAAGTTAATGACATGTACCTCCGTTCCAAGATCAAGACAGGACTATCACTGTTTCATATGGGGAGTGACAGGCCTAGGTGGCTGGAGGACAACCTCAAAGCTTGTGGCTTACATTTTGATTAGCTGTTGTTTTATCTCTCTTTCCTAGTCTATTTTGTTTTTTTAGTTGGTAGCTGAGCTTTCAGCTCTATCTTGTCCAAAAAAAAAGATCAAGACAGGACTCTTCTTCCTAAGGTCAACATAGATGAGAGAAGTTCATCTTTGCAAGCTAATGTTATGAAACAACTAATCATGACCGTCTACCTGTCATAGTTTTTCTTTTTTTTGATCATTCACATCATTTGTCTTAGATTATACATTTCGAAAATTACAATGACTTTTGGAAACCAAATATTACAAGTACATAGATTATTCTTTCCTATTATTTGAAGAAACATTTTTTTTTTTGCCCTGAAAGTCAAAAATGGGCATCAGATGTGGAACCCATTTAACGTAATTGTGGCCACACCTTACAAAAGGAGGAGCTCGATATCGGAATCCGTCCACAAAATCAAAACCCATCTTTTAATAAGGAACCGGACATTAATATGCCATCATAGTCATTGGTATTATTTGAAGACGTCCTATCAAAAGGAAAGTTTTCAATTTAAAAATGAAAATAACCAAAATATGCAGATTTCTTGACATTTCTTTGTAAAACATAGTACAAGTTGGAAAGTTCAAACTTAGTGGTCCTAAAGACCTTTTCTTATAATATAAATGAACTTGATTTATCTACTTCTAAAAATTTTTTTTTTTAAAAAATCAATCACTTCATGAACAAGGTTTATTCACTTAAAGAAACCAAGTTTTTTTTTTAATAAAGGCGACAAGCACCTCTTAGTCAGGGGTGGATAACGTGTCGAATGCACGTACCCTCATCTTGCGATTGCGGGTAAAAAATCAAGTTTTTTAGGCAATTAAACATGAAACATTTATAGAATTTGCATGAAGAGTGGTCTATATGTGATCTTACAACCAGTACCCATCCTAATTTTTCTGTCACTCAATAGGCAGCTAAAATCTAATTTTGAACTTCAAACATATTAACAAACAACAAAAACATTAAAGGCTAATTTCATATGAAATTTACAGCACCCCTTCTCAGCTTATATATATATTTGGATAAACTTCTTGTTCTCATACAGTACTTTCTAAGACTTTCTTATTCGCATTCATAAAACTGTTGAAAATTAAACTTAATTTATGAAACATTTATTTATTTATTTATTAATAAATATAGACAAGCCACTAGAACCATAAAGTACGCGTGATTTGAACTCGTCATCCTGGAGAGAGAAGTTTTTGAAAAATACTTTAGGAAGAGAAGTTTTTGAGTTAAGGTGCTTTGGTGTATGTGTAGAAAATTAATATAAAAATATGAAAGAGTTTCTAAAATACTATATATATATATATATATATAGGGATGGCAACCCCCGACCCGATCCGCGGTTTCCGACCCGATCCGCGGTTTCTGAATGGGGCGGTTTTTTTTGTTGGAGAGCAGGGCACGGGGTAGGGATTTTTTATGAGAAGGGCGGGGCGGGGCGGGTTTGGTAAACACCCACTTTAAAACGGCCCCGCCCCGCCCCGCTAAAAAAATTACAAACATACCCTCTCTCTATATATATATATATTACATAGCTTAGGGTTTACAAACATACCCTATATATATATATATATATATATATATATATATATATATATATATATTATATTACATAGCGGGGCGGGGCGGGGTATGAGGAAAAACCGGCGGGGCGGTTGTGGTATTCATACATGTGGTATTTTGGCGGGGCAAGGGGTGTTCAAAGTGAGGTTGTGGTAAAGGCCGCCGCCCATTGCCATCCCTATATATATATATATATATATATATATAGAGAGAGAGAGAGAGAGAGAGAGAGAGAGAGAGGTCTAATACTTAATTTAGTCCCTCTATTATACCAAATCAGTTTTTTATTTTTATTTTTTTGATAAAAGTGGATAAACCACATTCTTTTATTTAGTTAAAAGACGGTTACATAGCTTAAACCCTTGTTGGATTCGATACAAAGAGAAATTGTGTCTCTCAGATTTCCAAGTAGCCCTTGCCCTAGTGCCTTGTCTGTGCTAGAGGCACCTTATGGAAGCTCCTCAATCTGCTTGAGTATCTTCAAAGTCCCTCTCTGGTGAGTGTTGTGGGCCCTCTCCCTAGTGAAAGCGAGACTCCTCTTCACAATAGACTCCATCGCAATCAGCTTCGACCTTTTGGAAGGGTGAGCTGCATCAAACCAAGACAATGTTAGGAAGTCAATGTCGCGGATTGTTTTCGAGAAAACAAGGTGTTTGTCCTGAAAGCATCTCCTATTGCGCTCCATCCACACTGTCCACATGGTGGCTATAGATAGCAGGTTCCATCCCATCCTAATGTCCCTTGGCAAGCAGTTGGCCAGCGCTGTTAGACCCCACAAATCTTTTATTTGTGAAGGGGTGACCACAGCTGGCATAATTGTGTGAAGTGGTGCCAGATATTTTTTGAGTATATGCATTGTAGGAGTAGGTGTTGTACCGTTTCCTCATGTTCCTCACACAGATAGCAAGCTGTCCTTGTTCCTTGCCAGTCGGGTTTCCTTAGGTTATCCAAGGTAAGGATTTTGTTATCCATTGCTAGCTAGGCTAAAACTTTGATTTTTAAGGGGCATGGCAAACTCCAAAATCTTTTTCCCACATCGGATTGGACGCCCCTATCTACCAAGAATTGATAGTATGAGCACACTGTGAAGTTCCTTTGAGCGGTAAGCCTCCAGTTCCTTCTGTCTGGCTTTGTCCCCTGGGTCTCGTGCAGCCTCCTTATAAGATGACCCAACCCATTTGCTTTATTATAAATTGAGTTTTTTTTGTCCCTATATTTTTACGATTAAAAAATGTTAGTCCCTCCCACAAGCCTTTTTGGTCCCTGTACATATGCCTTTAGAGACTAGATTTTTACAATCGTGAAATTAATAGAGAGACTAAAAAGGCTCAATTTGTAATGAAGGGGCTAAAAGGGCCAGTTCGGTATAATAAAAGGACTAAATTAGGTATTGGACCTATATTTATATATCGGTAGTAAATGACAGTGTTGACAAGAGTGGAGCAAAAATTGTATTGTGTTTCTTGTAATCTCCCTCTTTCATCCTATTTTATGTTAAAGTAGATGGATATATGTGTTACTTATTTGGTAAAAATCTTGAGAGGTTACCAAATTATGCTCATATTTCACTTTGGAAACTTCAATTTGTATCTTTTTTATTACCCTACTTCTATTTTATTACAACGGGAGGGTACCCGAGGGATTCCCATTGGGATCAGCTGAGGTGGTCACCGGATTAGCCTTGTGGAGGGTATTGAAATCCTAATTTACAGAAATCTTAATTAACTGAGCAACATTTGGGAAAAAAAACACAACATTTGAACTTGATTTCGACAAAGTCAAAGTGAACAACATTCGAAATCAAGGTTCAAATGTTGTTCAATTAGTTAGGATTTTTGTAAATTAGGATTTCAATACCCTCCATTTGGCTAATCCGGCAGCCACGTCAAATAATTACCGTCGGTTTCTCTCGGGTACCCTTCCGCTGAAATTAAATAGAAGTAGGGTGACCAAAAAGATACAAATTGAAGTTCGGTATCCAAAGTGAAATATGGGTATAATTTGGAGACCTTTCAAAATTTTTACCCGTTACTTATTATTCTGTGAATGTGGTCACGTTTCTACTTCCAACACAACCTATATTGTGGTGTATGGTTGTGAAGATTGAAATCTAATAGTAGGATGTAACACAAGTTTGAAAACTCTGTATATATATATATATATATATATATATCAGCACAGAATCTTTCAATGTGTGAAGTAATAGTAAAAGAAAAACTCTCTAGTGTCCTTCATAAGAGCTTCGATGGCAGGAGACTCAGAAGAAGCACAAGGGGGGTATACGAAGGATGGTTCTGTGGATCTTAAGGGTAACCCTACACTTAGATCCAAGTCAGGCGGTTGGACTGCTTGTTCCTTTGTTGTAGGTAATGATATATCCCCTGATCACTTGCCATCTAAACTCCAACTTCTTCATTTCTCAACCATCTCTGTAACATCTAAACTCATTTTATTCAGTTTATGAGGTTTTTGAGAGGATGGCATCTTTTGGGATATCATCCAACCTTGTGATCTACTTGACCAACAAACTGCACCAAGGCACAGTAACTTCGGCCAATAATGTTACTAACTGGGTTGGCACTTTATGGATGACCACAGTGGTCGGTGCCTACGTCGCCGATGCTCGTCTCGGACGTTACTGGACCTTCATCGTTGGCTCCATCACTTATCTTTTGGTAATTCATTTATACAGAGTTCAATATGTACCAAGCACTGTTTATCAAAAATCAATGCTTGGACTTTCACAGGGAATGTGTCTGCTAATATTATCAGTATCAGTGCCTTCACTGAAACCACCCCCTTGTGGAGCTAACACTAGGGACCCCAATTGCACCGAGAAAGCTTCATCACTGCAACTTGGTGTGTTCTTCACTGCACTCTACATCATAGCCATTGGCACTGGCGGCACGAAACCGAACATTTCAACCATCGGGGCGGACCAATTCGATGAGTTTGATCCAAAGGAGCGAGCACACAAGCTCTCCTTCTTCAACTGGTGGATGTTCAGCATCTGCTTTGGGACATTATTTGCCTACACCATTCTTGTGTACATTCAAGACAACGTTGGATGGACGGTAGGCTATGTGTTGCCTACTGTTGGTCTATTTATCTCCATCATCATCTTTGTCATCGGCACTCCACACTATCGGCATAAACAGCAATCCGGTAGCCCTTTTGCAATGATGGCTAGGGTTCTTGTGGCAACCTTGAGGAAATGGAGAGTACAAGTGCCTAGTGATCCTGAGGAACTTCACGAGCTTAGTTTGGAAGAGTATACCACAAATGGGAAGCTCAAAATTGAACACTCTCCAACCTTAAGGTGATAACTAGTAATGAGTATTACTAATATGGTCTATACCTGATGTCAAATGAAACTAGAAATCTGTTGTGAATGTTAATGATGCAGGATCTTAGACAAAGCAGCTGTGACGACCGCAACGACATCACCATGGATGTTATGCACGGTGACACAAGTAGAAGAAACCAAACAAATGCTTAGCATGATCCCTATCCTCATGACAACATTCATACCAAGCACAATGATAGCTCAAGTTAACACTCTCTTTGTCAAGCAAGGCGCAACCTTAGACCGAAATATCGGTCCTCATTTCAAGATCCCTCCAGCATGCCTGCAAGCCTTTGTAACTCTCTCAATGCTCATATCCATTGTTATATATGACAGATGCTTTGTCCCCTTCATGAAGAGGTGGACCAAAAACCCTAGAGGTATAACTCTCCTACAAAGGTTTGGTGTAGGTATTGTCATGCACATCATCCTCATGACCACAGCTTCGATAACAGAGAACCGACGACTAAGAACAGTGAAAATCCATGGGTTAGAAGGAGGAGGTGAAGTTCCAACCACCATCTTCATACTACTTCCTCAGTTTGTGCTCATGGGAATGGCTGATGCCTTCTTAGAGGTAGCCAAGATTGAGTTCTTTTATGATCAAGCTCCTGAAAGCATGAAGAGTCTTGGAACATCTTATTCACAGATAAGCTTCGGAGTGGGGGCTTTTCTCAGTAGCTACTTATTATCAACAGTGTCCAATGTTACAAAGAAGAATGGACATAAAGGATGGATCTTGAACAACCTCAATGCATCTCACCTTGATTATTACTATGCTTTCTTTGCAATCCTCAACCTGTTGAATTTCTTCTTCTTCATCATCTTTAGCAGTTACTATCTTTACAAGGTTGAGAAACATTGAATAGATGGAGAGGTTTCATGCAGTAAAAGAATAGTCAAAGACAATAGGGAAGAGAACAAAAAGCAATGGAAGTAGCAGCATGAAGTACAAGTGAAGGGTCTCTTTTTTTTGATAAAGTGGATAAACCACATTTTATTTATGAAATTAGTTGTTGATTACAAGGTACCGACAAAAGGAAATTCCGAAATACATCATTGTTTGCCCATCCTTCTGCCGGATTCTATGTGGAGCTTTCATAGGACTCCCCCTACCCCGTCTGGCACCGTAGTCAGGCCATCGCCGAATGCATCCTTGGCCCCTTCCGCCTGTCCTGGTGATCCTGCTGTGAACTCGAGGTTGCGCTTTACCAAGTTGGCAGCAACTTCCAGCTTTGCCCGCTTCGCAACAGGAGTTGCATCCAACTAAGAAATTATAAGGAAAGAAATATCACGAATGGTTCTTTGATAAACACGTTGTTTATTCTGGAAGCAACGCTTATTTCTCTCGCCCCAAATGCTCCAAATGATTGCTGCAGCGACCAGTTCCTAGCTCCCTCGTAGGGTGTTGTCTACCCCTAGTGTCCCGTTTTTGGGTCCCCAAAGGGTTTTAAAATCAACTACTCCTGCTCATAACCCGAACATGTCCCGATAATGATTCCAAATGTTCGTCGCGTATGGGCATGAGATGAGTAGGTGGTAGACTGATTTGTGCTATGTGTCACATATGTAACATCTTGTACGTTCTCATCTCCATTTCCTTTTATGCAGGTTATCGAGGGTGAGGACCCGGTTCTCTCGTGCCAACCACACGAAAAGTATGACCTTGGGAGGGCATGGCATTTTCAAGAACCTATGTCTGAGTTCACTTCGAATTCCCCCGTTTATTCTAAATAGATATAGGGACTTCACATTAAAAGCTCGGTTTGGTGTGAGTTTCCACTCCCTAATATCAGAAGCCGCAAGATTCGTGTTAGGGTTCATAATCGTCTGTTTTATGAGATCAAACCCCAACTCTTCTTGTTCTTCGAGGGGACCCGGCTTTAGCAACAGCTTTCCTCCCTTGCTTCAAATATTGTTATGTACTTTGTGGTAGCTAGCTCATGGAGGCCAGGGTATATATTACATAGGGAGTATCCGTCCCATCATTGGTCCCTCCAGAAACTTGTGGTATTACCGGATCCAGGTTTAACTTGTATGTTAGCCACGGTTGGAGGGGCTTCCCGGCAGATCCCTTTCCAGAATGGGGACGCTCTTCCAGACACCGGCTTGTGGGGGTCAATATAGACTCTTCTTGAGTAGACCTCTTGGAAATTTTTTTGGCAAATCCCTGCATTCCCTACGAGGATCCGCCACCACCATTTTCCTAACAAGGCTCCATTGAAAGTGTGGAGGTTTAGAATACCCCATCCTCCGTTATCTTTTGGCCTGCACAATCTATCCCATTTGACTAGATGGTAACATTGTGTTTCCCTAGCCGCCCCCTTCCATAGGAAGTCTTTCCTGATAGCGTCGATCTTTTTGATCACCCATTCAGGTAGCCGGTATACCGCCATCCAATGAATAGGTATGCTGGATAGTACTGAGTTTAACAGAGTTAGTTTACCCCCCAAGGACAACAATTTTCCTTTCCATGTGCCCAGCTTCCCTCTGAGTTTAACAGAGTTAGTCTACCCCCCAAGGACAACAATTTTCCTTTCCAAGTAAAGGGTCTCTTTAGTTGGAGAAATTTAAAAGGTCTGAATTTCAACCAAATCCAGTGTGTAAAAAGTTGGGATTTCAACATGAAAATCTCATATTTGCAAATCTTTTGATGCCCAAATATGTCCCATGAAACACACCTAATGATCAGTTTGTTTTGTATTTGTTTTCATAGTATTTTAATGGAAATGTTTGAAGTGTTTGCTTGTTCTTATACTAAAGTTGAGTTTTGTCCATCTTTGTTTAGGTTTTTTATCCTCAAATGATTCCTTCACTTAAATTTTGATTAAAGAATTGATTATTAATGTTTTAAAATAATTATGAGATATATTGGGAGAAAAATGTGATTAAGAATATTGGTTTGTAAAACCATATGGCTACCCTTTTTTTTTTGAGAAATGTGGATAAACCATGTTTTATTTATAATTTAAGCATGGAGCAGATAGTCTTGAGTTACAACAAATGTTCAAATAAATGCATTAACTCTGGGTGTTTATGGATCCTTAGTTGGATCCTTCTAGCACCTGGGTATCCTCGAGGGCCTCCACTCCCTCAGTTCCTTGTGGGGGGTGCCCCGTGTGAACTCAAGGCTTTGCTTAACAAAGCTCTTTGCTACTTCCACCCTTTGTTTTTTCAACTGATGTGCTGCATCAAACCAAGATAATAAGAGGAGTTTAGTGTCAAAAAATGATTTTAAGAAAAAAAGTCTTTTATCTTGAAAAATTGCATGGCCATTGTTGTTTGAGCTCCCACCCTTGACGTAGGGTATTGTGTACCATATTAGGTGCAAGGTTTGATGCCCCATATGTTGTTGAGGGTTCCAGGTGTTGTTGGTAAGCAATAAAGGCACCTATAGTGTTCCTAGATGCTTTGTGTCATTGGATATATGAGTAGTAGGTGTGGGATTGTTTCGGCTTCGGTCTTGCATAAGAAGCAAAGTGTGCGCGTGACATTCCAGTTTCTCCTGTGGAGGTTGTCCAATGTGAGTATTCTGTTTTCCTTTGCCAACCAGGTGAATAGCTTGATCTTTATGGGATACTAGCGTTTCCAAAGACTCATGCCCAGGTTGCTTCTGACTCGTCCATCTATCCTGAATTTGTATAAGGATCGGACTAAGAAACTTTTAGATTTGATGAGTTCCCCTTCTCCCTACAGTCTTGAGAGTTGATGTTGTGGAATATAGTCGCGTGTTCTTTGCAAATTCCTTTCCAACGATAGGACGCTTGTGGTGGGATGGCTTTGGGGGCGTCAATGAAAGATATTTTTTAGTATGCGGCTTTGATAACTTTAAAGCACATCCCCGCCCTACCTGTGAGAGGCCTCGGCCATCATTTCCCTAGTAGAGCTATATGTTGAAATACCAAAGGTACGTGGAGTGTTCCCCATCCCCTTGTTTGTATGGTTAACACAGTCGTTACCAGTTGACAAGTCTGTATGTAAGAGACAATGTGTTGGTCCCTTTCCATAGGAAGTTTCCTTGATAGTATCAATCTTGTTGATCATCCTCTTTGGCAATCTGTATATGGACATCTAGTGGATATGTATTGTTAATAGTACTGAGTTCATCATTATATGCCTCCAACCCATAGATAAGATTTTTCCCTTCTAGGAGGTCAGTCTGCTCTGTATTTTAGTGATGAGTCCCATCTAATTATCTTTCTTTGATCTCCCTTCTGTGATCTAAACTCCTAGATATTTTATTAGTAGTGTGGCTATTGGTTCGTTGATGATCTATGCAATATCATGGTCGTGTGGCCCCGAGTCTGTAATGGGATGATGACGCTCTTTGTGAAGTTGATTCTTAGTCATGAGAGGCCTTCAAAAATATAGAAAATCAGTTTCATTGTTTTGAAATGTGTGAGGGCCTGTATAAAAAAAACTAGGTCATCCGCATATTGTAGTGTCTTGATAGCCTCCTCTCCATGAGCTGTACCAAATTGTATGTAACGCCCCGAAAATTTTCACGAGTTAATAAATTATTTTCTGGGAAAACCACTGAGATTAATTAACACAAAAAGGAGATTAATTATTTTAACAACTTAATTAAGGAAAATCAGAAATTTATGAAATTAAAATCCGATCTCGCAATAATTTGGGCCGAGAAGGCTGTATTGGGCAAGGCCAAATGGACATGGATAGTTGGAGATGGACTGAAGAGGTTAAGTCCGGATTATTAACTCGAAGAATTAATAATTGTGAAATTTAATTTAATTATTCAGTGAGAGTTACTAGACGAAATATAAGTCCCGATAAAGCACGACTGACAGAGTAAAAAGCCGGAAGACTAGGATTTTGGTCGGGTGTGTAGTGTGACCACCGAAAGGATGTTCAGAAAGAAAAAAAAAAGAAATAATAAATCAATTAAATAATAAAATAATCAAATAGTAAAATAATGATGTCGACCCGTGAAATACGGATCTGGTCGGGGTTTTGGTTCGTCGCCTGTGTTAACACAGTGAAAAGACCCGCCATGATTCAATGAAAATGATATTACTTTAATTTAAATAATATTATTTTAATAAAAGTAGTAATAATTTATGTTATATAGGAGGAAAAGGGAGAGAGAAGGGAGAGGCTGTCATCTCCTCTCCCTCACGATCCTTCTCCTTGCCTTTTCTCTCCCTACCCAAACTCACGCCCGCCGCCGGCCTGCACCGGTCGCCATCGCCGGCCGCCGCCTCAAGCCGAGCCCTCCATGACCCGCGCCTCCCTGTCAGCGCGCGGCCAGCGCGTACCCTTGACACGCCAGCGCCCAGTTCCGGTGGTTTCCACCGCCGGCCGCCGTGCAGCGCCCATGCACAGACGACTCCGCCGCCTCCCGTCAGCCGCCCCGAGCCGTTCTCCGCGCCACTCGGACGCCAGCCTGTCAGCAGCCGCCATGGGGGCCCCAAGCTCCGCTTGGCGTCTCCACCCGCGTGGCCGCAGCTGGACTCCGCCAGCACCGCCGGAGCTGAGCATTGTTACTCCCGGCCTAACTCCTTGCGATCTTTCCTTTCCGGCGAGCTGAACCCTTGTCATGGTGAGTATGGTGAAGATGAGAATTTTTGGGGAATTGAAGGTAACAATAACTAAGGTTTTGAGTAAGAATGTTGGACTAAAGTGCTTGCATGGGGACTGATCTAATTGCAGGACAGGTTTGGACGTCCACGGCTTTAGACTTCAAAGATTCGCAACCTCTTGCGACAAATCACGATCCGCGTGCCCAATATAGTCTTGGGTGAGCCGATTGAACTTAGTACTTAATATAATAGATGAAGAGAGAGATGGAAAGTCGTTGGTTTAAAACCCCTCGCCCTAGAAGTTGTGAAGGGAATGAAGGAGAAATTGATGAATTGAAATGATAATGAATGGGTTGTGTAAATTAATTAAATTGCTATGTGTATGTTTGTATAATTTTGGGGCCCTCCATATAGAGGAGGTGCTGCCGAATTTTTTATAAAAAACTTGGGTAAATTGGTGTCGATTAAAGTTTCATGATCTTGCTTAACTATCTATCCATGTTTTAAGAGCATGTTAGAGGTATTGTTAGTTGTAGTTAATTAGAGTTCAATTCTTTCAAGCAAGGGCAAATTCGTGTTATATTTATGTGGGAATACGAAGCTCTTGTTAGTGGAATCATGCTTCTGTTGATTGATGAATAGAATGTTTGTGCTCTAATGAACCTAGATTTGAGAATACCTTAAGGATACGAATTCCGTATTCCTAAAGAAATCCGTATTTTTAATTTAAAGGACGTTGTAGCTGAAGAACCTAACCAGCCGTAGAACGACACAGACCAAGGTGAGGGAACACAACTATAAATCTTCGCATTTTATTGTATTTCGGTCGTATTGATCTTTGGGATTTCATGCTATGAAATCGTTATGATTTTCATGAAATGTTTTTCAGTTTTCAAGCATGATTGACCGATTTATTCGGAGTTTGAATTTATGTTTATGAAAAGCATGTGAAAACATTACACATATTTAGAAATTGCCATGATAGACATATTAGTGTATTGCATCATACTTGAATACATGCTTGCGCCAGACATGGCTCTATGATAGAGCCAGAGAGTACGGTATTAGGTAGGGAACGGGTGGTTTATATAATTCTGTTTTTAACTGTCCAACTATCTGTTTTCAAACCCTCCTGATTTCAAGAAAACAAAACCCCCTTCCCGTACTCTTCGGGTGCTTAGTATACGTATATACTCATATAGCTCACGACCGATGAGTTGATCCAACCGGAGCGATACTGAGTGTTGGTTTATTCCACTCTGGTGCCGTTGTATGAGAGTAGAGGTGTAGATGACACTAATATGATAGATAATGAGAAATTGATTCCACAGCTTGTCACCCGATGGTTGTTGATACGGTCCAACCTGGGAGGACCTTGACTCGTGTGGAATTGATCTATTTCCCAGACGAGGAGTTGTTTCCATAGCTTGTCACCCCATGGTTGTTGATACGGTCCAACCTGGGAGGACCTTGACTTGTGTGGAATTCATCTCCCGTTCTGATGATGATAAAGATTAAAGAAATGCATAAGTGCATATCATTTGATTTTATTGAATATTATCATGACTTTTATCATGATCAGTATGCTGCTTTACATGTTTTAAATAACATTCGGTCTTTGTATTTCATTTTTTCAAAATTTTTATTATTTTAAATTGAAAGTATACAGGTATGTTAACTGACAAGTGAGTGTTAGCAGACTCACCCAGCCCCTCACATGTGAGCTCATCACATGTTATGCTTTTGCGGTAGTAGTAAGGTGGTTATGACCACCTTAGAGTGGAAGTTAGGTTTTGGATTTCCTTAGTTGGCTTGACCACCTGGCCCGCGTTATCTATTCTATCTCTTGTTGTATGATTTGGGGAGGATGTTAACTCCCATCTAGACTTGGTGTTATAATTGAGACAGTATGGTTTGTAATAGTATTGTACTTGATCTTATATTTCCTTAATATTAGTTTGATTATGAGTAATTAATGTTTTTTATACAGCCTTAGGCCGGGGTTCACTCCCTGACCTGGCTGGTGTGACACCTGGGTCCTGGAAAGGATAAGGGTGTTACATTGCATATGTTGGCTTTTGTCGCCTCCTTGAACATTGTAGCTAGCACGTCAGTGGCAAGTACCAAGATTAGAGGTAATAGGGGATCTCCCTGTCTTATATCTCTTTTGTTTCTCAATATCCAATTGGACTCCATTTATGAGAAACATTGCTTTTGAGGTGGTTAATAGGGATCTAATCCATGTGATCCATCTTGTCCCAAATCCCTTTGCTTATAAAATTTGAAGTAAAAAATCTCAATCAACTTTGTCAAAAGCTTTCTCAAAGTCGATCTTTATTAGAACTCCATTTGTGCTCCATATGTTTCATCATATGGATTAATTCTTCTTATGCAATGATGTTGTCGTGTATCATCCTTCTTTTAATGAAAGCTATCTGTGAGTTGTCAACTAGGTCCACAATTAGGATTCTTAATTAGTTTGCTAGGGCCTTAGAGATGATCTTGATGGAGCAGTTAATTAGACTTATGGGTGTATAGTTCTTGATTCCTGCAGGTGAATTGTTATTGATGTCAAGGCTACGTACTTATGGACCAGTTTGTCTCCTACTCATTTATGTTATTGGTTGGAGAATTGAGGTTATTTGAAATAAATTAGATTTGATTTGTTAAAGGTTGAAAACTTTTATTTCAAATTGATCAAATATAATTTAAATAAATATTTATAAATATATAATTAATATTTAATATTTACTAGTAATTTATAATGTAAAATATTAATTAATTTAATAAGTATTCCTGAAGTCAGTTTTGGTTGGTGTAGTGATTGGAATGAAATGAAAGAATCCAAACTTTTCTCCAACCAAACACTTGTTTATCTTCTTTCTTCTTCTTTCTTTTCTTTTTTTTTCTTTTTTTTATTTTGTTAAATTAACGATACATCCATGATTCTAAATAAGTATTGGTTCAATAAAATGAAATTTCTTTGCTAAGATGTACTTGCCTCACATAGGTTAGTGTCACAAACACACGTTTTATATGTTTATAGTTAAATTAAATTATTATTATTATTATTATTATTATTATATATATATATATATATATATATATATATATATATATATATCATTTATGGGATATGATACAATGGGGCCGGTCATTTATGGGATATGTTACAATGGGGCGGCCGGATGTTCGGCCGGCCCCATTGTATCATAACCCCATATATATATATATATATATATATATATATATATATATATATTTAAAATTTTATTTTAATTATATATATCCATTAGTATTTATCTATAAATTTTTTATAATTTATATATATATATAGAGAGAGATGGTTATTAATGTGTGTATATATATATATATATATATATATATATTTATTCAGTATTTTGATGATAAGATAATATCATAAATAAAAAATTATAAAAAATTTATAAATAAATAATAAGGGATATATATAGTTAAAATAAAAATTTTAAATATATATATATATATATATATATATATATATATATATCATCTATGGGATATGATACAATGGGGCGGGCAGATGTCCGGCCGTCCCTATTGTATCATAACCCTATATATATATATATATATATATATATATATATATATCACAACATCTAGGTGAAAAACCATTTTTACTCCCTGTATTATGGTATATCGTTCATTTTGGTCCATGTATAATGAAAATGTTCAAGATGGACCCTGTACTTTGGGGTTTTTGGCAATTACGGTCCTTAGGGCTGAAGTGGCAACCAGCTAGCATATGGGTCGAATACATACATTTTTTTATTATGACATGGCAACTTACGTGGCATGTTGACGTGATATATAACTGAACTTTCAATATATTTATTTTTTAATGCTAACGTAGTATGTCACATAAGCATGACACATCATCATGCTGATGTGGCATGCCACATGGCAAAAAACTAAAAAAAATAAAGGTACTTGGCATTCCCTTTTACACAGGATGCCACAACAGCATGACATATCATCATCCTGACGTGGCATGCCATGTGGCAAAAAAATGGGCACTTGGATTTTTTCAGATTTTTTTTTGTTGCCACGTTAACATGCTGATGTGGCTTGGCCACATCAGTAGTCCATGTCATCATTAAGGGATTAATATATTGAAGTCCATTTATAATGCCACATCAACATACCACGTTAGCATAATCTAGCCACATAGGCTGCCACGTTATAATAAAAAAAATAATTATATTCAACTTGTATACCAGGTGGCTTCCATGTCAGCCCTAGCGACTATAATTGCCAAAACCCCCAAAGTACAGGGACCGTATTGAATATTTTCATAGTATATGGACCAAAATGAATAATATACTATAGTATAGGGACAAAAAAAAATATACATTCTTCATATAAGCCCATTATAAATGAACCCATAAGAAATTAAAGAGTTTATAAACATATAAACCTTTTGGTAAAATTGTGGTGGAGCAAGGATTTAATATTAAGGGGGGCAAGATCAAAATATATTTTCATAAAAAAATAAAATAATTTACGACCTACATTAAAAAAGAACTTCAAACAAAGTAACTAATTAATACTTAATGTAAATTATTTCGAATATCTTTTACATAAATAAAAAATTACAACAGTTAAAAGGTATTATACAAGATTAATGATGGTTGGGAATTTAATGATGGCTGGGAATGTGAACAAAGCATTTCCTTAAAAGATTTAATACAAATTACATAAATTAAACAAAGTAACAACAGTTAAAAACATATATAGTATATTGAACTTTGTAATGCCCATGAGAGCCATGAAAATTTTCATAATTATATCTGAACATTCATGTGAATTTTGTAATTGTATAGATAAACCCATAAATTTTTTATATTATCATATATTCAGTGGATTTTTATCAGAATAGTAACATTTATGGGGGACAAATTAAAAATATATAGTAAAATTTTTAAAAATATTAAAAATATATCATATATTATTTAAAAGTTAAGGGAAGGGGGGCCTCCCTTCGCTTACATGTGGCTCCGCCCATGGGTAAATGGGCACCGCTTGCATGCCTGTGGACGGATACATGTAAGAAATTTATATGCTCAAAAAAATATGGCTAAATCTTGTAGTGTACACCGACCTATAGATAAAAATGCCCCCTTTCCCACTACTAGTCCTATGTGTTTTTTTTTTTTAATAATATGAGTGGCAAATCGTTAAGAAATAAAGGGCGTGCACAAGCTTAGGTGGAGCAGATATGAGAGCGGGGCCAATGGACACATGGGCGCTAGGACTACCCGTTACAACCAATACTCACACTCTCAGAAATGTACTCAAGATCTCTTGGTCGTTGGAATTCTTACGGGGAGATGAGATACTCCAATGCACTAATTCACTTGGCCGCTTGCACTACTAAATTCTATCATATTGTGTGGAACTTGGCCTTCCCCACCCCTTAACTATATTTTTATTTTTCTATTTAATTTTTAATTAATCTTTCCTCACAATTAGTTAAGATTGTTTATATGGATTCTAAGGTTTTATATTAGTGACTATGTAAAATCCGCACCATTTATATATTAAGTAAATCTTTAATTTTCCTTTTAATTATGTTGGATAAATTTTAAGTAAATGAAGGGTTCAATTGTAAAGAGGGTATCACTAAATATCAAGGAATTGAACTATATTAACAAAGGATGAAATTGGAAATATATATATATATATATATATATATATATATATATATATATATATATTGTTACGGATATATTTGGTAAGCATAATGGGTTGACCTAAAAGACCACTCCACACGTGTGTCACACACACAGGACCTTGTTTCTTTGGCCACATGGCAATATTTACACAATTTCGTTCGACAAATAACGTGAGGATTCAATCTTACGAACAAGTCCGTCGGAATTATAGCAACCCTCTTATACCGGGCATGAGGTGAAAAAAGAGAAATAAATATCTAACGCCTCTACAGTGGGTAGGCCTTATCCACCTCGCCACATGAGGGCGATATTTACTCTATTTTACCCACGCTGCACTCTACACGTTAGGCGTGGATATTCTCCTACCGCCTTAGGAGATATTTTAACTCACCGCCTTACCTCACAGCCTCTCGAGATATTTTCTTGCCACCTCATATTTTCTCATTCACCGCCTTATTCCACCACCTTTCCAAAACCGCCTCTAAGGTGCTATAAAAGGAGAATGGTAGTGGAAGAAAGGGGGGATAAAAAAAGATACAAAGAACTGTCTAATCTAAGACTTCTGACTCAAGTTTTCTGACTTAAGCATCGGAGTTAAATCCGGGCAGAAAGGCCCAATTCCGATCACTGCCCTCTCCTTTTTTCAAGTTCGTCAATGGGTAATTCCGATCGGAGTTCCAGGGTGTCCCATACGTTCCCTGTTCATAAGCAGAAGTAAGCATCCCCACCAATTATAAATTTTAACCGTTTGTCGAAGGCTGAGGCCAAATCACGAGGCGACAGTAGCCAAAGTGGTAGGTGGACCAGTTTTTGACATCAACAGTTTGGCGCCGTCCGTGGGGACCCTTACAAAAAGCCAATGATTACTACCAGAAGGTCAAAACGGATTCAAGAACAAGAAGCACCAAGTAACCCTGAGGAACCTGGAGAAGTCCGAAGACACGAGGAGATTCCGTTGAATAATCCACCGATCTTACCTCCATCAGAAAATCCTCCCGTCCCACCCCAAGAACCCATTCCGAAGTTTTACCTCAACGTACAGCAGCAGTTGGAACAGTTAACTCAAGCTGTTCATGCTTTAACTCATCCGCCAGTTCCTCCCACACAAATTCCACCAAGTGTGCCAACAATCCCACCAGCCAATTCCGAAAAACAGAGGGAGGATAAGGACTCGCACTCATGGAGACAGAAGAGAGAGAACCGCTTCTCTCTCGCTAGCTCTGAACCCTCCGCTCGGACAAGCCGAGCAGACAAGCCGCCACAAGAACCGGCAAAGATACGAGGCCGGGCGGACAAGGACCGAAACGGAATAGCCCATCTATTCCAACGGTCGAAACGTAAGAACACGGTGACGTGGATCCTTCGGGGAAACAAGAAGTCCGAGCGGCACGTTCTCGGCGTATGTGTTCACCTTTTATCAAGGAAATATTAGAAGAGCAAGTTCCCGAGTAATTTGCACTCGCTATGGTTGCATATGAAGGCGCTGAACCGATCCGTCTGCCACCCGCTAAGTCTTTCCGATCGAAGATGCTCCTCGCTGTGAATTACCGACGCCAGATGTGCCGAAGCTTTTCCCGCCACCTTAGAGGGAAAAGCGCAAGACTGGTTTGTCGATCTTCCATCTAGCACAGTTCCTTCTTTTCAAATTCTAGCAGATCGCTTCCTAGCTTACTTTGCTAATTACTCCAAACAAAAGAAAACCCCATCTACCCTTTTGCTAAGTATAAGCGGGAGGGGAAACGCGCTCAGGGCCTATTTAAATGCGTTACATAGATGAGGCGGCTAACGCTATGCGGACCTCCTTCCGCGAACGGTACATGGACCTTTTTAATGGAAGGACTGCTAGAATCCCCTTTTCGTTTTTCCCTCACCCTAGATCCACCAAAGACTATCCCTGCCCTTATGATCCATGCCCAAAAGTACATCAATTCAGATGAGATCTACACGGGTTGGGAGGAAGAAGCTCGACGTGAACCGGTGGAAATTCAAAGAGGAAAAACCTACCAAAATGTCAACAGAATGCCTCCGGACATACGAAAGGAGGGAGAGTCATGCAGATACAGTAAGGGTGGAAATAGAGGTCTGGAAACCCCAACACGCCCTCAACGGCATGTACCACAGCCTAGAGAACCTTCAAAGGAAAAGAAAATCGTCAGATATGACCACCATACCCCACTAAATCAAACTAGAAGCCATATCCTTATGCAAATCAAAGAGCAAAAGCTCCTGACATGGCCAGAGCCTGCAAGAAATCCCGAACGGCAAAATAACAGTAAAAGATATTGTCAGTTTCATCGATCTAAAGGACACGATACGGAGAAATGTACCCATTTGATGAACGCTATAGAAGATGTCGTTCGAAGAGGGCAACTGGAGCAATACATCAACCTTGAGATTCAAGAGGAACCTGACACTCCACAACCTGAAGAAGAAGAAGGAGAAATGGTGGGGTTCATTAGTGGTGGACCCGGTTGTGGTGGTGAAAGTTCCGCCTCTCGGAAAAGTTACGCCCGAATGATAGGAGTTGCGCAGGAAACAGAAACACCTCAAAGGAGGTCTCGACCTATGACTCCCATCATCTTTTATGATAACGATGTCAGCAGGGTTCGCCACCCCCATGATGATGCTCTAGTCATTGCCGCCATGGTTTCCGGCTTCGAATGAAGAGAGATTACGAGTAGACGATGGGAGTTCAGGTTGACATCCTCTTTTGGAGTGCTTTCGAGAGAATGTAGATATGATGCGGATAACTTGCTCCCCGTAAAATCATCCTTAGTAGGATTTTCAGGAGGAGTTATCGACCAAAGGAATGATCTCCTTGTCGATTATGGTAGGAAAATCGCCAAGATCATCAACAGGTGGCGATGAACTTTCGGTTGTATGCCGTGGCTTCGAAGCTATAACGTTATTCTTGGTAGGCCAACCCTCAACGCCTTGAAAGCCGTGATTTCTACCTACCATCTTCTCTTAAAATTTCCAACCGAAAGTGGCAAATGGGAGAAGTAAAGAGGAGACCAACCTTTAGTAATGCAGCGATTGCTATATTGCAACCCTTAAAGGAAAAGTCGTAAATAGCGAGGGCAAAATAAAAGTTTGAAGCCATGCTTTGGTCAATAGAATAAGCCGGCGGTGAAGAAGAGGAATTCCGACCAATACCAGTTGAAGAGTTGCTTACAGTTCCTCTAGATACAACCAGGATTGAACGTACGGTGCGAATTGGTGTGAATTTAACAAGAGTACAGCAAGACAATCTCATGGTGGTACTAAGGACAAATTCCGATCTTTTTGCCTGGTCACCAGAAGATATGCCAGGTGTGAAACGCAACGTCATCGAACACCGCCTCAACATAGATCAATCATTCAAGCCTATCAAATAGAAAAGGAGAAATTAGGCACCAGAAAGGCAGAAGGCCGCAGAAGAAGAAGTATCAACCCTCTTGAAGTTTGGATTTATCTGAGAGGTGAACTATCCCGACTGGCTAGCTAATGTGGTTCTTGTAAAAAAGCCGTCCGAAAAATGGAGAATGTGCGTAGATTTTACGGACCGAAACAAAGCTTGTCCAAAAGATTCGTTCCCCTTGCCTTCCATCGATGGTTTAGTTGATTCTATGACGGGGCATGAGATGTTAAGTTTTTTAGACGCCTTCTCAGGCTACAATCAAATCCGAATGGCTGAAAAAGACGAGGAAAAAACATCCTTCATTACAAGCACTGGGACTTATTGCTATAAAGTAATGCCGTTCGGATTAAAGAACGCAGGAGCCACCTTCCAGAGACTTATAAATACAGTCTTCAAAGAGCAAATCGGCAGAAACGTTGAAGCTTACGTGGATGATATTTTGGTAAAAAGCCAAAAAGCCGACGAACATCTACAGGATTTACAGGAGGCCTTTCTATCCCTTCGGACTTACAACATGCGCTTAAATCCGAATAAGTGTTCTTTCGGTGTCCGCTCAGGGAAAGTTCTGGGGTTTGTATTGACACAAAGAGGAATAGAGGCAAATCCAGAAAAAAATCAAAGCCATTCTAGATATGGGGTCACCCAAAACTCTTCAAGAAATACAGCGACTTAACGGACGCCTAGCGGCTCTGGGAAGGTTCATTTCTAAAGCCGGCGAGAAGAACCTCCCACTTTTTCAAGCCTTACGAAAAGCGCCAAAAATGGAGTGGAAAGAAGAATGTGAGAAAGCCTTTCAAGGACTTAAAGATTATCTCCGATCGCCTCAGCTGTTAGCTAAACCGTAAGTAGGGGAAGAGCTCTACATCTACACAGCCGCCTCGAAAGTGGCCATTGTTATTCTTTGAGAGAAGACAAGAGAGTTCGGAAACCAGTTTATTACACCCTAAGATCCTTTAACGACGCTAGAAGTTAAGGTATCTGCCACTTGAAAAGTTGGCTTTCGCCCTCATCACATCCGCACGAAGATTGAGGCCCTATTTCCAAGCTCACAGAGTCACTGTGCTAACCGATCAACCACTAAGGCAAGTTCTCCATAAACCTGAAAATTCCGGACGTCTAACCAAGTGGGTAATAGAATTGGGAGAGTTCGATCTCACTTATAAATCCCGAATGGCCATCAAGGCTCAAGTGCTAGTGGACTTTATAGCAGAGTTAACCATGCCCACAAGTGGAGATGAGATCCCATCAGCAAATCCAGAAGAAAACCCTAGCATCCCATGGCTCCTATATGTCGATGGATCAGCGACGGAAGAAAAGTAAGGAGCCGGTTTCGTCCTTTATTCTCCCTCTAAGTGGAAGATTGCAACGGTACTCAAGTTCCAATTCCGAGCAACGAATAATGAGGTTTGAATCTGAAGCCCTAATCGCAGGACTACACTTGGCCAGGGGACTCGGAATTCAGCATCTGCATGTATATTCCGACTCACAGTTGGTCGTAAACCACACCTTGGGTAGTTTCGAAGTAAAAGAAGAAAACATGGTTAAATACCAAGCTGTAGTAAAGAAGATAGTTTCATACTTCGTTTACTTCCGGATTGAAAAAATCGGCCGAGCACAAAATGAAGAAGCAGACGCCTTATCTAAAAAGGCCACGACATCCAACGGAAATACAGAATCCTCTTTTAACCTACAGTACCTTCCCACAAGAACTATTGAAAGGCTCGAAGAGGAAGTGCAAAATACGGCGGAAGAGACAAGTTGGATTGATCTCATTAGAAACTACCTGCAAGGTGGACCTCCACCATCCAACAAAACGGAAGCCAGACGGATTTCGTATAGATCACGCTTCAATATAACGATATTGGCTTAAAACCTATACAAAAGGTCCTATACACAACCCTTCTTACGATGCGTGACGTCCCAAAGAAGCCAACTATATTCGCAAAGAAATTCACGAGGGCATCGGAGGAGGTCATATAGGAGGCAAAGCCTCGAAGTTACAAAGTCCCGCGACAAGGCTATTATTGGCCAACATTAACTCAAGATGCGGTAGCATTAAGCGTAAATGTGACGCCTCGCCAAGCGGCATTCCAAGATCCAAAGATCGACCGCCCTCACTGCTACACCAATTATCACCCTCGACCATTTACTATCCGGGGGTTGATCTTCTAGGGCCATTTCCTACTTCTAACTGGCAGTGATGAAATTTCTAATAGTTGCTATAGACTACTTCACCAAATGGGTAGAGGTCGAGCCCTTAGCCAAGATCACGGAAAAAGCGTGTCAAGGATTCTTATGGCTTAACGGTTATGCACATGTCGACTGAATTCCAGCTTGCCTTCATTTCACATAATGGGCTTACAATTTGATAACAAGGCTTTCAAAAGCTTTTGTTCCAAATCGAATTGAATCCAGATTAACTCTCAGAATACATCCTCAAGCCAACGGCGGTAGAGGTAACAAACCGTACCTTGCTCCAAACTCACGAAATCCGGGTGTCCAAAAAGGAACTAATTGGGTGGAAGAAATTCCAGCGCCCTTTGGGCCTGCTGAGGACAATGCAAGAACTCCCATTGTGGGAAACCCCATTTTCTCTTACTTACGGGGCGAAGCCGTCATTCCCTGAGAAATAGGAATGCCTACCTTGCGAACACAAATGGACTTTCGTTAGAAGAAAATGAGAAAAATCTCCGAGCGGAACTTGATCTACTCGAAGAGCGAAGAATAACTTGGAAACAAAGGTGGCTATCTATCGCCAAAGAGTGAAAAGGTTCTATGACACAAGGGTAAAAGTCTTCTTCCAAATCGGTGATCCTGGTCCCGAGAGAAAATGAATTCCAAGGAAATAAAAGCGAACGGGAAGCTAACTCCTAACTGAAGGCCCTTATGTCATTCCGTGAGAATTGTCCGAGCAGGCACTTACTATCTAGTAAATATGGAAGAAAAAACACTCAAACGCCCATTTCATGCTGAACACCTACGACATTACTATCAGTAAAAACTGTAGAAGTCTCTTAAATGTCTCATGGAATAAAGGATCAAGTCTTTCCCATTCTACAAAAATGCGGTGAAATTCTCATTCTACAAAAATGCGGTGAAATTCTCATTCTACAAAAATGCGGTGAAATTCCCATTCCTAAAGGGTGAGTCGGAATTATCCTACAAGGAAAAAACGATAACTCTCATTCAAAAACAAGGGGCAAAATCCCGATCGAAATATGAGGCAACAATCTCATTTATGAAGACGAGTACCTTACTCAACAACTTAAAGTCCCATGATCGGACTAAGGAGAGAAGAACCCGTTACGAAGCTTATCTTACCAGCCAAATGAAGAAGGAAAGACTCTACTAAGAACTTCAGCGAATCCCTTACATGGTTAAAGATAACCGTCACTCGGAAATAAATCTTCACCAAAATAAAGGTTTGCATTTCATTTATACGAATAGAAGTTACATTCCAAATAATTGAGAATTTACAAGAACAGTTCACAAAAGTACTAAAACATCCTAAGAATTAGGACCCTCAAGGGCAGCCAGCTGCTTCTGAAGGAACTTGAGTTGAAGGTTCCAAGGGGGCGGGGACAGAAGCCTCTGGGATCTTAATAATTTGTTGCTCAGCCCAGCAAGCCCCATAGATAGCACTTCCGCCGGGGGAATATGGTGACCCACCTGCTGCACCACCGAATCTATCTTTGGTGGCCCCTCTTTAGCCTTAAGCCCTAAGCCGGCGACCTCCTTCTCAAGTTTGTCCGCTTCGCTCTATCGAATCTTTAATTTCTTGCGAGTCGGATTTGGGAGTTTTTAATCGTGAAGATAGGTCCGCCTTAAGGGTGTCGCGCTCCCCTTTTACTTCCTCCAAATGCTCTGAGCAGTGACAAAGCTCGGCGCCAAGACTCTTCAGCCTTCAGCCCCATCGGGCTTCACTTGCCCTCTTGGAAAGGATTTGAGTTCCTTCTCCAAACTGCTAGAGTTATCTTGTAACTTTTTAACATTCTCCTCAGCAGCAAGAAAGGAACCCTCAGAAATAGACAACCTGGCCGACAAATCCTCCTTCTCTTTTGCCATAACAACCAGCTGCTGAAGCCGCTCAGCTTTATCCTTCTCATAAGTATGGATAATAGCGAGTACGCTCTTTTCTTCCCCTCGGGGCCGCCACCTTAGAGGTTAATTGGGCGATTTCCAGCCCTACTCATCATACAATCTTTGCAGAGTCCTCTTGGCAGAGATTGCCAACTCGGTCGGCCCATTGCGCAGTCTACGAACGAAATAACAAATAAGTTAGCAGCATTAATACCGAGCAAAAAAGTAAAACTAATACGAGGGTAATCCTTACCAGCATAACCGAGCGAAATAGTTGAGAGATGGCCTCTTCCCTTCCAGCTCTATGAAGTTTCGAGGAGAGCTGTTCGGGTCTCATGGCCATTAAAACAGTCTTTACAAAGAGCGTATCCCAAAAGGGACATCTTCGGAGGGCACCTCCTCCCTTGAGGTGCCGATCCCCTTAAAACCGAGTCCGCCACCCTCAATTTGTCCAGGAGAGCCGCTTCTCCTGCCTCCGCCTGTAAAATAGAACCTAGGTTCAAGATTCTGAACGAAGCATACCCATAGAAAATGTATATATCGAGATTCTCACCTCCATAAGAAGGATATCCTCCGGCCGACTGGAGGAAGGACCTTCGGAAATTGGAGACAAGGCCGGGCGGACTTCTTCCGGAGGCACCTCCGCTTGTTCTCCTACGATTCCGGGACCCGATGCGTCCTCGGAATTCTTTCTCTTTGTCCTCTTCTCCCGTGAGGGCCCAGCATTAAGGTCGCTTTTGACCCCCTTCTTGGAAGAGTCAACTTCTTTTCTCTTCCTCTTCCTTTTTTCCTCCTTGGAGGTATCAGCACCTGTGCTAAACACCGCCTCCTTCTTCCGCCGCGAGGCAAAGGCGGATGAACTTCACCTTCGAAAGAGGCCAAAAGGCCCTTAACGTAGCTCAGGTCCTCGTCCTCCATCGGATTTTCTGCAAGGGGAATTCCAAAGCAAGTTAGCTATCATAGTTACAAGTTAAGCTAAATAAGAGACACGAATAAGTCCTACCGGCAGACACTATTAAACGACATTTAACAAGATTTTCTTTTGTCAAGAACTCATCCATATACACTTTGGATAGCCCCGTCATCGACTTAAGAAGAACCTCCTCTTCTTTCGTCATTTCCTCACAGACAATATCCGTTCGGGGAACCTCCCACTTGGTTCGGACATCCCACTCGGATTTACTTTTAACAAAGAAAAATTTACTCTTCCATCGCTTAATGGAAGAGGGAACTTTCCCTAAAAACTTCCTCCCGTGAACGAAATAAAAAGTAATACCAGTCGGCATTGGACTCTAAGCATAGACTAAATAACATACGGAACCAACGGACAGTCGGATTTACTCCGTAATTCTTGAAAACAACAACAAAACCGTTCAGTAATCTCCAAGAATTCGGGGTCAACTGCGAAGGACACAAGTGATATTCCTCTAGGATCGCCTTGGCAAAGTTAGAAAAGGGAAGCCTAAGGTCACCCGATAGCGCATCTTAATAGATGGCTATCTCCCCTTCCCTGGGAGAACTTGCCCTCTCCCCAGAACAGGGAACCCTAACCTCAAACAGAGAGGGGTCTATCTCATATTTTTCCACCAGGCTATCTACATCCTTTTGCCCAAGGAGACTTATGAACGTACCCGACCCCCTACCCATTGCCCTAGACGTAGGATGAACTCGCGGACCCTGAACTAGAACATCCCTAGTTTCGCCTGGAGCCGCACCAGAAACACGGGGTTGGACGGTGAAGGGATCAGAGGCCCATGAGAAGACCTAGAGGAAGAAGATGTCGCACTAGCCATTACCTTAGAAGAAAAAAAGACACAGAAAGCTTAAACCAAGGTTCGCCGGAGAAGAAGAAGTCTTAGGAAGAAGAAGACGACACGCTTCCGCTTTCGAGATAAAACCTTTTCTTTTTACGCACATGCGATTCGCTTATAAGCAAAGAAGATGGATCCTTCACCGTTGGATCTTAGAGCCACACCACTATCGAACCATCGAACCAAAGGTCCTCGAATCGGACCGTCCAAATAACCATCATTACACCTCCTCAAAGCAGTTCAAAATCTCCGGCTCCACGCCAAGACACCAAACGCCGACATTACACATAGAAAACCACGCTCATCACCCATCATGATGTTGACAAACGCGCACGCCGCGTACGTCGCACCACTATCTCCCTTTAAAGCCAAATAGTAGAGGGGACGCCTGTCTTCTCAGGGCTTCAAAGCCAGATAGTAGAAGGGATACGTGTCTTCTCAGGGAGCAATGAGCGTTATATGGGAAGTGGAGCCTGTGCTGTAGAAGACAAAACACACACTCCAACATAGGATCACCAGTGATGGCCTCATAAAAAAACCAAAGAATTTAGAAGCAAAACGACAAATGATCATTTATTCATGTTACAGGATGATCGCAAAAAAAAAAAAAAAAAAAAAAAACAACAACAACAACAACAGCATAGCGAATTGTAAACATATTTTCCGACGGACTCCCCTAGCTAAACATCCGCGGACCCATCCGAAGACACGCTCGGATAAGACTCAGAGGAGACACACGGACTTCCGCAACCATCATTGTCCTCATTATTATTGGGGAACACGGTTGGTGGGCGAAGGTGGGGGCCCACCTTTCTACGGCAGGAGTCATCTCCAAACATCTCAACTTCGAAACGCATACCCCCTGCATAAGTAAAAATTAAGAGGTCCCCCGCCTCCATGTCGTGATCAACATAGAAAGCTTCCCACCCTGCATCGATGCTTATCTCGCCTACACCCCTGTCAATCAACAGAATAGACGGCCATACACAACCGTTCGGACTTACCAAATGGATCACTCCACTCCTTAATTCCGATAGATGCTCGTAAAAAGAACTGGGAATTCGTATGTGTCGAGAACACTGGGAAAAAGTAAAAAATTTATAAAAAGGCAAGCGTTGAGCCATGATGCAAAGACAAAAGAGTACAAAAGATTTCTGACCAAACACACTATCCATACAAGCCCTTAAATAGAAGAACCTATCGACACTATAGGCGAGAATTCGAGAACAAAAATCTACCTCGATACTTGAAAGGATAACTGATGGCGTCGATTAAGCCTATTAAAGCACATGTACTTTAGACGTCGTAGACATAAACAGAGCCTACGCCTACATAGACATAGTGAAAAATACATGTTCTCGAACCAAGCGAAACGTGCGATTAGCTCACCCCTCGCTCAGATTTTTCAAACAAGTACACTTTTGGGGGGACTATTGTTACGGATATATTTGGTAAGACATGTGTCATTGACCTAAAAGACCACCTGTCACACAGGTCACACACAGGACCGTGTTTTTTTGGCCACATGGCAATATTTACACAATTCTGTTCGGCAAATAACGTGAGGATTCAATCTTACGAACAAGTCCGTCGGAATTATAGCAACCCTCTTATACCGGGCATGAGGTGAAAAAAGAGAAATAAATATCTAACGCCTCTACAGTGGGTAGGCCTTATCCACTCGCTACAGTAGGCAGATATTTACTCTATTTTACCCACGTGGCACCTACATCGCTAGGGTAAAGTGGATATTCTCCTACCGCCTTATGAGATATTTTAACTCACCGCCTTACCTCACCGCCTCTCGAGATATTTTCTTGCCACCTCATATTTTCTCATTCACCGCCTTATTCCACCGCCTTTTCAAAACCGCCTCTAAGGTGCTATAAAAGGAGAACGGTAGTGGAAGAAAGGGGGAGATAAAAAAAAAAGATACAAAGAACTATCTAATCTAAGCCTTCTGACTCAAGTTTTCTGACTTAAGCATCGGAGTTAAATCCGCGTGAGAAGGCTAATTCCGATCACCACGCCTCTCTCCTTTTCAGGTTAGTCAATGGGTAATTCTGATCGGAGTTCCAGGGTGTCCCATACGTTCCCCTCGCTCATAAGCAGTAAAGCGTCCCACCAACTATAAATTTTAACGCTTAGTTTGTCAGTGGGCCAAATCACGGTATAGAGTAGCCAAAGTGGGAGGTGGACCAGTTTTTGGCATCAATATATATATATATATATAGACGAAAATGAACATTTGGTTAAAGTACAAAAAAACAATTTTAATCCATTATTTTGTAATCCTATTCTTTATGGAAGAGACGTCATCTTAATGTACCGAACCATAATAAGTTCAATCTATGTTAACATTATGAGCTATATATTAATAAATTTATGAATGTGATTTATCTACTTTTTTCAAAAATAAATATGAATTTCATGATAGGTTTGCTGTCTAGCTATTTTCACTGATAAAGTATACACGCGCACATATTATGGTGGGTATTTTAACAATATTTTAAAATATATGAAATTTATGTATTTTTAATTATTTATTATTTATAGTTTCTAAATATTATATTAAAAATATGGGGGCACCTGTCACATGTAACTCTTCATCTAAATCATTTAGACACTGTTGATAATAAGTAGAAGGAAATCAAATGCACAACAAAAAGAAAAAGGAATTGCATAACTTATTTCGTGCCATTTCCATTGTGTTATTCTACAAGATGAAACCCATCGATATGTTCACTGTTCTCAACCTTGTAAACATAGAACCTGCTGAAGATGATGAAGAAGAAGAAGTTCAACAGGTTGAGGATTGCAAAGAAAGCATAGTAATAATCAAGGTGAGATGCATTGAGGTTGTTCAAGATCCATCCTTTATGTCCATTCTTCTTTGTAACATTAGACACTGTTGATAATAAGTAGCTACTGAGAAAGTTCCCCACTCCCAAGCTTATCTGTGAATAAGATGTTCCAAGACTCTTCATGCTTTCAGGAGCTTGATCATAAAAGAACTCAATCTTGGCCACCTCTAGGAAGGCATCAGCTATCCCCATGATCACAAATTGAGGAAGTAGTATGAAGATGGTGGTTGGAACTTCACCTCCTCCTTCTAACCCATGATTTTCCACTGTTCTTAGTCGTCGGTTCTCTGTTATCGAAGCAGTGGTCATGAGGATGATGTGCATGACCATACCTACACCAAACCTTTGAAGGAGAGTTATACCTCTTGGATTCTTGGTCCATCTCTTCATGAAAGGGACAAAGCATCTGTCATATATAACAATGGATATGAGCATTGAGAGAGTTACAAAGGCTTGCAGGCATGCTGGAGGGATCTTGAAATGAGGACCGATATTTCGGTCTAAGGTTGTGCCTTGCTTGACAAAGAGAGTGTTAACTTGAGCTAACATCGTGCTTGGTATGAATGTGGTCACGAGGATAGGGATCATGCCAATCATTTGTTTGGTCTCCTCTACTTGTGTTACCGGGCATAACATCCATTTTGATGTTGGTCCTGTCTTTACTGCGGCTTTGTCTAAGATCCTGCATTAGTATTCACATTCACAATAAACTTCTTGTTCATTTTACAATAGTTAGAGATTATATTAGCAACAGGCATTAATTACTTCACCTTAGTATTGTAGTGTGTTCAATTCTGAACTTCCCATTTCTGGTATACTCTTCCAAACTAAGCTCATGAAGTTCCTTATGATCATTAGGCACTTGAACTCGCCGTTTCCTCAAGGTTGCTACAAGAACCCTGGCCATCTTCGAAAATGGGCTACCAGAAGGTAGCTTATGCCGATAGAATGGAGTACCAAATGTGAAGACGATGATAGAGATGAATAGACCAAGGGTAGGCAATGCATAGCCTACTGTCCATCCGACATTGTCTTGAATGTAGACAAGTATGGTATAGGCAATTAAAGTCCCGAAGAAGATGCTGAACATCCACCAATTGAAGAAGGAGAGCTTGTGTTTTCTCTCCTTTGGATCGAACTCATCAAATTGGTCAGCTCCAATGGTTGAAATGTTCGGTTTTGTGCCGCCAGTGCCAATGGCTAAGATGTAGAGTGCAGAGAAGAACACCCCTAGTTGGAGTGATGAAGCTTTTTCTGTGCAACTTGGGTCACTAGTGTTAGCTCCACAAGGGGGTGGTTTTAGTGAATGCAGTGACACTGCTAATGTTAGCAGACACATTCCCTGCCAAAGTAAATAGACGTTTGTTTGGATTACTACATCGTATCTCCTTGTATAGAGACAAAATTCAAGTCACATATCAAATCATTTAGGTCTACTACCCAATTTAGTCCCTCTATTATACTGAACTGGCCCTTTTAGTCCCTCTATTATAAATTGAGCCTTTTTAGTCCCTCTAATTTCACGATTATAAAAATCCAATCCCTAAATTAGGCATATGCACATGAACCAAAAAGGCCTGAAAGGCATATATATAGAGACCAAAAAAGCATGTTGGAGGGGCTGACATTTCTCAATCAGAAAAATAGAGAAATAAAAAAATATCAAATTATATTAAAGGGACCAAAAAAAACTGGTTTGATATAATATAAGGACTAAATTAGATATTAGACCAATCAGTTAATAAGACGTTAGAACAAGTTCATTTAGTTCTTCGAAAAGAATAGTGTATATATAGACACATATACATTGAAGTCTCTTTTATGTATTTCTACAGAAAAAATGTTAAATTTTGTCTGGATTACTACAAGTTGGAATAGATATTATATATCAATTGAAAAGTTGACTAACATATATGCATGTGTTTTGGAAAAGTCTCCAAGGACTTCCAAGTTGCTGCATGAAGACAATATACACATAACTGTCCTAGTTAGTCTCCCAAGAACCTCAGCCATATATCAGTCTTCTAGTGACAAAATTTACCTTATCCTCATTGTTGTATTCTAGGTGGATTACTTGTTTACTCGTGCACTAGCAATTGAAAACATTTTGTTGACTCGCATAGCTAGACATTATTAATGATCTCACTCGTTCCTATCATACATGTATCTCAAGTTGTTCTTATAGTAGACTATAAATACTCTCAGTTCAAAATCATTTTTGTTTTTGAAAAAAAAAAAAACCCTGAAGTTCTTAACAGAAATGATGCAGAGTAAATAGTATACTGTAAAGCTTTTTGAATAAATGTGGATAATCAACCCTTTATTCACAAAAAAGTACTTGTAACAAAGTTATAATTTAACAAATGAACATAGTATACATATGAATTACCGAAAGATAGACGATGGAGGCGATGATGAAGGTCCGGTAACGACCAAGATGAGCATCGGCGATGTAGGCGCCAATAATTGGGGTCATCCATATCGTACCGACCCAGTTTGTAACATTGTTTGCCGAAGTTACAGTGCCTTGATGAAGTTTATCGGTTAAGTAGAGCACAAGGTTTGATGATATCCCATAATATGCCATCCTCTCAAACACCTCATAAACTGTGAAGAAGATGGTATATATTGAGAACTCATGGAGATGGTTGAGAAGATGGACAAGTGTGAGTGTGAGGGATACTTACCTACAACAAAAGAACAAGCAGTCCAACCCCCAGTCTTTGATCTAAGAACAGGGTTGCCCTTAAGATCCACAGAACCATCCTTTGTGTACTCCCCTTGAGCTGCCTCTGAGATCCCTGCCATGGAATTAGCTCAAGACATGTACTATCAAGTAAGAGTCTTATCTTTTATGAAAGATTCTTGTATTTATAATAAGATGCCTAATCTTGAAGAATGTTGCGTGACTTTTTAAATAAATAAAACAATTGTGGGACTGCACTTAGTTCTATGCATACATGGGGTACATGTTGGGTATGCACTTGATTCTGATACCACTGTTAGGTCGCATGGGATTTAACTCAAAAGATCTCATTACTATGGAATGGTTTCAACCATATATATGCCCATTTACTCTTCTCTCAATAGTCGATGTGAGACTATGTTTGCATACCCAACATTACAAGCACCAAAAGAAATGATACATTTACCAATTAGAAAACTAATTTATGAAAATTTAAGTGTGAATAAAATTTAATATATAGTTATACTAAAATGTAGAGAAGAGAATAAAAAATTTATACTCACAATTATTTTATATGTGAGGAAAGAAGTTTTTAGTCATAGTTTTTTCCAACTAAAACTTAATAGAAAACTTACTTATGAAAACAATTTGAGGTTGTTGCGCTTCCATATTTGGGATGGAATATTTGTTAGTTCATACTTTACTTGGTTGGGCTAGATCCATATAGAGTGAGCTTAGTCATATTAGACCTTTGTTTCAAGTAAGGGGTATGAGGGTGAGTGATCACTAAAAGAGAAAAGCCTAACAAGGGGAAAAAGAACGAGAAATTTTCTTCTATATGACTAGGGCTTCATTCAAGAGATTATTTTGGAGTTGGAGATCAAACACAAAGCATTCAGAGCTTCAAGGAGGTTTGAGTTTCTTCATATATTCAAGCCTTGGTTAGAGCTTGTTGTTACTACTTGTAGAGTTGGTTGTGTTCTTGGTGAAATTCATGTTATCGTGACTCTTTTGTACTCTCAAATCTCTCATCGCATGGTGGACCCGTTCTGGTTTGTGGTTTCTCTCTCTGGGTTTCAAAGGTAAATCTTGTTGTCATCATGGTACTTGATTGTTTAGTCTTCTTAGTTGTTTGAAATTATTGGGAGTACTATCTAATTATAGTTCTTAAGATGTGGTAAGGTTGTAAGAATTGGCATCAAATCCCTATGCTTCCCCACAAGAATCAACCTCAAACATTACTATGAATCAACTCATGTTTTTTTTTTTGTGGGTAAAAGTCTATTTAGACTGCTTTATTATTCAATATTCAGCAAAAAGCTCAGAAACACATCTAGTTAACATCTCCTACAAGTGTTCAGGCATCTCAGCTACGTTCTCAAACTTTTCTTCCTCTTCTCTATCTTTTGCTCTTTTAGCCATTGTACCAACCATAATGTTTGTTGTCCTTGGAATATATTTTACTTCTCAATTCTCCAGCAGTGAAGCCATTGCTCTAATTCTTCTAGTGGTATCTGTAGTTCTCCAGTCAGTATCTTCCTCATTTGCACCCAAAATTATGGTTGCACTGATGTTGTCTGTGTGTATCTCGATCTCCTTTGCTCCGTAGTTTATCATCTCCTCTAAGGCCTTCAATATTGCTTTCATTTCACCCGCATGTACTGAACCAACTTCCACCTGCTTTGCCCTTGCAATACAGAGACATCCTTCATTAGTAATGGCAGTATATGCAATTCCAACAACCTTAGCCATTTTATTCCAAGCTGTATCTGTCCACATTATATATTTATAGTTACTCCTCTTCCATATATCTCTTGTTTTTTCTGCTGCCAGTTCTAGTGGTGGAATTCTCTTAGTATATTCATTTGCTGCATTAAGACTCATTTCAATTATTCTTTCTACCTGCATCCTTTGGCCTTTGAAGATAATGTTACATCTTGACTTCCAGATGTACCACAAGTTGTATGCAATCTTGCTTTCTGCCTCATCTTCGGCATCATTTTTGTCCTTTCTTTTGCATTCCATCCACTTCCCGAGCAGCACTATTCTTTTCAGATCATACTTATGTTGCAAGAACTGGATTTTCTCGCTCTTCCAGATCTTCTGTGACCACCTACATTTACAGAAAATATGCTCTATTGTCTCCTCCTGCAATTCACATCTTGGGTATGGATCCTGTGGCCCTATTCCCATTCTTTTGTTGGTAACTTGTCGTGGAACACTTTCCACATGAAGCATTTAATTTTGGGGGCCACCTTCATCTTCCATAAATGTTTCCACCCCTTCCATTGTTGAATGTCTTCATGCTTTTTAAGCTCCTTGTATATTGCACTTGTTAAGGATTTACCAGAAGTTCCAGGTTGCCATCTCCAGGAGCTATTACTCAGACTTATGTTCAGATTAGATCTGAGGATGTTCTCTACAGTAATAGTACCAAAGACCTCCTTCACAAGTTCAGCATCCCATTTGTCCGGCCATGTCAGTTATATTTCTGATTTTCATATCAGCTAACTCATAATTCATATTAACAAAAACAGGTTTACATATAATAGGTATATCATGTATCCAAGGTTCTCTATTAATTTCAGTGTTAAGTACAATTCCATCAATCACAAATCTATCCTTAATTGGGGTTGCTGCTTGTACAATTGATTTATATATGTTTGATGTCTGTTTGTTGTTCATAGGGTTCCAAAGGTTCAACTTTCCATATGTATATGTCATGAATTGTGCCCATAGTTTATCACTACAATTTAGCAAGTCTACTACATGTTTAGACAGTAGTGCTCTTTTAATCAATTTTAGGTCTCTAAACCCTAGACCACCCTTAGTTTTGTCACTTGAGACAGTGCTCCAATTAATAAGGTGAAGACCCCTTTTTTTACCAGTGCTTTGCCATACGAATCCCCTAATAAGTTGAGTTAAGTTATCCAAAATTGAGTCAGGGATTGCTAATGTATTTAGCCCATATGTTGGTAAAGCCATAAGGGTAGATTTGGCCAAAGTGACCCTCCCTGCCATGGAAAGGCTTTGAGACTTCCAGTGAGCCAATCTACCCTTGGCCTTATCAATCATAAATTTAAAGTAGCTAACAGGAATTTTGGTTTGTGCTATCCAACATCCCAAGTATTTAAAAGGGAAGGAGCCTTGTTTTATTCTCAGAATTTCTAGTATAAACCTCTTCAATCTGAAATTCATCCAAGAGGGGAAGATGCATTTAGATTTTCTTAAGTTTGCTCTCTGTCCCATTAACTTTGAATATAATTTCATACACATAATAATGGTCCTTGCATTCTTCCTAGTTGCTTTGAAGGAAATTAAGAGATCATCAACATACAAGCAATGATTAATTTCTCTGTTCCTGCTAATCTGTGTTCCTTTCAACAGTCTCATTTCACTAGCCCTATTCAACAGTTTTGTCAAGACTTGGGTTATAATTATAAATACGTATGGAGACAATGTGTCACCCTGCCTAAGGCCTGCCTTGGGTTTGAACCATTGTCCGGCCCTACCATTTATGATAAAAGCCAAAGAAGATGTCTCAAAACAAGCCCTGACCCAATCAATCCAAATTCTTGGGAATTTCATTTGTATAAGCACTGCATAAATGGATTCCCAGCACACAACGTCATATGCTTTTTCTATGTCAATTTTGAGCATCATTATTGGGTGATCTAGGGTATTTTTTTTTCTAGTGAATGAATTAGTTCCTGTGTCATGAGTATGTGATCAAATATTGTTCTACCATATACAAATGCAGTTTGTTCGATGCCAATGATGTCCGTTAGTGTAACGCCCCGACCCGATTCTGGGACCTCGGGCACGTAATGCTGAGCTAAGTAGCAGAGTAGAGACGGGCCCCACTCGGATACAAGGCCTAAGTGTGTAAGCAGATAATACAAATAAACATCTTATTTTATTAAAATTAAACAGAGTTTCAGCGGAAAAATAAATAACAAGGGTTCAAATACCCTACAAATACCAGGCCCTAAGGGGTCCTACAAAGTAAAATATCTCACTCAAACAAGAAAGATAACCAAGGTCCTCGGACCTCTGCAAATCACCCGACCCACGATCGGCTCAACTCCTGCGTACTAGAGTCCTACGCCTCAGGATCTGTAAACAGGAAGAAAACAAGTGCATGAGCTTTCGAATGGAAAGTCCAGTAAGTACCCCTGCGGGGTTCAAGAAACATGAAATCAACAAAAATGAACATCAAGATCAAGCTCGGGGCACGCCCCTCAAAACAAAACCCTAGGAGTCTATGACAAAAATAAACAAGATATCGACTCCTAGCTACGAGTTCCAAAGGAAGCTCCACAAACATCTCCCGATTCGGTACCATGAACACGAGAAAATTACCATCCGAATCGCTACGGCCCGGGTGGTATAGCCGGTAGCGCCACCTCTCTGCGTGTCGACACGGTCAGTGATCGACCCAGCGGCAGCATGGACAACCGGAACATTCTCCCTCGCCGGGAGTCGCCGGAGCGTCGGGGTGTCCCGTCCCCTAGCGCTCTCAAGAAAGTCAGAGCTCACACGCGGGCCGGGACGAAGAATAGAACGAGTAGGGATTCCAACATTCCGAAATAATCAAACATGCAATATAGAGATTCAACAAATCATGGAAGCATGTATGAATAGCAATATGTCAAAAATAAAGACATGTCAATAAGATCTCCGAAGAGAGAAACAAGGCATGCTCAAACATGCAATCAACAGTCAAGAAAACCAATCAATAAATGATTGGGGGTACTAGGCAGAAGTACTTACCTAAAATCGCAACGTCTCGTACTCCACGGGACTTCTCGACGTATCCACGTCACAATCTGGAAAAGATACACCTATTCTCAGTAAGTTATAGGTCTATGAGCAATGAATATACTATGCATGCTCTAACGGGCCCAAATCCGGCTTGTGGGCCGTCTCTCGCGTTTCCATGTCATTTTACCTTAAATGGCTATTTTTATTTATTTCCATAAATAACTCATGATGGCCTAGTTGTTAAGGCCTATCATGTCTAAGTGGGGGTCTTTGGTTCAAACCCCCACTCTTACAACACCTTCCTTTTATCTCTTTTTATTCCTTAAACTTTAGTAGGACTTAGTCAATTAGTTAATTGGGCCCAAGCCCAACTTGGCTTGATCAATCCTAACCCGACTAATTAAATAAATCTCGGGTCCCTACTTTGTTTGGTTTAAGCCCACTTAGTTAACCCAACTCATGAATGAACTTGTTCAATCTAACTTGATTGGGTCTAATTAACTTGATCACTTAATACATATGCTAGTATAGTCCACCTTAATCGGTTAATTAACTTATTAACCATTAGTTGGATCTAACCATATTTAATTGATCAAGTTGGTTAAATTGGTTAACCCGACTTAATTAGTGTCATTACACTAATCTAATACTAACCACTTTATCAATCCATTGGTTAACGAAGAACATTATAATTAAAGTAACCTTCTTTAATTAAACCATTAGATTTAATCAAACCATAACTTCAATTAAATAATTAAATCCCTCTTAGGTTTAATCAAACCTTACTAAGATTAAATAATTTAATAAATCCAGAATTGATCTAGCCATTAAATTATTTAATAATTTATTAGATAATTTAATTATTCTTAGATTTAATCGGGCCATAGTTCCAATTAGCCCCATACAACAATTCCTCCTAATTGAGCCCACAAACCCAGCCCAAACCCTTATCCAATAGTCCAGTTATTGGGCCGAGCCCAACTGAATCAGGCCTTATCACTTGATTAACTAATCTAACCCATGCTAAGTTGATCAAACCGGTTCTTAGTGTAACCTAGCTTGGTTCACTTGGTTAAATCTAATCCATTTACCAAGCTATGATTAACTTGATTATTCTTAATTGATCAACTAATTAACCTTCAATTAAACTGGTTCTTAAACTAATTCTAACCAATTAATTTATCTCATTATACCATAGTATAATATCTTGATCATTTATTTAATTAAAAACTAAAGTTAGTTATTTAATTAATTAAGATTAACTTAATTATTAACTCTCTCTCTCTCTTCTCTGTCTTCCTTTGCTTGGTAGCCGAAGCCACGGGAGATGGCGATCGTCAGGTGAGGCCTCAGCACCGGCCTGCCCTGCGTGTCGAGCTCCTCCTGGCCGTGGAGATCACCGGTGCACCCTCATCGCCTCTCGGAGTCCCACGGGTTCTCCTCATTGCCTCACCGGAGTTTCCCCTCACTCATCTTCTCCGGCGAGCTCGTAGTTAACCTTCTACATGCTCGTAAACTATGGAAGAACAGCAGGGAAGAAGGCGTGCACATTCCTACGTGTGCACGCAGGCTTTCGAGGTGGCGTCAGTGGGTGGCTTGGCGTTAAATTGGGGAATCCTCCTCTCCTTCTCCGATCACCAACGTTGGAGAAGTTGCCCTCCTTCTCCGTCAATGCTGCACCGGAATTGCCTTCCTCTCTTCCCGCGATCGAGACGGACTCCCTGTCAATAGCTTGCCGGCCGGAGGCAGAGAGAAGATGGAAAGCAAGCAGTGGTGGAGAAGGAGGACGGAGGGCACGGCCTTAAATAGGCTCTCAATGGAAATCCATGCGCGACCGATCCCTTGATCAGGGAGATCGCGCGATCAATCAGACCCCCCTTTCTTACCTTTTCCGGCCTTAAATTGCCAGTTTCCATATGTAGCCGGCCCTGCCAGCGGTGTCGCGTGTGTGGAGAAGATGATGAATAGCAACGCCTCGTGATCAGTCTCCATAGCGTACTGTAACGGCTGAGATTTGAGCGCACGGTGAGGGCTTTTACATCGTTTCTTCGTGGTTGCTGTGGGCCGTTAGATCCTTGCCTTGCGATCTGTACCGTTTGAGATCCTTTGATCTCATCCGTCCCTTTAACTCCACAGAGTCAGCCATGGCCCTTTTTGCACTACGACCCTTAAGGTTTTCCGATTTCCCTTTTTTGTCCTTGTTCTGTGAAAGGAAACCTAATTCTCCTTTAATCCTCGTTCCTTTTTATTTTACATCTAGGTCCCTCGCCAGAGACAACTTCTTTTACCTTGCAATCCTTGCAATTTTATAAATTTTCTATTAAGTCCCTAGCAGCCAAATAAATTCAAAATTATCAATTGAATTATTCAATCAATTAGTTTCTCCAACCATACCAAACTTAGGATATTCCCTTTAATAAAATTATTGATTTAATCAACTATTTCCCCCCTTCCTTCTAAGTCCCAATCATGATCAATTAGAGTTTTCCTAATTTAATTAATTTGATCACTTCCAAATTTAATTAAATCAACCCCTAATTTACTTTAACAAATTATTCCATAATTTATTAACCCCTTTTTTTTAATCTCTCTCGTAACCATTTTACCAAAATGCCCCTGGAGCTTGTAAATCCCCAAAATGCCCCCTTTGCTTTTTAATTAATTAAGAAATTAATTTAGAGGGAAAATTTTAAATCCCTTATTTCACTAAGAAAAAATCTTGGGTTTTACAGTTAGTACCACTTTTAGTCTATTAGATATGATTTTAGAGATAATATTGTAGTTTGTATTACACAGAGATATTGGCCTAAAATCATTCACTGTTTTTGGATATCTGTTTTTTGGGATTAAACATATATATTTCCTATTCCAACTACTTGGCATTTGTGCTTTGCTGAAAAAGTACATGATAGATTGCGTAACTGAATCTCCAATCAAATTCCAATAATATTTGAAAATTTTTGCATTTAAACCATTTGGGCTAGGTGATTTCCCATTTGGCATTGATGACAGTGCTTTAAATATCTCAAATTTTGTCACAGGTCTGATTAAGTTTTGTTGCTGCTCTATGGTTAGTTTGGGAAGATCATATGGTATAACCTTAACAAGGTGCTCAGCTTTCCCTATCTTACCCAGATCACATAGCTTAGAATAGAATTTTATGAATTCTTGGTCAATGTTATTAAATTCAGTTATGTTTTGTTGTGAATCATTAACTAAATGGTTTATTCTGTTATGAGCTCTATGATTTTTGGTGACTTGATAGAAAAATTTGGTATTTAGGTCACCATCTTGTAGCCATTGGATTCTAGACTTCTGAGCCCAATAGTTTGTATTTTGTCTAATTAGAGCTTGTTGTTTATTATATAAGCATCTTAATTTGGTTTCTAAATAGGTGTTTCCCTGCTGTTGACTACATTGTTTCTCAATTTCTATGATTTCCTTTTCAGTTTGTTTAATTATCTGTTCCATGCCTTGATTCATGTTATCCCAATTCTTTATAGGGGTAAAGCCATTTTTGGTCCCTGAAAATAGGACCAATGTTCATTTTCATCCCAAAATTCAAAATTTGTTCAATATAGTCCCTATGTATTGCATATTTTGACATTTTGGGTCCCTATTTATTCCGTATTTTGCCATTTTTGGTCCCTATTGCTGATGTGGGGGTCATGTGGAATACCAATGAAATGCATATAATATTTTTATTATTATGTTTAGGTGGTTATTTTGCTAATGTGGAGTGATAAGTGGCAGTATATGCTGATGTTGACAGTATTAAACAAATTTTAAATTTTTGGGATGGAAAAGGGCTTTCCCTTTACATTGGCCCTATTTTCAAGGACCAAAAAGGGCTTTACCCTTCTTTATAAGCCTTTTTTGGAGTGTACAGAATTTATGGTTGAGGTGATTCATTGGATTTCCCCTAGCTATAGGGCTCCAAACTTCCTTAACAATCTCTTGGCATACTTTAGTTTGAGCCCAATTGTTAGCAAATCTAAATGGCCTTTTACCATTGATCATATATATTTTACTTTGTATCAAAATTGGACAATGATCTGATTGACTCCTTGCAAGATGTTTTATGTAGTATAATGTCGTGGAATCATACCAGTTGCTATTAACTATGACTCTATCCAACCTTGCCCAAATTTTTGCCCCACCCTTCTGGTTGTTACACCATGTGAATGGTGAGCCAATGAATTTGGGCTCAGATAAATTATTATTTGTTATAAATGCATTAAAGAGTTCAGTTTTTGTACCTGCTCCTCTTATTTGGTTTCCTCCTTGTTTCTTTGAAGCTTCACTTATCACATTAAAATCTCCTATGATTATCCATGGCTTATCCACCTTTGCTACCCGACTGAGCTCCTTTCAAACCTTCCTTTGTTCTGCTAAAATTTGACTATTGTATACAATGGATATCATCCAAGAGGTTTTGGCCTCTATGGTTAGTATTAAATGTAATACATACCTGGACTGGACAATAGGAGTCACTAGGTTTCTCCCTTTCCTCCATAGAGCTATTATGCTTCCTAAGTAGCCTTCAGCTGAGATCGCCAACACCGAGTGATCTTAAGGAGTTTTCTCCATTTCTAAATCTCCTTTCTCTATTACCTTTGGATTTTTCTCATGGATTGTTCCTTTACTGCCAAGAGTTTCATCTGTATCAAATGATGTGATCAGCAATCCAGGGTTATTATCCATTTCTTCTTCATTCTCCATTAGTTCTCTATCTAGAAATTTTTCAATCAGATCTTCTCTTGGACGGTCAAGATCAATCCAATTTTTTGTTTTCTTCAGATGATCCTGAGCCCTTTGATTTTTTTGCCAGGTTGGATGACCGTTCAGATGGTTTTAATGTATAGCTATCACGTGTGCCTTCCTCCCTTGTCCCACCTACTACGAACTCATGCCCTCCTCTGCCACCTTTACCGCTTCTGCCACCTCTGCCAGTTGGGGTACCTCATCCTCCATGTGTCACGCGGCCATCCTCCCTGCTACCAGCCAAACGGTCGGATTGCATGTGCGCTGCAGGACCCTCGCACGTGATCGTCTTCTCCAAGCGTTCCTCGCCTGCACTCTGCTCGCCTCCGTGTCTCTGGCTGTCGGCGGCCCTGGACCAGGCTCTTCCTTTTCCTCGTCTTCTTTGATCAGTCATCCACATACCATATTTCGGATCCTTGTTTTGGTCCTCAGCTAATTGTTGCTTCTCCGGTTCTAGAGATGTCACAGTATCCCTGCCATCATTTCCATCGTCTCCACCTTTGTTTGCCTCTTCTCTAGGAAGTAGCCGCTTCGGAACAGGGTCAGAGCCTCTAGAATGGTTCCTATCCGCTATACTCACGACATTTCGATACACAGTATTAAAACAACTCACTTAGCTTTAGGTAATAGAAGACTAGTAGTTTCTCATACACCAAAGGTATGAAAAATCTTTTTTCCGGACTTCTTCTCACCCAGATTCCTCTTTTGATAGGTTTGGTGAGGTCAAGATCAACACAGACTCTAGCAAACTTGGCGCAATCCACCACCATAGTTGTGAGATCTATCTTCACGACTTGTCCAATAGCAGCGGCCACCCTTTCTAGTGTTTCAGCATCCCAGTATTCAGGTGATAAATTATACATTTGTATCTCATTAGGTGCAAAGCCAACCCATTGATTGTCCATGGCCCTTCCTCCAATATGCTTTCCATCATCTTCTCTGACGAACATCGAAGAAGGAAGAATCCGTTGGCCATATCCGCGATTGTGATCTCCCCTAGCGTTTCCCACAACTTACTACAACTTGCTCTGATCGTCTTGAGTGGCGGCGGCCTCCCAAGGAACTTCTCGTATAAACAACCTTTCATTTTCGCCCGCACTCGTTGAACGAGATACTCTTCTAGATCTAGCATATCTTCGACGGACGCTATTAACCTCCAACAAAGGACCTGGTTTGAAGAACGACTCCTCCCACTGTGCTGGCCAGACTACCTGAACCCAAGATCGGTGAAATACGGACCATACCTTGCTGTTGTGTTGTCATCCCCAACACCCCCCAAACCATTCACTTGCTTCTCAACCCCACCCGGCGCCATCGCTCTCCCTCCACCCACCCAAGTAAGTAGGGGAAGCCTAATTGTTTTGTCGCTTGTGATCATCATTTCCAGTCTCAATAGTCTTTTCCCCCCTGCAAATTGACACTTACTGAATCAACTCATGTTAAAGGATGACTCCAGTTACCTAGTTCCATCAAGGCTCAAGTAGTTCAAACTACTACTCTTTGTCCTAACTTGGAAGAGAGTTATATATGGAAAGCTCATCCCTCAAGGAGCTTCACTATTGTTTATAAAATTGTTGCTTCAAAGGAGAATTTGTTCATGTGTTGGAATTCACAAGTATATCAAGGTGTCAGCATATATTCCCAAGCATTTATTCTTACCTTGGCAAGCCATATTGAGAAGATTGTTCGGAAAAAAGGAAGTGTTGTAAGTAGAAGATTGACCGAGGTACGCAATAACACTGTCCTTAAGATCTATTTCGCATCCTCTGAATAAATTACTCTGTGCAAAAGTAATCACAATGGAGTAGCTCTCTCAGGATACAACATTCTCAAAGTTCCCAGATTCTTGCACACGAATTAGAGAACAACAAATGCTCAAGAAGTGCTCCGAAACCAGAGAAAGAAAATAATGGATGAAGGAGAGGAGTTTAGATTCTTTATCTATATAGAAGAAAAGGAGAGAAGATCTTGTTTTTATAGTGATCAAGATCAGTAACCGAAAAATGCAACAGTCAAAAGTAACTAGCTCCCTCTCACAAGGAGAGGTTGAGGGTTCGAACCACGTCTAAGGCATGTTTCTAGTGGCTTGTCCACATTTATCGAAAAAAATGTAATAATCAGAATTCCGATATGGCAGTTTCTAGAAAACAATGAAGGAATTCATATGGTAGTTTCCATAAAATAATGAAGGAATTTACATGGTAGTTTCCAGGAAATCCGTTGGAATTAATAAAGAGAAATGTTTATCTGGAAAGTAAAATCCGATGAAAAACCAACTAATCCAGGTGTCACGCACAAAGGTCCAAATTCACCTAAGAAAGCCTTCCTTGCAACAAGCTTACAAGCTACTAGAATGAAGACATATATAAGTTGAATGAAAATTTTGTCTTTAATCGATGTGGGACAAAAACACTTCAAAGAGTTTGAATATTTTGAAACCCACTTAAACTGTTAGAAAGGCCTACAAGAAGGCCCAAAAAGAGAAGGGCTTCCAACATTTCTAACCCCCAAATTCAAACTAACCAAAATTCCTTACCATAAATTAGAAGTAACTTACAGGAACTTGGTGAAATGAAAATTTCTATGAACCAAAATTCCTTACCATAAATAAGTCGTCTCATAATCCACAATATCTTATCAAAATCCAAGCAACTCTGATCGAGGTGGCACCTCTAGGCTATGCGCCAAATACTTGAAATTTATAAGTGTTCTAAAAAACTTACCCAAGTTTCCATAGAAAGTGGCCCCACTTTCACACTTATATAGGTGAATCCATCAGGTGTGAATTGCAATTATACACACCATCCGAAAAATGGACTATGGAATTCATTAAGAGCTAAAACTCATTATTATATATTATAATTATACTATACACCATAGGAAGGAGGGACAAACAATAAAATAATGTATCTCTAATCAACCAATGACTTGGTTTTGCCCATATGAACCTATTTCTTGGGTTCATCAATTACATAGGTTGGGTTACCATCATTGTTGATTTTTGTTATAGGCAATAGTCTCATTCCCCTTAATGTTTCACACACTAGTTTTCTGCCTAGTACTTTAGTTAAACAGTCAGCTAAACTCACTTCTTATCTTACAAAGTTTAGTGATATTACTCAATCATCAAGCAATTGCCTCACAATATTATGTCTTAGCCATATATGCCTACTCTTGCCATTGTAGGACTTATTCATAGCTCGGCCTATTGCAACCATACTATCACAATGAATTAAAACCAAAGGAACCGATTTAACCAAAATAGGAACATCTGCAAGAATGTTCCTAAGAAACTCAGCCTTGGTGCTAGTTTTCTCAAGTGCAACAAATTTGGATTCCATTGTTGATTTAGCTATGCAGGTTTTCTTGGAAGACTTCCAAGATATTGCACCTCCACCTAAAGTGAAAATAAATCCAATTGTTGATTTTGTTTCTGTTAGTGCAAAAAGCACTTGTGTTGGCATTATTTGACAACAGGCTGAAACAATGAAGGTTGCAACATGGATGAAGCTCACACGGTTCAAGTAATGAAGCAAAATGCTGAGGTGCAAACTGATATGGCAGCTGGTGACTTAGCGCGTGATGAAGCAATTAATGATGACCTGGTGGGTGATGACATGGCACACACACATGACAAAGCAATTTGGGGAGATATTCTCATGGAGCCATCATAGATCATAAAGATATTCTTGGAGCGGATCTATATTTAGAAAGACTGATTATGAAGATATTTGGAGCATCTGAAGATATATTTGGGAAGTCCGTTGATGACTTGTGGAGAATACTGGATTGCAGTCTATCTTTGGAAAGCCGATGACAAGTTGGAGAGCAAGCTTGGCCCAAGTTAAGGAAGAGCTGAAGATTTGATTGAAGCTTGACTTGAAGATCTGATTAGAGATTGGAGGACGATATTTAGAGTTGATTGTAAACTAAATATGGCATGAGCTAAATATGATATGAAGACTGTATTTAGAATGATCTAAATATGGTGATGTGGACATGATATGAAGATTAATTATAGCAACAGTCAAAGATGTGATTTAAGATATTGAAGACCCAAACTGGGATAAGTTTTGAAGGAAATATTTAAAGACAATCTGGGAAGATTGTGTAGCTTAAACTTAGATGAAGCGAGATCAAGTTTGGAAGGCCTAGTGATAGTACCTAAGTATGGTGTGACTTGAAGAGGACTGTGAACATGATGTAGAGAGGTCCAGCCAGTTGCGTGGTCAAGATTGGGAGGATCTGACAGTGTTCGACTTGGACTCAACCGGGAGGGTTGAAGGTATCGCGAGGTCGTGTTGCAAAGTACGCTGCAGTCTTAGTCAGTTTAGCAATCGGGCTACGTTGCAAGTTAGTTCGCAGCAGGAATTGTAACGACCATTTTTGGAAGAAGTCCAAAAATAGATCCCGCGGAGATTTCGGAGATCTAAAAGAGGAGGTGATATTTTTAGACGTGGAGACGTCTATATAAAGCCGAGCTCTAAGGATTTAGGATGAGCCACTATATAACCCAGGATTTTTATGAGTTAATTAGTGCTTACTTTAATTATTTGGAATTTATTTCAAATAATTGGAATTTAATTTTACTTGGATAATTTGAGGATTCCAAGGATCGAGTTGTAAATTTAATCTTTGTGGGGATTGAGAACAAATTTTCATACACTCTAGAAAAAGGACCTGTAGGGAATTATAATGAGTTCAAGGGACTAGGAGCAAAAATTCCACTCTAACTGAATTTGAATTAGAGTTAATTAAAAAGAATTTCAGGGGTACTTATGCAAATATACACTTATTCATGCACGAGAGAGCTCGGTCAGGGATTGGACGGCTGAGATCGTCCAACATTTTCTCTCATAAGTGATCCAATGATTATTAGCATGTCTGGAGATTAATAGAGCGGCATTAGCCTCCGCAGGTGAACCGCGTGCGCCACTGTGGTCGGTTATGATCTTATCACCACGATGTTGTTGAGTCGGTTCACCAGAAAAGCGATGAATGCGCGCCCGTTACCATTGAATCCGGAACCATTTCATATTCATCCCCATCCGTGACGCCGAGTGTATGAATACGAGCGTTCTAAGAACCCTAGTCGCTCATATACCTACAGGAACGCCATCGTTGAGGAACCAAGAGAGAGAGGGGCTGAGAAGAAGAAGAGAACCAACGGGGAGGTCTCCCGAGTACGGCTCCAATACCACGATCCTGGTGAGCATCTCTCTCCCAACGAGCACTTGTATTCCTGTTGAGAATTCATATAGAACTAGTGATGCTAGTTGGAACCCGTGAAGAGAGTGAGGGAGAGGGATTGGTCTTGTTGTGTTTCTGTGCATGAGTAGGAGTTGAGGTAGTTCTTTAAGATCGGAGACTGTTTATATGGGTTCATAGCTTGAGAGATGTGTATTGTATAGGCCTTGGTGGCTGTGGGCTTTGGTTCTCTGAGAGTTGTGTGTGCTGTGTTGATGAAAGGATTATGGTTGTTTTCTTTTGATGATTAAATGGTTGTAGTGAGGTCGGAAGGCCTGCGTGCAGGTGTAGGTGTGGTGTATGCGTTCTAAAAGAGAGTATTGACTATGAAAAACTTGGATGAGGACTGGTGATGTTCAGGCCTATGATTTTATGTGGAGATTCTATGAAGTGTCATGGTGGCCTTGATTTAGAAACTGTCATTTTATGTGTTCATGAATCTGGGTCTGGATGCAAGTGTGACCTTGTAAAGAGCTGTTTGAGGGTTAGATTAATAAGGAACCAGGTGTAAGAGATTGTATTTCTATATAAGCTGAAAGCTGGGTTGTGAGTAATGGGATATGGACAAGATAGGGACGTATAATGTACCGTTGGAAAGATGAGGAAAAGATCTTTCCAACGAACCCTGGAACAACTTGATCGGGTTTCTAGATCGAAAGTTATGAGCAGTTCTTTGGGGCTGCACAGTAATTTCAGCAATTTCATTTTAATGTTGTTATTGATATTAACAGCCCATTTTTACGTTGGGGGTGGTATTGAGTAATAATTGTCATTACCAGGTATCGACGTGGATGCGTCGGGAGGATATTCCGTGGAGCACCAGGCTTAGTGATTACAGGTAAGTACACTTGCCTCGTTCCCACCCGGCTTCGGGTTTTCTTGGATTTGTTTTTGGTTTATGATTCTTGATATCATTTTTGATATGTTTTGGATATATGCATGTCTTTTATGAGTTGCTTGGATTCCGGTGCATGTATGTTTGTTTTCGGGATGTTGGCATCCCTAGCTTGTGTTTGTCTTCCGCGGATTGATGGAAGCGAGGTGAGCTCCGGATTTTACGAGAGCGTTGGGGACGGGACACCCTGACGTTCCGGCATTCTTGGCCAGAGGGATGATACTCTGGTTGTCCCAGCCAGTCAGTGGGGTCGATCATTGACCATGTCGACATGAGAGAGATGTGGCGCTACCGTGGGCGACGGTTTTGTCGTCAGCAGCTGAGGCTGTGGGATAGTACTGACCGGGGGATTATCTTTAGAGGAACACAGATAGGATAAGGGTCTTACTGTTGACCTTGTTCTTGTGGTAGACCCCTAGGTTTCCAGGATACGGGACATTGGTCCCACTGTTTGTTGATATGTTATGCGATATGTTTTTCATATCTTACCTTTGTGTTCCTTGCAGGGTGCTTACTGAGCTTTCCTTTCGAAAGCTCATCCTTTTGTATTTCTCTTTTTTCAGGTCCTCAGGAGTAGGAGGCGTGCTTTGAGGGTTAGTACGTGGGACGGACTTGACGAGGTTTAGGACCTCTTCTATTTCTTTTTCGTTGATGAGTGAGGCTTTGTAGGACACCCTGTCTCGACATATGTAGGGCATGTATGCCCAGACTTGATTATTTTGCGACTTTGATTTTATTTTGATTTATTATGGATTTGTTTTTTTTGTTATCTGCTCACATTACTTAGGCCTTGTATCCGAGCGGGGCTCGTCTTCACTCGGGTATGGCCGGTCTGTCGACGTGCCCGAGGTCCCGGGATCGGGTCAGGGCGCTACAGCCACAGGAGTGAGACCTAAGGGAGTTAGGTTGAGTGGTCATCAGTCAATCTTGAGTGAGGGTGCTTAATTATGTATGTTGTGAGATGAGTGAAAAGGGATTTGTACTCATGTTTCTTCCTCTCTTTTAGCTGATTGTTTCTCCGAGCTTGGCGCCCAAGACGTAGGCTTGGAAGCCGAACTGGGTTACTAAACTTTTGTGTCTCATCTCTTCATTTTTGCATTGTTTTTGATTTTGTGTGTGTGAGCAAGCTTGAAAGTTATTCTGAGAGAGAGAGTTACAACGGGTGTTATAACTACACCACACAACAACCTTGGCGGAACTCACAAGTGCGTGGTATCAGTGTCGGTCACCGTCGTCGCCTTGGTTTCAAGGTTGGTAAGGTTCGAAAAGAAGTTCTGCCATGGCCGCAAGAGAAGGAACATCCATCAGCCGTTCGCTGCTACTCAATGGAGAAAACTACCCATATTGGGAGACGTGCATGAGGGCCTTCATCAAGTCGATTGACGAGAATGCATGGGTAGTAATCGAAGAAGGTTGGACACTACTAACGTATGTAGATACTGATGACAATGAAGTAAAGAAGAAGAAAAGCTGCTGGAGCTAGGAAGTGTTAAGAAAAGCCAACGCTAATGGCAAAGCTCTCAACGCAATCTTTGGCGGAGTTGATAAAAACCAGTTCAAATATGTTACAATATACGACACACCCAAAGAAGCATGGGATGTTCTTCAACGAATTCATGAGGCTACAAATCTGGTACGTGAATCTAAACTTTAGATGCTAACCTCCAAGTTTGAAAGTCTCAGGATGGAGGAGGATGAAACTATTGGCATCTCCAATGCCAAGCTATTGGATATAGCCAATCAAGCCTTTTAACTGGGCTAGAAATATTCAGATGAGAAGCTAATCCGGAAGACCTTGAGATCTCTCCCAAAGAGATTTGAAGCAAAGGTGGCTCTAATAGAAGAAGCTCATGATATCATATCCATGGGATTTGATGAGTTGATGGGTTCGCTACAAGCCTTTGAGATAAACCTGAAGCCGAAAAGAAAAGAAGAGATGGCTCTAAAAGTAGAGACCAAGAGGAAGAAGGTGATGCAACATGAAGATGAAGATATGTTGTCCTTACTCAGAAGTATCATTAAATTGCTCAACCAAGTTCTATCTAGACAAAGCGTCCATAAGAAAAATACTTAGAAGAACCACACAAAAGACCAGAAGACATATACTCATATAAAGTGCTGGGAGTGTGGAAGAACCGATCATTTATAGTATGACTGTGCAAATGCTTAAAGGAAAAGTCAAATCTCTCCACCACCATCAGAGATGATGAAGAAGCTAAGCAGAGTGATAAGGAGTCAAATGGAGATCAGGAAGCACAAAAAACAGAGGCTTTGCCCAACAATTATGTCTCTTTCACCTCACTATTAAAAGAAGCAGAAGAATCCATAAAATCAAAGGTTGTTACACACTGGGTTGCAACGTCTGTTACAACCTCTGAAAAAAAAGGGCAACAAAAATAATGAGGTACCAACAGTTAAACCTTGACACTACATTGGAAAATCATCAGTAGTCAAGAAACAACAGACAGGCAAATCCATATGTGTTTTCATTGTGGAAAAGAAGGCCATATAAGACCAAGATGCAACAAATTGAAAGAAGAACTGAGGAATGGAAAAATGTTTGGTTATGAACAATCAACCATTAGAAAAAGAAAATTAAGGGAAGACCATAATAATCAAAAAGTTATGGATCAAGAAAAATAACGTGGCAAGAGAAGCTATAGGAGAGAAAACTGTTGCAACAGTCGACTACATAAGAGAAAACTCAGAATGGAAGACATGGTGAAAAAGGCGAATGTAAACAATCTAGTAGCATACACATCTGCACAGAAATCTATGATAAATGATTGGTACTTTGATAGTGGTTGCTCAAGGCATATAATAGACAACAAAGACTTCCTCACAAACTACAAAAGCTGCTCAATTGGGCATGTTACATTTGGTGATAGACAAACTAGTCAAGTAATTGGGAGATGAACCTTGATCATGCCTGGTGCACCAAGATTGAAAAATGTCTTACATGTCGAAGGTCTGAAAGCAAATTTAGTGAGTGCAAGCCAACTGTGTGATCGGAATTTGGTAGTTAAATTTACCAAGGACAGATGTGTGGTCTATGATGAAGAAAATAAATGTGTGTTGACTTGATTCAAATCTTCAGATAATTGCTATCTATTTTAGAAGTTGCAAGTATGTTACAACATGTCTTGCGACGTAACAGAAATCTGACATCAAAAACTAGGACATTTGAACTTCAAGAATCTGATGAAGATTGTAGAGATATAAGCTGTGAGAGGACTACCAAAACTTACACAGAAGAATGATGGAGTGTGTTGTGCCTGTCAAATGGAAAATAAAAATGCACAACTCACAAAGTGTTGCAATACACTGTGAGAAACAAGGGTACTGGAGCTACTTCACATGGATCTCATTGGCCCCACACAAGCAGAAAGTCTGTCAGGTTAGAGGTATATATTTGTACGTGTTGACGATTTCTCCAGGTATACTTGGGTAGATTTTCTCAAAGAAAAATCCGACACATCTGGTGCATTCAAGAAGCTCTAAACTTCATTTCTCCCCCTTTCTCTTTTGTTTTGGAAATAGCTTTCTATAAGCTCCTTATGTCAAATAATAATAATAATAATAATAATAATAATGGCATGATTCAGTTTGTACAAAAAAAAAGATAATAACTTATGTAGATGTTTTTTTAATAAGTTGTTTAATTTGATAATTGAATAATTTAAGTACGGATTAACTTATCTTTAAAACCTGAGTATAAGTTACCCACAAGGGCCACAACTCAAACCTACTGAAAAGATTTAGAAATAATAAAATGTAGCTTCTAAAAATTATAGGATAACCTCTGGAGTAAAAATTGGCTTGCATGCCGGTCCCTATTAAATTAAATCCTAAGGTGGTTATTGCAACTAGATGATCAATTTGCAGTGTTTTTTAATTTATTTTATTCAAGATGTTTTTATTTCTTTAGTAAAAATTACATTTATTTATTTAATTATTCAATAAAGTAGTTTGGCTCGCATGCAGGTGCCTGTTAAACTATATCCCAAGGTGGTTATTATAAGTTATTACAACTAGCTGATCAATATGTAGTTTTTAAATTTGTTTTACTCAAGATATATTTATTTTTTTAGTAAAATAATCACATTTATCTATTTCTTATTCAATAAAATAGATAAAACCACGCTTCCTTAAATGTTAAAAAAAAGGCCACTGTTTTTTTATTTACAAACATACTCCACCTTAAAGAAGTGGAGAGGTGACCACACTAGATGCTACTTGTGTGGGACTGAGGAAGAATTTGTCAACCATATAATCATCTCTTGTCCATATGTGACATATCTAGAATCACTTTAGGGCAGAGGGGATGGATCTTCAAGCACTATGGGGCACCAGGAATACCTCCTCGGGGGTGGGTAATACTAGAAGGTTGGGACATCTCTGTAATAGCAATCACTTGAAGTATTTGGGGTGGGGAAAGGAGAGAAATAGAAGATGTTCCCAAGATAAACACTGCGTTTTTTTAAGAATTATTTGTGATATTTTTCCCTCATCATCTCTTGGTTGGATGTAGCTCCAATGACTAAATGATCAAAGCTGGAGGCGGCAACGAATCTGGTGAAGCATAGCTTAAAATTCACATCTGTCATGCTAGGAAAGGCCGATGAGAGAGAGGACTTTTCCTAAACAATAAAATGAATCCATTCTAGCATAATTAAATAAAATGTGGTTTATCCACTTATTCAAAAAAAAGAAAAAAAGAAAAAAGAAACTTGTATAGAGATATTACAAGATCCGAATGTTAGCCACTTTCATCACTCATTCTCACTACACTAGCAAGAACCACATAAGGCCTGTTTATGTTTGAATTTAACTGACCAAGAGATTGGCATGACTATCTTCATCTGGTTGAATCTTTGCAACAACCGAAGAATTTCCATCTTTCATGATCTCAAATCCATCAATTTGCTCATGACTATTCTCAACCTTGTAAACATAGAACCAGCTCACAAACAAAAAGAATAAGAGGTTCAAAAGATTGAGGATGGTGAAAAAGGCATAGTAGTAGTCAAGATGAGATGCATTGAGGTTGTTCAAGATCCATCCTTCATGGCCATTCTTCTTTGTAATTTGAGCAACTTTTGTTAATAGATAGCTACTTAGGAAGTTCCCCACTCCCAAGCTTGTCTGTGCATAGGATGTTCCAAGACTCTTCATGGTCTCAGGAGCTTGATCATAAAAGAACTCAATCTTTGCCACCTCTAAGAAAGCATCAGCTATTCCCATGAGCACAAATTGAGGCAGTAGTATGAATATAGTGACTGGAATTTCACCACCTCCTTCCAACCGATGAGCTTTCACTGCATTTAACCGTTGGCGTTCACTTAGTGAAGCAACCAACATCACTATGATGTGAAACACTAAGCCAATGCCAAACCTTTGTAGGAGAGTGATGCCCCTAGGGTTCTTGGTCCACTTTCTAATGAAGGGGATGAACCATCGGTCATATATAACGACGGCGATGAGCATGGTCACTGTGATGAATGCTTGAAGACTTGCTGGGGGGATCTTGAAGTGACCGATGTTTCTGTCTAGTGTTGTGCCTTGCTTGACAAAGAGGGTGTTCGCTTGTGCCACCATTATGCTTGGCACAAAGGCTGCAAAGAGAATCGGGATCATTCGAAGCATTTGCTTCGTCTCTTCCACATGTGTAACAGTGCATAACATCCATGGTGACACTGAATTTGCCTTCACTGCAGCTTTGTCTAGTATCCTGCATTCAACATATTGCAATGTATCGAATACTAGCATAATATATCAAAGATATGCAAGGTGATATTAGAACATGTCTAACAAACCTCAGGCTTGGAGTATGATCGATTCTATATTTCCCCTTGGAGGCATACTCCTCAAAATCAAGTTCATGAAGTTCTTTAGGGTGATCAGGAACTAGAACTCTCCATTTCCTTGAGGCTGCCACGAAAACTCTAGCCATCTTTGTAAATGGACTACCGGAGGGCAACTTGTGGCGGTAGAATGGAGTGCCGACAACAAAGATTATGATCGAAATGAGAAGCCCGATTGTTGGTAGGGCATAGCCTAATGTCCATCCTACATTGTCTTGGATGTACACAAGAACTGTGGTGGCAAAGAGGTTACCAAAGAAAATGCTGAACATCCACCAGTTGAAGAAGGAAAGCTTCTGCGTTCGCTCCCTGGGATCGAACTCATCAAATTGGTCTGCACCGATTGTTGAAATGTTCGGCTTTGTGCCACCAGTACCAACGGCTAAGATGTAGAGCGCAGTGAAGAAGATTCCAAATTGCAGTGGTGAAGCTTTATGAGTGCAATTGGGGTCACTTGTATTAGCTCCACAAGGGGGCGGCTTCAGTGAAGGCACTGATACTGCTAATGTTAGCAGGCACATTCCCTATAAAAAGGGCTAAATTCAGGATTACATTGACATTTTGAACCTGCTATCAGAGCTAGATGAACCTGACTAGTTACCATAAGATAGATGATGGATGCAATGATGAAGGTCCAGTAGCGGCCGAGGTATGCATCGGCAATGTAGGCACCGATGGTTGGGGTCATCCATATTGTGCCAACCCAATTTGTCACATTGTTTGCAGAAGTAACTGTGCCTTCATGCAGTTTGTTGGTTAAGTAGAGTACTAAGTTTGATTGTATCCCATAGAATGCCAACCTCTCGAACACTTCATACACTGCCAAGAAGATACATACACTAAGAAAAGATGTGCTCTCTTTCATAAATGATCTATACATGCATGGAGGTATTGATTTATTTTATTGAATGCCATGAGTTCCAAGAACTCATGTTGCAGAAATATTGAAGGTTTTGCTAATTGGTTTCTCTTCTTATACATAAAATATATATAGAAGAGATATATATTTCAATGAAGGATTTGAGAAACAAATGAATTGAAGGATCGAGATATTACCCACTACAAAAGAACAAGCAGTCCAACCCCCACGCTCTGATCGAAGTATCGGATTACCTTTGAGATCCACAGAGCCATCCTTTGTATACTCTGCTTGAGCTCCCTCCGAATCCCCTGACATGTTGCTATGAAAGTTTATGTCCACAACCTGAAAGAGCTAGCAATATTGTGTATATATATATATATATATACATGTTGAAGTTTTGTTAGCTGCTCTAACTGTTTAGATTGAAGTCATGCCATGATCTGTTCTCCTCTATTTGATATTGGATATTATTCAAAATCTTCATCATTTTTATATTATTAGTGTGATACAGTGAATCATTTGAAGCTCAATCAGTTGTCATAGTACAAAAGCAATGAGACAAAACATAGGCTTGCAATGAATTGGACCTTTGGATTTGAAGTTTTGATGAATGAACACATATAAACGCCAATTGTATCAAATTGGTGTAATCGCCAAAGCATACTTAATTCACCAAATGAGACACAAGAATGCAAGTAAAAATGATCCTATGTTAATGGAAATGGAGGCCGGGGTCCTTGTTAATTAATTAAGTAGGTGGTTGCTGTTATCTTGTAAGTCAACATGTTGGTATGTGTTTGTAACCTGTGAATTGAACTCTGTATAAACAAAAGAAACTCATTTTCTGATGACGTTGCACCCAGATAACTGCAGAGTTGTTGATGTGTTTCTTTCGCACCTCATCAAAAGAGATGTTTTAATCGTTTGGAAGTCTATTTGGCCAGTTTTGGGTGAATTTTTTTTTTTGACTAAGGTGACAAGCACCGCCCGAAGGATGTCAAGGACGTGTACAGGTTCAGCAGTGCGGGAGCACATAGGCTTGACAGAGATCCGTTCACCTGACTCTCACTTTGTAAGAGAGGGGGTTCCTTCTTGAATCTTGCATAGGTTTACTAACTATCACTTAACAAAGAACCCTGATATCCATAGGATTTTGTGGCCGTTGGTCAGTTTTGGGTGAAATTGAGGCACATGTAGTTGAAGTACCAACTTACTGTCATGTATATTTCTCACCGTTAAATTGACTTAGATCACATAATCAACATAATATCTAAAACATAAATCTTTAAAACTTTAAAGAGAACTACTCATAAAAATAATAAAATATAAGATAACTATTAAAAGTTTATGTTTAACTTTAACTTTATCAGGATAGTATGTTAACGTAGAGAGAAGTTTTTGTTGGGTACGTAATTGAGCTGCATATCAGTTAATTACAAAATCAGTCTTAATTGAAACCTAAACTTAACATAGGCATTTGGAGACATTGAAGAAGCCCATGAGCACCAATACAAACAACCACCATAGATCAATAAGTTGATTGTCTGTCCTCCAAATATGCCATATGTTACAACACTAGAAATGTTTTATCATAATAGTAGAACATCCTTTTGTTTCCTCCTCTTGATATTGTTCAACTATTTGCATTCTTATATGGTCTTCTACATGATGATTCCTGTAATGGAAGTCCGGTTCTCTTAAAATAAATTGACATATTGAATTTGTAGCAATAAGGATACCATGTTAATTAAGTTCAATTGGAATTTTAATATTATGGGTGTCCATTGATTAATTGATTGCTATTGAATCAATTTTTAGCATATTTTATAAAATTTCTTATGTTTTAAAAACTATAATTTATTTCTATGAGTATCCTTTAAAACACTGCAATGGTTTGATACTGAATTGATCACATAGAGCCTTTTTTTTTAATTGTATTAGATTTATTTTTATCTTGGTTGTTGGTCGTCAGAACTTAAACCGGTAGGAATCGGATGTGCTTCCTAGCGATTGTGAGAGACAAAAAGAATAGCAAAAATCAAGAAAGAAAGTAGACAAGAGATTTTTATATGGTTCACCCCAGAATAGCGCTGCTACATCCACGGCTGCCGGTACCATTTCATAATTTTTCTCACAAAAATTGAAGCTTAGTTGGGTTTTTAGCAAGATGGATGGAACTTTGACTGTCATAGTACAAAATATTTTTCGCTTGCCTCTTTCCCAATTCAGCTAAGAGACCTTGTAAACAAATCATCTCCTTGCTAGCTTCTGTAATTGCAACATACTCTGCTTTTGTTGTAGAAAGAGCTACAACTTTCTGGCACTGAGAGATCTAACTAACTCCAGTACCATTCAAAGTATAAATATACTTTGTAGTACTCCTCCTGTTATTAGTATCTTCAGCTAGATCAGAATCAACATAACCTCGTAATTTTAAGTCTCCTCCTTTAAAGCACAATGTTGTATCTATAGTGCGTTGTAAATAGCGAAAGATCCATCTCACTGCCTCCCAATGCTGCTTTCCTGGATTACTCATGTACCTACTCACTACTCCCACTGCATGTGCTATGTCTGATCTAGTACACGCCATTACATACATAAGACTGCCAACTATTGAAGCATAAGGGGTTCTTTCCATGTAGGCATGCTCCACCTCGGTTGCAAATGATTGTTCTTTAGTTAATCTAAAATGATTAGCTAAAGGACTGTTTACTAGCTTCACGTTCTGCATATTGAATTTGCTTAAGACTTTTCTGACACTCAGCCTGTGACAGCTTCAAGATACCATTCACTTTGTCTCTTATTATCTACATTCCAAGAATTCGATTTGCAGCACCCAAGTCCTTTATTGCAAATTGCTCAGACAACTGTTTCTTCACATTATTTATGAACACTAGTCCCTACAATCAACATATCATCTACATACAGAAGTAAAATAATGAAACTATTGTCAGATCTTTTCACATAACAACAATGATCTGCTTGACATCGCAAGAAGCCGATCATGTGCATGAATCCATCGAATTTCTTGTACCACTATCTTGAGGTGTGTTTCAAACCATACAAGCTCTTTTACAACTTACACACAAGCTCAATTTTGCCTTCAACTACAAAACTCTATGGTTGCTTCATGTAACCTCTAGATCACCATAGAGGAATACCGTCTTTACATCCATCTACTCCAGATACAAATCCCTGGCAGCCATAATTCCTAAAGCCAATCTTATAGTAGTTAACTTTACCACATGTGAGAAGATCTCTGTGTAATCAACACCTTTTTTTTTGTTGAAAACCTATCACAACTAACCTGGCCTTGAACCGTTTATTTCCATCATTCAGCTTCTTCTTTAATCCTGTAAACCCACTTGTTATTTAAAGCCTTTTTGCCTTTAGAGAGCTCTGTTAATTCCCATGTCTTGTTTGACATTAGAGAATTCATTTCATCTTGCATCTCCAACTCCCACTTGCTTGCATCCTCTGTTTGCAGAAATATTGAAGGTTTTGCTAATTGGTTTCTCTTCTTATACATAAAATATATATAGAAGAGATATATATTTCAATGAAGGATTTGAGAAACAAATGAATTGAAGGATCGAGATATTACCCACTACAAAAGAACAAGCAGTCCAACCCCCACGCTCTGATCGAAGTATCGGATTACCTTTGAGATCCACAGAGCCATCCTTTGTATACTCTGCTTGTGCTCCCTCTGAATCCCCTGACATGTTGCTATGAAAGTTTATGTCCACAACCTGAAAGAGCTAGCAATATTGTATATATATATACATGTTGAAGTTTTGTTAGCTGCTCTAACTGTTTAGATTGAAGTCATGCCATGATCTGTTCTCCTCTATTTGATATTGGATATTTTAATTCAAAATCTTCATCATTTTTTATATTATTAGTGTGATACAGTGAATCATTTGAAGCTCAATCAGTTGTCATAGTACAAAAGCAATGAGACAAAACATAGGCTTGCAATGAATTGGACCTTTGGATTTGAAGTTTTGATGAATGAACACATATAAACGCCAATTGTATCAAATTGGTGTAATCGCCAAAGCATACTTAATTCACCAAATGAGACACAAGAATGCAAGTAAAAATGGTCTAATGTTAATGGAAATGGAGGCCGGGGTCCTCATTAATTAATTAAGTAGGTAGTTGCTGTTATCTTGTAATGTAAACCTATTATCATGATTAAATAAAATGTAGTTTATCCACTTTTTCAAAAAAAAAAAAAAAAAAACATGTTGGTATGTGTTTGTAACAAGTGAATTGAACTCTCTATAAACAAAAGAAACTCATTTTCTGATGATGTGTTTCTTTTGCACCTCATCAAAAGAGAAGTTGTAATTGTGTAGAAGTCCATTTGGCCAGTTTTGGGTGAAATTGAGGAACGTGTAGTTGAATTGTCAACTTACTGTCATCTATTTCTCACCGTCAAATTGAGTTAGATTACATGATCAACATAATATCTAAAACATGTATCTTTAAACATTGAAAGAGAACTACTCATAAAAATAATAAAAAACTTTTAGCTTTATCAGGATAGTGTATGTAAACATAGAGAGAAGTTTTTGTTGGGTAGTTGAGCTGCATATCAGTTAATTACAAAATCAGTCTTAATTGAAACCTAAACTTAACATAGGCATTTGGAGACATTGAAGAAGCCCATGAGCACCAATACAAACAACTACCATAGATCAATAAGTTGATTGTCTTTCCTCCAAATATGCCATATGTTACAACACTAGAAATGTTTTATCATAATAGTAGAACATCCTTGTTTCCTCCTCTTGATCTTGTTCAACTATTTGCATTCTTATATGGTCTTCTACATGATGATTCGTATAATGGAAGTCCGGTTCTTTTAAAATAAATTGACATATTGAATTTGTAGCAATAAGGATACCATGTTAATTAAGTTCAATTGGAATTTTAATATTATGGGTGTCCATTGATTAATTGATTGCTATTGAATCAATTTTTAGCATATTTTATAAAATTTCTTATGTTTTAAAAACTATAATTTATTTCTATGAGTATCCTTTAATACACTGCAATGGTTTGATACTGAATTGATCACATAGTGCCTTTTTTTTATTGTATTAGATTTATTTTTATCTTGGTTGTTGGTTGTCATAACTTAAACCGGTAGGAATCAGATGTGATTCCTAGCGATTGTGAGAGACAAAAAGAATAGCAAAAATCAAGAAAGAAAGTAGACAAGAGATTTTTATATGGTTCACCCCAGAATAGCGCTGCTACATCCACGGCCGCCGGTACCATTTCACAATTTTTCTAATAAAAATTGAAGCTTAGCTGGGTTTTTAGCAAGATGGATGGCACTTTGACTGTCATAGTACAAAATATTTTTCTCTTCCCTCTTTCCCAATTCAGTTAAGAAACCCTGTAAACAAATCATCTCCTTGCTAGCTTCTGTAACTGCAACATACTCTGCTTCTGTTGTAGAAAGAGCTACAATTTTCTGGCACTGAGAGATCCAACTAACTCCAGTACCATTCAAAGTATAAATATACCTTGTAGTACTCTTCCTGTTATTAGTATCTTCAGCTAGATCAGAATCAACATAACCTCGTAATTTTAAGTCTCCTCCTTTAAAGCACAATGTTGTATCTATAGTGCGTTGTAAATAGCGAAAGATCCATTTCACTACCTCCCAGTGCTGCTTTCCTGGATTACTCATGTACCTACTCGCTACTCCCACTGCATGTGCTATGTCTGATCTAGTACACACCATTACATACATAAGACTGCCAACTATTGAAGCATAAGGGGTTCTTTCCATGTAGGCATGCTCCACCTCGGTTGCAAGTGATTGTTCTTTAGTTAATCTGAAATGCTAAAGGACTGTGTACTAGCTTCACGTTCTGCATATTGAATTTGCTTAAGACTTTTCTGACACTCAGCCTGTGACAGCTTCAAGATACCATTCACTTTGTCTCTTATTATCTACATTCCAAGAATTCGATTTGCGACTCCAAGTCCTTTATTGCAAATTGCCTGCATTAACCTGCTTTCTTCACATTATTTATGAACACTAGTCCCTACAATCAACATATCATCTACATACAGAAGTAAAATAATGAAACTATTGTCAGATCTTTTCACATAACAACAATGATCTGCTTGACATCGCAAGAAGCCGATCATGTGCATGAATCCATCGAATTTCTTGTACCACTGTCTTGAGGTGTGTTTCAAACCATACAAGCTCTTTTACAGTTTACACACAAGCTCAATTTTGCCTTCAACTACAAAACCCTATGGTTGCTTCATGTAAATCTCTTCCTCTAGATCACCATAGATGAATACCGTCTTTACATCCATCTGCTCTAGATACAAATTCCTAGCATCCATAATTCCCAAAGCCAATCTTATAGTAGTTAACTTTACCACAGGTGAGAAGATCTCTGTGTAATCAACACCTTCTTTTTGTTGAAAACCTGTCACAACTAACCTGGCCTTGAACCGTTTATTGCCATCATTCAGCTTCTTATTTAATCCTGTAAACCCACTTGTTATTTAAAGCCTTTATGCCTTTAGAGAGCTCTGTTAATTCCCATGTCTTATTTGACATTAGAGAATTCATTTCATCTTGCATCTCCCTGCCCACTTGCTTGCATCCTCTGTTTGCAAATCATAACTCTCAGATTCACCATCATCTGTAAACAACAGACAATGAAGTGATGGTGTGAGTATCTTTGTTGAGCTCCGTGTTGTCTAGTTTATCTTCTAGGTCTAGTAATTGGTGTGTTGGGTTCTATTTGTGGACTTGATACCTCTTGACTGTTTTGAGTACTTCCCTTTGCATTAGAGATAGTTATATCTTCTAACTCTATATACTCAGTGTCTTTAACATGGGCACCTGCATTGTCAGAATCTACTGTTCCAAATATGTCTTTATACATAACCTGCTCATTGAATATGACATCTTTACTTCAAATTATATTCCGATTTTGATAATCAATCAATACCCGAATTCATCACCACCATACCCAATGAAGATGTAGTTTACAGACTGATCATCAAGCTTATTTCTAGTAGTAGAATCTATGTGCACATAAGCAATACAACCAAAGACCTTTAGAAAAGATAAATTTACCTCTTTTCCACTCCAAACCTCCTCTGTTATACGTTTATCCAAAGGTACAGAAGGTCCTTGGTTAATTAGAAAAGCTGCAGTGTTAACTACATCATGCCAGAGCATCTGAGGTAACCCGGCATGAATCCTCAAACATCTATCCCTCTCATTAAGAGTTTTGTTCATATGTTCTGCAACTCCATTCTGGGTTCCCTTGATGGTTTTCTCCATCCTAATTCCATTGACAGCACAAAATTCCTTGAATTATGTAAGATTGTATTCTCCTCCATTGTTAAATCACAAGCACTTCAGCTTCAAGCCAATTTCATTTTCTACTAAGGGTTTCCATTTCTTGGAAACATCAAAAGCATCATATTTATTTTTAAGAAAATAAACACATACCTTCTTTGTCAAATCATCAATGAAAGTAATATAATACAATGAGCTACCAAGGGATGAAACTGGAGCACGCCACCATAAATTAGTGTGAACCAGCTCTAACTTTTCTGTCTTTAGTGTTCTGCCACTCTTTGAGAATCCCACCTTTTTTGTGACTATAAATACAGTCTTCACAGAGGCCAATATTGACTGATTTAAGTCCCGGTAATTTCCCTTTTGAACAGAGTACCTTCATTCCTTTCTTACTCATGTGGTCAAGTCTGCAATGCCACAAATCTGAATCTGCTTCTTTGTTTTCAACTGCAACAGTGTCTCGGATGCCGATAGTCATATAGAGTGTGCCCATCTTACTCCCATGAACCACTACCATTGCACCTTTGGTGATCTTCCACAAACCACCCATGAAGGATACTGCATACCCTTCAACATCAAGTTGCCCAACATAAATTAGATTTCTTTTCAAACCAGGAATATGTCTCACATTAATTCTTCAGTAGCCATACACCTCCGCTAGGGGTCTTGATTCGAAATCTCCCTTTTCCTCGACACTCAAATTAAGGTTCATCATCAGCCAAGTAAACCTTTTTGAAATCACCACTAACATAGTTTTCTATGATTTTCTTATGTTGGCAAGAATGAAACGATGCTCCTGAATCAAATACCCATGATTCAAACGAAAACAAAAGAACCTTGAAGTGATGAAAATGAGCCAGGGATGGGGAGAAGACCACCATACTAGGTATCTCTCCTTCACAGCCCATGAGAAACCCAGCGCTCTCATCCCCTCTTTCTCTTAATTTTTGGTTAGAAGTCAGTAGATAAAGGTTAACTAGATTCGCAATAAGCTTTTTACAAATCTTATTAGATTCTTAAGAGGAGAGAAAGGTCGTTAATGATTTGACCAATAGAGGTGTTGTAGTGCCACGAGGCACTATATCATGGGCATAGTAAATGTGGTGTTACAGAACTCACCATGAAGATGAGAAGAGGACATGGAATTGAATCTTTTGTCATCTTTGGATCCAAGGGAATGGGGGCTAGCGCTCTATTTACTATTTATAATATAGGGAGGTGACCAACAGCCTCTTAGCCTATTGGCATTAGGTCCTTTGTGTAGAGTTTCATTGATTGGAACAAACTCAGGTTCAAACCCCTATGATCATAAGATGAGGGTATATACACAAGGAGCTGTGTTGCCCATCTCTGACTTTTAGGAGGTGCTTATTACCTTTATAAAAAAAATATATAATATATGGAGGTGGAATTGCACTGATTTCCACATTCTCTAAAAGTTTATTCTATAATGGGTAGTAACTGCGGTTTTTTTAATGTGACATGGGACTTGGTTTTCTCATGTATTTTATATTAAGGTTCAAACTAATTTGAAAATTAGTTTCTAGTTTTTTTTTAACTTCATAATTTATTTTAAGGACTTAAATTTTCCTTTTTTTAATAAAAATGAATAATGAAGTTTTTGAAAAGAAGAAATCGACTATTAAACTTACTCTAACTGAAAAAGTGAAATTATTCAGAAGGAATATAAACAATTTAGGGGAAATTACAAAAAAGTACCCTGTGGTTTATGACTTTTTCAATTCGGTCAACCCTGTGGTTTGCCTGTTTATCACTTTAGTACCCTGTAATACTATGCATTCAAGGTCGTGTCCCGTTTGGCCCCTTAGAGCATGTTTGAAGGATTTCCAACCGTATGGATGAGAAGATCATCGAAAAATAAGCTAGCCTGTCAATTTTCATACAATTTGGTAACCGTTTGGTCCTCCCACTTAACGATTGAAATTCTGGACTGTTCAGATTCCTATAAAATAAGAACCGTTAAGATGAAGATCCTACAAATTCCCAAATTGTATGAAAATTGGCAGGCTAGTTTATTTTTTAATAATCTTCCCATCCATACGGTTGGAAATCCTTCAAACATGCTCTAAGGGGCCAATCGGGACGCGACCTTGAATGCACAGTGTTACAAGGTACTAAAGTGATAAACGGGCAAACCACAGAATAGTTGTGGTTCAACAAGGACCAAATTGAAAGAGTCACAAATCACAAGGTACTTTTTTGTAATTTCTCCAACAATTTATATAGAGTTATGATAGAGTTTTATCTAGTTTTTATTTTTTTAGATACTAGAACGCCATAGGTGTTTAAATTTTCAACCACTTCTTATGAGAGAGAATGAGTTACCAACTTTCCTTATAAAAATTAGTTAGAGTTATATCAAGTTAATAGGAATAGATGCATACATTGAACTACTTTATACCATGTTACGGATATATTTGGTAAGACAGATGTCATTGACCTAGGGACCACCTGTCACACACAGGACCGTGTTTTCTCAGCCACGTAGCATCTTTGGCCACGTGGCAATATCACCAAATAACCTTGCACAATTCCGTTCGGCAATAACGTGAGGAATAAATCCTGCAAATAAGTCCGTCGGAATTATAACAGCCCTCTTATATAAGACGTGAGGTGGAAGAAGAGAAGTAAATATCTAACGCCTCTACAGTAAGTAGGCCTTATCCACTTACTACAGTGGGCAGATATTTACTCTACTTGCCTACAGAGCACCTACACGCTAGGCAGATATTTTCCTGCCGCCTTAGAAGATATTCACCTAGCCCACCTCCTTACCCCACCGCCTTGCAAGATATTTGCTTAAACCGCCTCTCACTTGCTATAAAAGGAGAGGAAAGACAAAAAAGAAAGGGACCGAAAAAAAGAAACACTCGCTACACATTACACAAAGCATTGCCTAGGACTTCTTACCCTGATTTCTGACTTAAGCATCAGAGTTAAATCCGCGAGAAGGCCCAATTCGATCACTTCTCCTCCTCTTCACAGTCTATCGGTGGATAATTCCTGACGGAATTGCTGAGTGCCCTCGGCCCCCTCGCTCGCAAGCGTAAGTAAGCGCCCACACCAACTATAAATATTAACCGTTTGTCAAAGACCGAGACCGGATCACGAGGCCACGTAGCCCGTAAGTGAGGTGGACGGTTTTTAGCATCAACAGCTTACCGGCCCGCGTGGGGACCCTTACGAAAAGCCAAATGACCACTACCGTAAGATCAAAAGCGAATCCAAGGACAAGGAGCACCTACTAGCCCCTCAAGAACCTATCGAGCTTGGCGAAGTCCAAAGACATGAAGAAATCCGCCTGAGAATCCACCCATTTTACCCCCATCGTAAAAATCCGTCCGTCCAACCCCAAGGGTCCATTCCGAGTTTTACCTTAACATGCAAAGAACAATCGGAACAATTGGCTCAAGCTGTCCACACTTTGACCCATCCTCCACCTCTTCCCACACAAGCCCCAACACCAAACGTATCAACGGTCCCTTAGCTAATTCCGAAAGTAGAGGGAGGACAAGAACCCGCACCCATAAGGAGAAAAGAGAAAGAACCGCCTTTTCCGCTAGCTCAGAACCCCCCTCCGTTCGACGTAGAGAGCAAGCTGCTACAAGAACCGAATGGGCAAGAGCGGAACAAAATAGCCCATCCATACAAACTGTGGATAGAAGGACCCAGCGGCAGGACTTTTCCCAAGAAAACAAGAAATCCGAACGGCATATTCTCAATATGTGTTCGCCCTTTGTCAAGGAGATATTGGAAGAACGAGTTCCCGCATGACCTTCAGCCACCTATTATGACCGCATATGAAGGCGATAACCGATCCGTCCCTGCCACCAAGTCTTTTCGATCAAAGATGCTCCTCACCGGAATTACCGACGCCAGATGTGCCGAAGCTTTTCCCGCCACCTTAGAGGGAAAAGCGCAAGACCGGTTTGTCGATATTCCATCTAGCACAATTACTTCTTTTGATTTTTAGCGGATCGCTTTTTAGCCTACTTTGCTAATTACTCAAAGCAAAAGAAAACCCGTTTACCCTTTTGCACGTTAAACAACGAAAGGGAGAAACACTCCAAGCCTATTTAAATCGTTATATAGACGAAGCAAGAAATGTTACGGACCTTCTTCCGCTGAATGGTCAGAACCTTCTTAATGGAGGGACTGCTAGACTCCCCTTCGCTTCTCCCTCACTTTGGATCCACCAAAGACAATTCCCGCCTTATGAGCCATGCCCAAAAATACATCAATTCGGCGAAATTTATACGGGTTGGGAAGAAGAGACTCGACGTGGCCCGCAGACACCCTAAAAGGAAAAACCTACCAAAGTGTCAAATGTAAGGCCCCGGATATAATGGAAGGAAAGAAGATCATATAGAGACGACAAGGGCACAAATGTAATCTGGAAACCTCAACACGCCCTCAACGCATATATGCCGCAGCCCCGAGAACCTACAAAGGAAGGAAACATTGTTAAATATGATCATCATACCCCACTAAATCAAACCGTAAGCCATATCCTTATGCAAATCAAAGAGCAAAGCTTACGACATGGCGAGCTCATGAGAAATACCGAACGGCAAAAGAATAGCAAGAGATATTGCCTGTTTCATCGATCTAAAGGACACGACACGGAAAAGTGTACCCACTTGATGAATGCGATAGAGGATGTCGCTCAAGAGGACGGTTGGAGCAATATATCAACCTTGAGATTCGGGAGGAACACGAAGCTTCACGACTGAAAGAAGAAAAAGGGAGATGGTGGGGTTTATTAGTGGTGGCCCCGGTTGTGGAGGGAAAGTTCCGCCTCTCGAAAAGTTATGCCCGAATTGTGGGAACGACGCAAGAAAGCGAAACACCACGAAGAAGGTCTCGACCCGCTGGCTCCCATCATTTTTATGATAACTTGATGTTAGTAAAGTTTGTCACCCCCATGATGACGCTACCGGTTATTGCTATCAAGGTCTCCAGCTTCCAAATGAAGAGAGTTCTGATAGACAGTGGAAGTTCAATTGACATCCTCTTCTGGAGTGCTTTCGAAAGAATGTGGTATGACGCGGATGATTTACTTCTTGTAAAATCATCCTTAATAGGGTTCTCCGGAGGGGCTTATACAAACCGTAAGGGATGATCTCTCTACCGATTCTGAGAGGAAACTCACCACGATCATCAACCGCGTGACAACGAAATTCTTGGTTATGCACTGCCTCAAGTTATAACGTGATCCTTGGCAGACCAACCCTCAACGCCTTGAAAGCCATCTTCTCTACTTACCATCTTCTCCTCAAATTCCCAACTGAGAGTGGTAGTGGAGAGGTAAGAGGAGACCAACCCTTAGCTCGGCAATGTTACGTCTCATCCCTCAAAGGGAAAGTCCTAAATAAAAGGAAAACAAAGGTTTCAGAAGCCATGCTAGTCGTGAGAGAATAGCCAACGGGAAGATGAAGGACTTCGCCTACAGCGGTTGAAGAATTGTTAACAGTTCCCCTAGACGCAACCAGAGCGGCCGCAGTGCGGATTGGGGCAAACTTGGCAACAAGACAAAGAAGAAGACCTCATGAGAGTATTAAGGGCAAATTACGATCTCTTCGCTTGGTCATCGAGGATATGCCAGCGTAAAACGCGAGATCATAGAACACCACCTTAATGTAGATCACCATTTAGGCCTATGAAATGAAAAGAAGAAATTCCGCCCCGTAAAGGCGTAAGGTCGCAGAGGAAGAAGTATCAAACCTCCTAAAGGCTAAGTTTATCCGAGAGGTGTATTACCCAGATTGGTTGGCCAATGTTGTTCTAGTAAAAAAGCCGTCCGGAAAATGGAGAATGTACGTTGATTTCTGAGACTTGAACAAGGCTTGTCCAAAAGATTCGCTTTCCTTTGCCATCAATTGATGGTTTGGTTGACTCTACAACGGGGCATGAGATGCCGAAGTTTCTTAGACGCCTTTTCGTGCTACAACCAAATCCGAATGGCCAAAGGCGAAGAAAAACATCCTTCATTACAAGCACTTTGGAACTTCTCGCTACGGTGATGCCGCTCGGCTGAAAAATGCCGGAGCCACCTTCCAAAGGCTCATAAATGTGATCTTCAAAGAGCCGATTGGTTGAAATGTTGAGGCTTATGTAGATGATATCGTGGTTAAGATCAGTAAAGCCTATGAACATCTATCAGACTTACAAGAGGCTTTTCACCACCCGAGTTACACTATGCGGTTAAACCCGAATAAATGTTCCTTCGGTGTTCGATCAGGGAAGTTCTTGGGATTTATCTTGACACAAAGAGGAATAGAGGCAAATCCAGAAAAGATCAAAGCTATTCTTGACATGGGATCGCCCAAAAGTCTTCAAGAAATTTAACGGCTTAATGGACTCCTTGCGGCACTTGGCCGATTCATCTCCAAAGCCGGAGAGAAAAATCTCCCGCTCTTTCAAGCCCTGCGAAAAGCGCCAAAAATGGATTGGACGGAGGAATGCGAAAAAGCCTTTCAAGGGCTTAAAAATTATCTCCGATCGCCTCAGCTATTGGCTAAGCCGCAAGTGGGAGAAGAACTCTACATCTATTTGGCCGCCGCTCCACGAAAGCAAATGAGCGGTTCTTTTGAGAGAGAAGATAACGGAGTTCAAAAGCCAGTCTACTACACAAGTAAGATCCTTAACGATGCGGAATCAAGATATCTGCCACTTGAAAAATTGGCCTTTGCTCTTATTACATCCGCGCGAAGATTGAGACCATATTTTCAAGCCCACGGGATCACGATATTGGTCGTCACCACTAAAGCAAGTTCTTCATAAACCGGAAAATTCGGACGCCTAGCCAAGTGGGTAATAGAATTAGGCGAATTTGATCTCACCTACAAACCCCGAACGGCAATCAAGGCCCAAGTAATCGGCCGATTTCATCGCGAGTAATTAACTTTTCCTACGAATGAGGGCTTAACTCCCTTCACGAGAATCCAAGAGTGCCTTAGCATCCCGTGGTCTTTATAATGGATGGGTCAAGAATCAAGAAAGGTTAGGAGTGTGTTTTGTCCTTTATTCTCCTTCTAAATGGAAAATGGCGGCGGTGCTCAAATTCCAATCCGGCGACTAACAATGAGGCCGAATATGAAGCACTCCTTGGCGGATTACACTGGCGGGGGCTCTAATTCAGTCTGCATGTGTATTCCGATTCGCAGCTAGTCGTGAGCCACACCCTAGGCAGCTTTGAAGCAAAAGAAAAGAACATGATCAAATACCAAGCCATAGTGAGGAAAATAGTACCATGCTTCGCCTATTTCCAGATTGAGAAAATTTGCCGAGCGCAAAACGAAGAAGCGGACGCCTTATCCAAAAAGGCCACAACGCCAAACGGAGATGCAGAATCCTCTTTTAACCTACAGTACCTTCCCACAAAGACTATCGATAGACTGGAAGGAGAGGTACAAAGTGTGGCCGAAGAGCCAAGTTGGATGGATCCCATAAAAAGTTTCCTACAAGGTGGGCCTGCGCCACCCAACAAAGTGGAGGCCCGACGGATCGCTTACAAATCCGCTCAGTACACCATCATCAACGAAAGCCTGTACAAAAGGTCCTACACACAACCTTTCTTGCGATGCTTACGTCCTACAGAAGCTCGCTATATCCTTCAAGAAATTCATGAGGGCATCGGCAGTGGTCACATAGGAGGCAAAGCCTTGAGTTACAAAGTCTTGCGGCAAGGTTATTACTGGCCAACGCTAACTCAAGATGCAATAGCGTTCGCTCGAAAATGTGATGCCTGCCAGCGGCATTCTAAGATTCAGAGACGGCCACCGGCACCACTTAAGCCAATTATCAGTCCGCGACCGTTTGCTATTTGGGGGGTTGATCTTTTAGGGCCATTCCCTACTTCGATCCGGCAACTGAAGTTCCTAATAGTCGCTATCGACTACTTCACCAAATGGGTGGAAGTTGAGCCCTTAGCCAAGATCACGGAGAAAGCTTGCCAGGGATTCTTATGGCGAACGGTCATCTACCGATTCGGAATTCCAGTCGCCTTCATCTCCGATAATGGGCGACAGTTTGATAACCGTGCTTCGTGAGTTTACGCTACGAACTTCGGAATTGAATCCAGATTGACTTCTCGTGACACATCCCCAAGCCAACGGCCGTGTAGAAGTGACAAACCGTACCTTACTCCGGACTCACGAAAACCCGGGTATCAAAAATGGAACCAATTGGGTGGAAGAAATTCCGAGCGCCTTTGGGCCTACAGACAACTACCGTAACTTTCACTGTGGAAAGTCCATTTTCTCTTACTTACGGGGTTGCCGCCATTCCATGAGAAATAGGAATGCCTACCTTGCGAACACAGCAGAAGTTCTCGTCAGAAGAAAATGAGAAAAATCTCCGAGCGGAACTAGACCTACTTGAAGAACGAAGAGAAATGACAGAAATAAAGGCCACTGTCTATCGCCAAAGAATCAAAAGGTTCTACGACACAAGGATAAAAAGAATCTTCTTCCAAATCGGCGATCTGGTCCTAAGAGAAAATGAATTCCAAGGAAATAAAAGCCGAACGGGGAAGCTAACTCCTAACTGGGAAGTCCCTTACGTCGTGCAAAGAATCGTCCGAGCTGACACCTATTATCTAGTAAATATGGACGGAAAAACGCTCAAGCGTCCATTCCATGCTGAACACTTACGACGCTACTATTAATGAGTTCTGTAGCTGTCTCTTAAATCTCATGGAGTAAAGTTCAAATCTTTTCCATCCTCTACTAAAATACGGTGAAATTCCCATTCTACTAAAATGCGGTGAAATTCCCATTCTACTAAAATACGGTGAAATTCCCATTCTACTAAAATGCGGTGAAATTCCCATTCTACTAAAATGTGGTGAAATTCCCATTCCTAAAAGACAAGTCGGAATTATCTTACACAGATAAACGACGACTCTTACACAGATAAAAGACGACTCTCAAAAGACAAAAATCCCGATCGAAGTATGAGGCAACAATCTCATTCATGAAGGCGAGTACCTCACTCAACAAAGTCCCATGATTGGACTAAGGACTCGTTACGAAGCTTACAAGCCAAAGGAAGAATAAAGAAGTTCGCGAATTTCTTACATGGTTCAAAGACAACCATCACTCGGAAATAAACCTTCACCAAAATAAAGGTTTGCATTTCATTCATATGAATAGAAATTACATTTCCAAGTGATTGAGAATTTACAAAAATGTTCATAAAAGAAAACATCCTAAGAGCTAGGGCCCCCAGGGCAGCCACCTGCTTCTGAAGGAACTTGGGTAGAAGGCTCCAAGGTAGCGGGGACAAGAGCCTCTGGAGTCTTGATAACTTGTTGCTCTTTCAGCTCCGTGAACTTCTTCAAAACTCCAGCCAGCCCCATAGACAAAACTTCCGTAGGAGGAACGTGATGACCCACTTGTTGCACCACGAAATATATACGAGTGGCTCCATCTTTAACTTTCGCCCTAAGCCGGGCAACCTCCTTCTCTAATTTGTCCGCTCGCTCTATTAAATCCTTAATTTCTTGCGAGTCGGATTTAGGAGCCTTCAAGCGGGAAGCCAAATCTTCTTTCAATATGTCACGCTCCCCCTTTATTTCCACCAACTCAGCTTGCACGGCGGTAAGCTCAGCAGCCTTCATCTTTAGGTCCCATCGAGCGGCCGCTTGCTCATCCTGAATCGATTGAAGTTCCTTCTTCAAACTGCTGGATTCATTTGTAACCCTTTGATAGCCTCCTCAGTAGTAAAAAGAGAACCTTTAGAAACAGATAATTGGGCCGCTAAATCGGCCTTCTCCTTTTCCATAGCGGCCAGCTGCCGCAACCGCTCGGATTTATCTCGCTCAAGGGCCCGGATAGCATCAAGCTGTTCTTTCTCCTTCTCTTCCAAGGCCGCCACCCTAGAGCTTAACTGGGCGATGTCTGCCCTATTCATTTCCATCTTTGCCAAATCTTCTTGGCAAAGATTGCCGACTCGGTCCGCCCAGTGTGCAGTCTACAGAATAACAAGACGCTCGTAAAAAACGCGCCAAGTTTAGAAGTAAAAGGAAATGTGAGAACAACCCTTACTAGCATGGCCGAGCGGAATAGTTGATAAGTGGCCTCTTCCCTCCGACCCTCAGGAGTTTCGCATTGGAGATTTGCCGGGCCCTCATGGCCATCAAAACGTCCTTACGGACCCGATTAGCCATGAAAAGGAGTATCCTCAGAAGATAACTCCTTTTGCTTAGTGGCAGATCCCTTTAAAACTGAATCCGCCACTTTTAATTTGTCTAAAAGGGCCGCTTCTCCCGCCTCCGCCTATAAAATAGAACCTAAGTTAAAAGTTCTAAGTGAAACATACCCGTAGGAAAAATATATATAGAAATTCTCACCTCTATGAGAAGGATGTCCTCCGGCCGGCTAGAAGAAGGACCCTCGGAGTTGGGGACAATGCCGGGCGGACCTCTTCCGCACGAACCTCTTCCTGAGGCACCCCCACCTGTTCTTCTGCAATTTCGGGACCTGATACGTCCTCGAAATTCTTTCTCTTGGTCCTCCTCTCCCGTGAGGACCCTGCACCCTTCTTGGAAGAATCTGTCTCCTTTCTCTTCCTCTTCTTTCTTTCCTCCTTGGAGGTATCAGCCCCTTGGCCAAGTACCACTTCCTTCTTCTTCCACCCGCGAGGCAAGGACGGGTGAACTTCGCCCTCGAAAGAGGCCAAAAGACCCTTAACATAGCTTAGGTCCTCATCCTCCATCGGATTTCCTACAAAACAAGGGCCAAAACGAGTCAGTTACCGTAGTTAAAAATCAGACTAGCAAGATACACGAATAATGCCTACCGGCGGACACTATTAAACGACATTTAACAAGGTTTTCCTTTGTCAAGAACTCATCCATGTACACTTTGGATAGCCCAGTCATTGACTTAAAAAGAACCTCCTCTTCTCCCGTCATTTCCTCACAAGCGATGTCCGTTCGGGGAACCTCCCACTTTGTTCGGACATCCCACTCGGACTTACTTTTGACAAAGAAGAATTTACTCTTCCATCGCTTAATGGAAGAAGGAACTTTCCCTAAAAATTTCCTCCCAGAACGGGCCGAAAAGTAATACCAATCGGCGTTAGACTCTAGGCATAGGCTAAAAAGCATACGGAACCAACGGACGGTCGGACTTATTCCGTAATGCTTGAAAACAATAACAAAGCCGTTCAAAAGTCTCCAAGAATTTGGGGCCAAGCTGTGAGGGACACAAATGATACTCTTCTAGTATTGCCTTAGCAAAATCGAAAAAGGAAGCCTAAGGCCACCCAATAGCGCATCTTGATAGATGGCTATCTCTCCTTCCCTAGGAGAACTTGCCCTCTCCCGAGCAGGGGAACCCTAACCTCAAACAGGGGACAAATTTATCTCATACTTCGCTGGGGCTATCTACTTCCTTTTGTCCAAGAAGACTTATGAATGTGTCCGACCCCATACCCATTGCCCTAGAAGCGGGGATGAACCCGCTGAACCCCGAACCAGGACGTCTCTAAGTCCACTGGAATCACGGGATCGCAATGAAACCGTAGGGTTGGGCCGGAGAAGGAGTGAGGGCTCATGAGAAGAACTAGAGGAGGAAGAAGTAGCGCTAGCCATTACCTTAGGAAAGAAAAAATAACACAAACACGTAAAACTTCAAACCGTGAGGCTCATGGAGAAGAAGAAGAAATCTTAGGAAGAAGACACGATTCAACTTTCGAAATAAACCTTTTCTACTGCACGATTTCGCATATATATGAAAAGCAACGAATCCTCGGCGTTAGATCTCAGTGTTACATTCCGATCAAAACCGTTGAACCAAGGTCCCCAAATCCTGACCGTTCAAATAAGCCATTATTACTCCTCCAAGAAATCCGTCCACGTCAGCATACCAAACGCAGCCTGACACATATTGGTAATCATGCCCATCATGTTGTTAACAAAACGCACACCGCGCATGTCACGCCATATCCCCCCTTTAATATGAAACAGTGCCAAAGACACGTGTCCCTCAAAGAAATAATGAGCACAATACCATAGGACCAACACCATAAAAGACAAAACACACATTCCAACATAGGAACGCCAGTGAAGGCCATAAAAATGCCAAAGGATTTACAAACAAAACGACAAACATCATTTATTCAGGTTACATAACGAACGCAAACAAAGCAAAAATAACAAAAACATGTTATCCGACGGACTAAAGTTAAATATCCGCGGATTCATCCGAAGCCACGCTCGAATGAGACTCGGAGGAGATGCACGGACTCCCACAACCGTCACTATCCTCGTTCCCACTAGGAGAACCTGGATCAGCACGGGGGCGAAGGTAGGGACCCACTTCTCTACGACAGGAGTCGTCTCCAAACATCTCAAATTCGAAACGTACACCCCCTGCATAAGTGACAACTAAAAGGTCCCCGCCTCCATGCCGTGATCAACATGAAAAGCCTCCCACCCTGCATCGATACATATCTCACCTGGGTCCCCGTTAACCAATAGAACGCCCGGCCACACACGGTAGATTCGGACTTACTAGGTGGATAAACCCGGTCCTTAATTCGACGGCGTTCGTGAAAGGAGCTAGGAATTCGCAAGTGGCGAGCATTGGCTAAAAGTGAAGAATTTATAAAAAGACAAGCGTTGAGCCATGATACAAAAGATTTCTGACTATGAACGTTACCCATACAAGCCCTTAAGTAGAAAAATAGGCGAAAATTTCAGAGAAAAATCTACTTCGATAATTTAAGAAAGAGAACAGAACGATGGTCACCTATTAAAAACACGTATACCATAGCCATAGACGAAGCCCACTCCTACATAGACGTGCCAACTAAGAAGAATACTTGTTCTCGAACCAAGCGAAACGTGCGATTAGCTCACCTCTTGCTCAGATTCTTCGAACAAAGTACATTTTAGAGGGGACTAGTGTTACGGATATATTTGGTAAGACAGATGTCATTGACCTAGGGACCACCTTTCACACACAGGACCGTGTTTTCTCAGCCACGTAGCATCTTTGGCCACGTGGCAATATCACCAAATAACCTTGCACAATTCCGTTCGGCAATAACGTGAGGAATAAATCCTGCGAATAAGTCCGTCGGAATTATAACAGCCCTCTTATATAAGACGTGAGGTGGAAGAAGAGAAGTAAATATCTAACGCCTCAACAGTAAGTAGGCCTTATCCACTTACTACAGTGGGCAGATATTTACTCTACTTACCTACAGAGCACCTACACGCTAGGCAGATATTTTTCTGCCGCCTTAGAAGATATTCACCTAGCCCACCTCCTTACCCCACCGCCTTGCAAGATATTTGCTTAAACCGCCTCTCACTTGCTATAAAAGGAGAGGAAGGACAAAAAGGAAAGGGACCGAAAAAAAGAAACACTCGCTACACATTACACAAAGCATTGCCTAGGACTTCTTACCCTGATTTCTGACTTAAGCATCGGAGTTAAATCCGGGCAGAAAGGCCCAATTCCGATCACTTCTCCTCCTCTTCACAGGTCTATCAGTGGATAATTCCGGACGGAATTGCTGAGTGCCCTCCGCGTCCCCTGTTCGCAAGCAGAAGTAAGCGTCCACACCAACTATAAATATTAACCGTTTGTCAAAGACTGAGACCAGATCACGAGGCCACAGTAGCCCAGAAGTGAGGTGGACCAATTTTTGGCATCAACATACCAAATTCAAGATTATAAATAAAAAAGAATTATAAACAGAAAGGAATACTTGAAAAATATCACCAGAAAACAACTTTTGATCATGAACTTTCTTGAAAAGCTACTTGATTTCCACCTTCCAGAATTAAGAGCAACCAATGACGAATCTCCCATTAAAGTTTCAACATAATCGGAGAAGCAGTCAATCGTTCAACTAGATAGAAAAACCTACAAATTCTGTTAGAACAATCTTTTAGCACTAAAGATAATCAATTATAATTATAAAATAAAATAAATAAAGAAATTGAAAAGTAAACTTACAAACTAGTATCTCTCATCTTTTCCCTATAAAAAACAAGTGAAAAAAATGCAGCTCGGTGCTACAAAGCTCCCTCTATGTGCAGGGTCGAACCACTTGGGTCTATTGTCAGCTTTATCCTACTATTTTTTACAAGCGGTTGTTTCCACAACTCGAACCCGTGACCTCCGGGTCACATGACAACAACTTTACCATTTCACCAAGACTCCCCTTCCCACAAAATCAAGTGAAAATACCGAATAAAATTAATAATAAATATTAGCACCAAAAGTGTGATGCTATCGTTGTTCTAAGGTTTATTCTTGCAATTTTGGAGGGAAATACTTTGCAAGGATTTGATTGGTGTAATCTCTCCTCAGAACACTACTTGGAGAGATCTAATGGAGCATTTTGTAAGATAGTACCAAAGCTGTAAGATCAAAAAAGAAGAAAAAAAAAAAGATGTTCAAAAAAACAATAGAAACTCTTTTGTGGTTTTTAGAGAGGTGGCTAGGGTTTTCCAACTTTTCCATATAATATTAAAAAATACTAGTTATTTTGGGAGAGTAATAGGCTAATAAGTACACTAATATAAAAACTATTATACCCCAATCAAACAATTATCATGAAATTCAAAATGGTCAAACAAATAAGAGAAATGAATAACAAATGAATCAATTAAATTTTTGAGTTTTAAAATTCCAACAAATTTCACTCCTCTTCTCAGAATTTTTTCAACTGCGGTCACACCCAAAGTAACAATTATGGTGAAAATTACAAAAATATCTTAGATAAAGTGGGCTTAAATTTTCCCCTAACATTTAAATTAATCTCCACATTATCTTAGAAGTGATGTTTATCCTAACACACATTATTATTTTTTTTATAAAGGCAACAAGCGCCCCACAAAGGAAGTCAAGGATGGGTAGCAGGTGCGGAACCCGTTCAATGCAACTGTGCCCACACGTTGCAAGAGGAGGGGCTAGATCCCGGGACCCATAAATGAAGATCGAGGCCCACCTCTTAACAAGGGAATACGGTACCAATAGACCATAATTGCCGTTGGTCCTAACACATATTATTAATATGATTAAATTTTGCACTTTTTATTTTGTAACTCTAAGCTAATTATTAAATTTTTCCAAAAAAAAAAAGGTTGACTAGCGTGCACCCTCTCATAAATAGAGGTTGAGGGTTTAAACCAAACACTTGTGGCGTGCTTCAAGTGGTTTGTTGGTATTTACCAACGACCTCATGATCTATTGGTACCTGTTCCCTTGCTAAGAGGTGGGCCTCGATCTTCATGGATGAATTTCAGGATCGAGCCCCTTCTCTTGCAAGTGTGGGCGTGAGTTGCACGGGTGCTGCACTATCCATCCTTGACTTTCTACAGGGGACGTTTGTTGCCTTCATAAAAAAAATGGTTTATTCATATTTATTAAAAAAAATAAAAAAAATCTTACCTCATTGTTTTGTTTATTTTTTCTTGTTGTTCATATTTTTATGATTCTTTAAGAAAATTATTACAACTAGGGTCTAAAATTCAATTTAATTAAATATAGACTTCACTTTGTCCATGGACAAACCAAACTCTAGGCTGAATTTCTCTCTCTTCCATATGTATATATATAAGCTTTGTTTCACTCTTTTTTTTTTTTTTTTTTTTTCTGAAACACTCTTTTTGAACCACACATGTTACATGTTTTTAATGTCTTATCTATTTTTAATGTCTTTACTTTTTGTACATCGGAAACCAAACTCTGTGCTGAATGTATCTCTCTTCCATAATACATATATAAGTTCTGTTTCACCCCAGTTTTGCAGAAACACTCTTGAGGAGTATAAGACCTGGCCTCATTTCAAAAATTCACCACTTCTCGAAACCTCCAAGAGGTTTTTGATGGTGATAGTTCCGAATGGCTCAGAAAGGTAACCCTTTTTCCGAGTTGACATCTCTTGAGAAATCAAAAGCATTGAGGGTCTAGTAGTCGGATCCATCTGAGTGCAGGCTAGAGCAATCTTCACTATGAACACAACATGTTCTGCTAATTGGCCTGTGGGTAGGGGCAGCCTCTGGTCTAACACATCCTTCAGAAATACATCATTTCCCCCAGATGATGATGCCATTGATGATAGATTTGACAGCAGCTCTCCAGGATGCATCCCCATCATAACTTCCATTGCCACTACTCCAAAACTATACACATCGCACTTATCGGTGAATCTAGCCATGTATGCAAGCTCTGTAAAGATCATACACATTGAATTATATATGTTAAGAGTATCAACTAAATGTTCTCTTATTGGAAATAAGAATTTATAGATGATATATATATAGTTTGTTACCTGGAGCAATATAGCCATAGGAGCCTACAACAGCTGTCCAATTGGACGCATCAAATGTCAGCAGTTTAGCAGTTCCGAAATCAGAGAGCTTAGGCTCGAATTCACCATCCAGCAAGACATTGTTGATTGATATATCTCGATGAACAATGGGCGATGAACAGTCATTGTGCAAGTAAGATAAAGCATGAGCCACTCCATGAATCACCTTGACTCTCATTGCCCAATCAAACATCATTCCTCCCAACACACTGTATAAGACATCCCTTAAGCTTCCTCTCTCCACATAGTCATACAGTAAGTACATCACTCCCTTCTTTGAGCAAGATCCATGTAGCTTCACAATATTGCGGTGTCTCACCTCCATCAACATCTTGATCTCATTCAAGAAACTCCTTACATTGATCTCTTGTATGTCACTCTCATCTGAAAAACGTAGGCGTTTCACAGCCAATACTTGGTCAGAGGGCAATTCAGCTTTGTAGACAACACCAAAGCTCCCTTTACCTATGCAGTATGCTTCATTGAAGTTATCAATGGCTTCCACAACATCGGTGAATTTAAACTTGGCACCTATCTCCCACTCCAAGGAATAGCTTTCTTTTCGAGGATAACCATGCAATCTTGATAGGGTTGGATTAAAAAAATTGTTTGTGGACTTTGTGTTGTTGGGTTGTTGGGTTGTTTGAATCCAATTATGGATAACATGAGAATCCAAGGCAGAGGATGGTAGCATTTTCATTGGAGCGCTTTTATTTGGCATGATCACTAACTTGTTCAGCGGTTAGAGATCCCTGGTGGTGCGATTTCCGGTGAACGGCGGAGAGATCTCCGGCGAGCGGCGGAGCCCGTCAAACACAACACAGAAGAATGTCAAGGGTCTGGCGACGTGTTATGGAACCAGAGCAAGGGGAACAACGGCGAACGACAACCCTACCACGGCGAAATGAGGAACCGTCACGAACGGCGGCGGAGCCTCAAAGGGTCCAAGTGGTAGAGCGTCGTCGGGCGCTCTCACCCCTGGAAGATGACCTCACGTACGCTGAGGTCACCTCCGGGAGGAGATCGAGCAGCCCAAGGATCGAGCCACGCAACGAGGAGATCCACAGACCAACTTCACCGGAGAAAAACACAGAGATACAGAGGAAGGAGGCTCCTTGGGAGGAGGTGCGCCGGAAAAAGCAAAGAAGCTCCCCCACGACCGGCGACACTGCAAGGTTGGAAAGATCCAGAGCAAACTACCATCCAAACCGTCGCTCGCCGCCGACGAAGCGGACCTCAAGTGGAGTGGTGGAGGTCTGTGGTAGATGTCGGCAACCTGGACACCACGCGATAGACTGCAGAAGACTTGAAGTTTGCCGGCGATGCGAGCGACCGGGACACAGAGAAGCAACCTGTCCACTGCCCTCGTCGGAAATGAGCACACATCAGGGCCATGGGGAAGAACTGCACAAGAAGAAGGGAAAGAAGAGAAAGGCAAAGAATGAGGCAGGCCCCGAGGGGATAACACAGGCGGAGGAGACGGTCCCTCACCAGAAAGCTGAACCGGAGAAGACAAGCTCACACAGAGGTTCCATCGCCATCGACGAGGGAACGGTGGAGGAGATCCGGCGACTCAGGGGCTATACTATTGCAACGGTGACCAAAGGCTACGCTGGCTCCGTCCCATCAAGGCGGGTGAAGGAGGAGGTCGCCGCGCTTGTCGGACCGGAGCTCCCCTGGTCATCGGAACCCTTTGAAGATGATCGGATCCTACTACACTGTCCATCAGTGGAACTGGCGAGAAAGCTAGAGAGTATGGGAGAGCTGAAGTTCAAGACCTTCTCCGTCCGTTGCCACCCATGCCTGGCGGCCGCGAACTCAACCGGAACGGCCGAGGGAGAGCTCCGGTGGCTCAACATCAAGGGTCTACCGGTCTTTGGCCGTCGCTTGGACATGATCGCGAGGATGCTAAAGCCAGTGGGGGACCTTGTATACTTAGCCAAGGGAGGCGGACTGTACGTCGGACACTGCAGAGCCGCCGTAAGAGTGCGACGAGGCAAGAAGCTCCCCACCACGCTCTTCTATAGTGTTCTTACATACGAGTTCACGGTGCGAGTTGAACTGGGAAGAGGGGAACCGCCTCTCCCATGGGATCTCGCACCGGAGAAGATGGCGGCGCCGGGCGGAGCTGGGGCTGACTGTAGCAGGGAAAGACCGCGCACTGAGAAAAACCATGGCGGACCGCTGGGTAAAAACCAGGAGAAGACACATGAAATGAAGGGACACGGACAACAGGCAGAGGACGCATGCGGGATGGCGGAGACGACGCTCGTACACGAGAAATCCGGCGACGTTGACGTTGTTCGCTACTTGCGTCAGAGAAGCATTAATGACGGCGGAGACATTCAAACAAAGGGTCAGGATGCGTTGACATTGGTCAACACTTCAACGGGATCAAGACAACTGGACAAAGGTAAAGAGAAAGTTTTCTCTGAAAAAACGGACAAAAGAGGCTTCGTGGGTACGAGGACGCATGTGGGTTCATGTGCGGTCAGCCGCAATTCGCCCAAGAAATGCCACGTGGCAGAATCAAGGCCACCAATGGAAAATCACCTTAAATCTCAACCGTCCAATCTCAAAAATCCCCACATTAAATCCAAGATGCAATCACAACCATCCAGTCAGATGCACATGAATCCTGCAATTAAACAGAAGGAAATACAAGATCAAATTAATATTGATTTAATCCAACATGGGAAAGGAAATGTAAATTTGGCCAAAAAGATAATTGGCAAGGATGTGACACAGGTTCTCTGTTCTGATGAAATCAATGAAAAACCACAAAATGATCAAACCTATATTGATCCAGAGAAAGTGGAAAATAATGAGATTGATGAGGACTTTGATGAGGAGCTGATGAGGGATATTGAACTAGAAATGGAGGGCTTTTGGAAGGCAGATCTAGAAGAGGAAGAGGACACACAGGTTCAAGTAGAAGAAAGGAACCCTGAAGAAGCCCCGAACTTGGGGAAAAACAACAATGATAAGGTCAGTGGTCAAGAATCAGGGAAGAAAAAAGGATGTGAAAGCATGACCCCCGAGGAAATAGGCGGAGATATTGAGGAAGTTCCTGCTGCTGATCCAGGCCCAAATGAAAAGGTAACACACCATGGGCCCGAAAATATGATGAACAAAGACAAACCTCGGTCTCCAGGAACACAACCGGAATTGGACCTCACCAACTACAAATGGAGATTTATCCATGGCTCATGGAATTATATAGCTGACTCAGCTTGGGTAGAAATAGAAGCGGGGGCAGGGCAACCAAGGAGCAAGCCAGGGATAGACACTAAGAGAGGCCGACCTCTAAAGAAGATAGATCAAGGCTCCCCTAAAGAAGAGATCCGGCGCAGCGGAAGAGCTCGAAAACCAATTTCGGAAAGACTGGAAAAAGAAGGCTTTGTGGCGCCATCAACCTCAACAAGAAGGAAGGCTAACGACCGGAACCACTCCACTGAAAAAGGTAATAATAAACCTCAAAACTCAACTACGCTAACCTTTTGTGACTGGCCTTACAGGGAAATTCTGAATGATGCCCAAAAAATGGGAATTGATCTGGGACCCTCCGAGGAGGACAGAAGCCTATATATCCAGCACATCCGCTTGTTGGAAGCAGATAGGACAAAGGGGAAGGGCGAAACCAACTAAGGTTTCTGGACCTCTGGGGAACGGGATTGGGCTAACGAAGTTTGTTAATGAAAGTGATCTCCTGGAACGTGAGGGGACTGGGGAAACAGGCAAAGAGATATCTCATTAGGGATTTTCTTCAGATGCACAAAACCGATATAGTTTGCCTCCAAGAAACTAAATTGGAAAAAATCACAAACGCATGTTGGCGTACCATCGGTGGAGGAACACTCGATAAGTGGGAAGAGCTCCCGGCATTGGAGTCACGGGGGGGATGCTGCATCGGATGGAACAGCAACAAATTCAATCTCCAAGGAGTGTCCAAGGGACAACATGCTCTGACGGTACTACTGGAAGACAAAGTAAATACTGAAGTCACAAGAATGGTAACAACGGTGTATGCACCCTGTAATCCGACACGAAAGGTGGAATGTTGGAATGAACTAAGGGAGATCAGAGCCCGATGGGAGGAGAGCTGGCTACTCTGCGGAGATTTCAATACAATACGGGGCCGCGAAGAAGCCAACACAGGATCTCACGGATCAAGGGAAAGGGAGGAGTTCGAGGGGCTAATACAAGATCTGCAGCTCATCGATCCCCCTCTTATGGGTAGGAAATACACATGGACCAATGGAAGAGAATCCCCGGCGTTCGCCCGGCTTGATAGATTCCTCCTCTCAACTGAGTGGGTCCAGGAATTTCCAAGGATATGGCAAATCGCACTCCCACGTGTGGGCTCTGATCACGTTCCACTAAGTCTAGAATGTGGGACACATACACCTCAGTTCCCCCCTTTCAGATTTAACAGAGAATGGGCAAAGATGGAGGGCTTCTGGGACATGATTGGAGCAGAATGGCAGGGACAGATGCTAATAGGAGATGGGGCATACAAGATGGCAAAAAAACTGAAATACCTAAAAGAAAGACTCAAGAGATGGAAAAAGGAAAACCTCAACCAAACACTAAACAGAAAAAAGGAGCTGTTGAATGCAATGAAGACAATTGACATCCACAAAGAATCAAGACCCTTATCTATCGAGGAGAAGGCGGAAGAAACCTCACACAAAGAGGAATACGAACGGATCATTTCGGAGGAAGAAGCATACTGGAAACAAAGATCCAGGGTCAATTGGCTACAACAAGGAGACCAGAACACAAAGTTCTTTCATGCGGTTGCCAACCAAAGACGCAACACAAACTGGATTAAGCAACTTCAACATGAAGGAACAACTATCACAGACTCAAGACAAATCTCAGCTTCAATCTCAAGACACTTCACCAATCTCTTCGGAAAGGAACGGGAGATGAGGTACAACACCTCATGGGATCAATTGTTCCTAAGAAAAAGGAGGGTGGAGCTCGGTCACTTAGAGGAACCTTTCCAAGAAAGAGAAATCAGGAGAGCAATAAACGAGCTAGGGGCAGATAAAGCACCAGGGCCAGATGGATTTCCAATGACCTTCTATCAGCAAGGTTGGCATATTATCAAGGAGGACATGATAAAACTGTTTGAAGATTTCTTCCAGGGATCGGCCGATTTAGAGCGCCTAAATTGGGCACATATCCTGCTTATCCCGAAAAATTGCTCTCCGGAGAGCATTCAAGACTACAGACCGATAAGTCTAATTAACTGCTCGGTTAAAATCATCTCCAAAGTACTGGCAAACAGGCTGAAAGGAACCCTGGGAGAGCTAGTTGATGAATCACAAACGGCCTTCATACAGGAGCGGTTGATACATGATAACATCATTGCAGCAGAAGAACTGATCCACAAGATGAGAACTGGACCCGAAAACGGAACATTGATTAAAATAGATCTGGAAAAAGCCTTTGACTCAGTGGATTGGGATTTCCTCCTTGACATTCTTAAGGCCAGGGGTTTTGGACCCAAATGGCTAGGGTGGGTTAAATGTCTATTGGTGACATCCAAAGCTAATTTCCTCCTCAATGGGGTGCCTACCGGGTATGTGAGAAGCAAACGAGGTCTGAGACAGGGGGATCCATTATCCCCGCTACTATTCGTCCTCGCCATGGACGTTCTGCCTACAATGCTCTCAAACGCTGTACATGCAAACATATATCACGGGATCTCTATTGGGGAAAACCAGGAGGATACCATATCAACATTGCAATATGCAGATGATATCCTGATCTTTTGCACGGGAGGACCCGAAGATGCTCGTATCTTGAAGCTAATTTTCTATCTTTTTGAGGGTTTTTCGGGGTTAAAAATAAATTACTCCAAGAGTATCATTATTCCAATAAGGACTTCCGAACACCACACTGAGGAATTTGCACAAGTACTCAACTGTAAAATAGGCACCCTCCCGATTAAATATTTGGGAGTCCCGCTATCGGGAGGGCGACCTAGGAAGGAGGACTGGAGATCTCTTATAGAAAAAATCAGAGGGCGATTGGCATCGTGGAAAGGAAAATTACTATCACTGGGAGGAAGATTAACAATGTTAAACTCTGTCATATCAACCATTCCAATTCATTGGATGTCGGCATTTCGACTACCAGAGTGGGTTATAAAGAAGATAGATGGAATCAGACAGAATTTCTTATGGAAAGGGGTAGACAAGGATACACATAGCTACCACCTAGTCAATTGGGGGAGAATTTGTAGACCGAAGGAGAATGGGGGATGGGGGATACTAAATCTTCGAACCTTCAATGGTGCTCTGTTGGGGAAATGGTGGTGGAGAATCCTAACAGGGCGCGCAGGGATATGCCAGAAGATCTTTGTTGAAGCATACTCTAGGAGAGGCTACATTGACCCACATAGGGCGGCACCCGGACGCGCTTCAACTTTTTGGAGAAACATATGCCGTGAAGGACCCCCAGTCCTATCTAACATAGTGGTGCGGACGGAATCCGGTCTAGACACCAACTTCTGGAAAGACAACTGGTGGGAGGGACAGTCACTGCTGAACAACTATCCCGGTCTCCAGGAACTGATTATATCTCCCCACATGACCATCCAGGAGGTGAGGACCAGGATCCTAAGGGGCTCATCGATCCTCAAACCGGGACCACTGACGGACAGAGACAGGCTGGGTCTTGAATCAATAAGCAGGATGCTAGTCACCAATATCACAAACACTGCTACTCCCTCTACCAGAGATTGGAAGCTTACGAGCAATAAGTTGTTCACAGTCAAATCACTCTACCGATTCAGGACCGACGGAGGTATAAGAAGTGACCTTAAAAAGAGCTTTTGGAAACAACCATGCCCCCTCAAAGTAAAACTATTTGCATGGCTGGCCCGGGAAAACCGGATCCTCACACTCGACAACCTACACAAAAGGAAATGGAGAGGAGAGCGCACTCGTTGCTACCTGTGTGAGCTGGAGGAGGAGTCGGTACAACACATCCTCACTTCATGCCCATATGTGAGACACATTTGGAACCACTTTGGGGCAATTTTTGGAGCTAGAGCAGGGGAGCTGGCGCCATCAGAGATTTGGGGAACCAGGGGAACACCCTCAAGGGTGGAACATACCCTAAGAGGAGGATGGGAGGTCGCCGTCATGGCAATCACCTGGAGTATTTGGGGGGAGAGGAATAGACGATGTTTTCAGGAAAAACAACGCGTTTTCTTACGAATTATTCGCGATATTTCTTTCCTCATCATCTCTTGGTTGGATGCAGCTCCACCGGCGAAACGCGCAAAGCTGGAGGAGGCGGCGAACCTGGTCAAAAGAAGCCTGGAATTCACTGATGGCGTGTCAGGGAGGGCGGCTGAGGAGGAAGAATCTCCCGGGGAAGAGCAAACAACAGCCCCCTGAGCAAGACCAAGAAATATTGCAAGCAGATAGGATAGTCACTAAAATGATGTATCGTTAACTGTCCGATCGGCCCATGCAATGTAAAACGTTATCAATCTTATAAATAAAATGTGGTTTATCCACTTTATCAAAAAAAAAAAAGGAATAGCTTTCAGTTTCAGCAACTATTCTTCTCCTTCTACGGTGGCGTGCTAAAATGATTGCTGCAATGGCGGCTGCTATAACAAGAGATCCACCAACTGTGGTGATAATGACAATAATGAGTGTTGCGCGTTTCTTGTCAGATCTACAGGAGGACAAACCAAAGACATCTCCGCACAAACCAGAATTACCGACATAATAAGCTTCTGATGTATTCTGGAAAATCCCTCCACTCGGAATAGGCCCTGTTAGCTTATTGTAAGAGAAATCAATGGACTGTAAACTATACATGCCTGAAAATGCTTCAGGGATCTGACCTGAGAGGTTGTTGTAAGACAAGTTGAGTTGCTCCAGTTTTGTAAGGCTTGCAAAGTCGGAAGGTATTGACCCTGATAATTCATTTCTGCTTAGATCCAGCCGTGATAAGGTATTCGAATGAATAAGATTGGCTGGTATTTCATCAGAGAGCATATTGTTGCTGAGGTCGAGATGAAATAAGAAAGTCAAGTTTCCCAGCTCTGTTGCAATCTGTCCAGATAGTTTGTTTCTTGATAAATCTAGATACGAAAACTCAGTCATGTGGCCAATATTTATTGAAGTAATACGGCCTGAAAGCATGTTGTTGCTGAGGTCTAGATGATACAAAAAGCTCAAGTTTGCCAATTCAGATGGTATATTCCCTGTCAGTAAGTTTGAAGCTATGCTTAGTGAATTAAGGCTTGTCAGGTTACCAAACTCCTTTGGAATCTCACCCGATATACTATTGCCATCAATACTCAAGTAAGTCAAGTTGGTGCTTTGTACCAAATCTGTTGGTAGAGTTCCCGTCAATCGGTTCCCAGAAATATCCAAAGAGATGAGCTTCGGGTGCACACCGAAGGCCTTTGATATGTCTCCAGTGAAATGGTTGCCCTCCAACTCTACCTTTATCAATCCGATGCAGTTGCGCAAGCAAGACGGCAGTGCCCCTGAGAAGTTGTTGCCACTCAAAAAGAGGTACTGGACCTTGAATCCACTGCACAAAGACTCGGGCAACTCCCCAGAGAACCTGTTTTGGGAGAAGTCAACATAGTAGAGTAGACCACCCTTCCCAAGACCGGCCGGGATGCTACCATTTAAGGCGTTATAGGATACATCCAGGTACATGAGTTTCCCAAGCTGAGATATTGTGATTGGCAGCTCCCCCTCCAAGAGGTTGCCGATGAGGTTGAGTCGAGTGAGATTCGATATAGAGGTGAAGTCTAAATCATGAAGAGTACCGTTGAGGTGGCAGTATGGCAAGTTGAGCTCGACAATGCTGCCGGCCGAGTTGCAGGTGATGCCAAACCAGTGGCAGTGGTTGGTGGAGTTGGTGAGGTTCCACAAGAGAGAATCATGGTTGAACAAACTAGACTTCCATTTCAGTAGCATTTCTGCTTCTGAATGAGCATTACATTTGATGCGGAAAGGTGATAAGAGGATGAGCAGGAAAAAGAGGATGTGGAATATGGAGGTGAGCAATGGAAGCAATTACGTTTCACATATATACGAACAAGCAGCTGGGGAATAGAATGCCAATTGTAAACCAGGGAATAATTAATTAGTTGAAATGTCAAACATGTCACAATACATAGTTCCTCGCAGTGTTAGGTGTTATATTTATTGATCAATGACTCCACCATTTTCCAAACTGATTTTCCAAGTCATCTCCAAGTCAATATATACTTGGTCTATATTGGACTAGTCATGCATGTGGAAAACCTTGCCACAGTCTATGTTTCCTCTTAAGCGTGACTTGGAATGTTCAACTGACCCAATTACCTGACTACCTCAGGAATATTTTATCAGCAGATGGATCCATAAAGCAATTTTTAAAAACCACCTTAGTAAATTTGCCCTAGTCTTTCTTCAAACTCTGCATGAATCTATGCTCCTCACGCTCCTCAATGCCCACATCCTCCATGAAGTTGATAAACAACATGAGGAAAATACATTATTTGTTCAAGGCACTCAGACCAAATCAAATCCTATCTTTTTGTTTTTAAATTTTGTAACAGATTTAGTTTCTATCCACTGTTCTTGTTAATTAGTTTCCTACTTTTTTCTGTATATATATTTAAATTTAAAATCTTCTTTGTAATCTGCCTATATATGCTATTACAATCATTGAAATAATAACACAGTTCAATTTCATTACATCTTCTTCATCTAGCTTGTATGTGATAACAAAATCATAACATTTAATAATCTAGTGAGACGATACTGTTGAGGGACACATACCACTTGCTATGTGGACGTGAGGATGAGTTTGTCAACCATATATAATGTTGTTTCATTGCACTTACCCCATGGGATCTGTAACCATTTCTGCAATCTGCTGGTGTAGATCCAAAACATGCCTCAATCATGACATGGCTTATGGGGCCTCGATCGAGTGGATAAACCATGTTGCCGGGATGGGAATCAGCCACAATGGCTATCTTGTGGAATCTCTTCTGAGAAGGAATCTAAAAAGTTTTCATGTTAAATAGCATGTTTGCTCAAAACTGATTCAAGGTATTGATTTATTTTTACTCTCATGGTTTGATACAGCTAACACAACCAAACCATTTGTGAGGTGTAAAGTCCTTCTTGTGGTTTTGATTTTTCAAAAGTGGTTAGCATAAGATATGATTTTCAGAAGGATTCAAATTTTGTAATTGGGCTCAACCCAAATTAAAAGGCCTCACAGCTAATGGAGTGTGTCCTATCAACTTAAAAGTTTTTTACTTGTCACCCCCTCAAAAATAGCCAAATCACTTGCCACCCCCTCACTTTTCAATAATACCCCATAACCCCCTCTTTTATTTTTATTTTATTTGTCACCCTTTGAGTTAGTTATTTCTACCAAAAGTTTTTAATAGTTTTTAAAAAACATTTAAAAAACAAAGTAAAAGATTAAAATACCCTTTTTTCATAATTGTCATTTAAATGTTGCATAGTGTGAGTCCCTCCCACCAATTATCCATCCACAGATTAGTGGTTTCGCCCCTCCCTGGGTTGACCTTTATGTTTGCCAGTATTGGCGGAGCTTCATAGCGAATACTTTTCCAAAATGGAGAAGCTCTATTTGGCGGTGATTGACACTTTTCAAAACGAGGTCTCCAGAAGAGTTTTTTTTTTCATAAACTACAAATCACTAACTAAAAAAAAACTGTTTTTCAGCTTTTTTTACAGATTCTACTCCTCATGAAAAACCAACACAAACATGTTTTTTGTTCCCAAGAGCGTTTAGCTTATAAAAAAACACTTCTGGGCTTCCAAGAAGCTGATTCAAACAAGCCCTAAATAGGGATAGAATTGCTGACAAGTTTTGAAATTACTAGCAAAGAGATTTTTCATTAAAGGAATGGAACACTTCTATTGAACTTCCATTTCAAATGTCCCGAACTCCAAGCTTCTAAGAGATACCATAGGAACCAAGATGACACTTAGGAAAACTAAGACTTATCCTAAAATAGCAATTTAAACTTTAGTTTAACAAAGACCAAGTCTCAATTCAAAAATTCACCACTTCTCGAAACCTCCAAGAGGTTTTTGATGGTGATAATTCCGAATGGCTCAGAAAGGTAACCCTTCTTCCGAGTTGACATCTCTTGAGAAATCAGAAGCATTGAAGGTCTAGTAGTAGGATCCGTCTGAGTGCAGGCCAGAGCAATCTTCACTATGAACACAACATGTTCTGCTAATTGGCCTGTGGGTATGGGCAGCCTCTGGTCTAACACATCCTTCATAAATACATCATTTCCCCCAGATGATGATACCATTGATGATAGATTTGACAGCAGCTCTCCAGGATGCATCCCCATCATAACTTCCATTGTTACTACTCCAAAACTATACACATCGCACTTATCGGTGAATCTAGCCATGTATGCAAGCTCTGTAAAGATCATACACATCGAATTATATATGTTAAGAGTATCAACTCAATGTTCTGTTATTGGAAATAAGAATTTATAGATGACATATATATAGTTTGTTACCTGGAGCAATATAGCCATAGGAGCCTACAACTGCGGTCCAATTGGATGCATCAAATGTCAGCAGTTTAGCAGTTCCGAAATCAGAGAGCTTAGGCTCGAATTCACCATCCAGCAAGACATTGTTTATCGATACATCTCGATGAACAATAGGCGGTGAACAGTCATTGTGCAAGTAAGATAAAGCATGAGCCACTCCTTGAATTACCTTCACTCTCATTTCCCAATCAAACATCATTCCTCCCAACGCACTGTATAAGACATCCCTTAAGCTGCCTCTCTCCACATAGTCATACAATAAGTACATCACACCCTTCTTTGAGAAAGATCCATGCAGCTTCACAATATTGCGGTGTCTCACCTCCAACAACACCTTGATCTCATTCAAGAAACTCCTAACATTGATCTCTTGTATGTCACTCTCATCTGAAAAACGTAGGCGTTTCACAGCCAATACTTGGCCAGCGGGCAATTCAGCTTTGTAGACAACACCAAAACTCCCTTTACCTATGCAGTATGCTTCATTGAAGTTATCAATGGCTTCCACAACATCGGTGAATTTAAACTTGACACCTATCTCCCACTCCAAGGAATAGCTTTCAGTTTCAGCAACTATTCTTCTCCTTCTACGGTGGCGTGCTAAAATGATTGCTGCAATGGCGGCTGCTATAACAAGAGATCCACCAACTGTGGTGATAATGACAATAATGAGTGTTGCGCGTTTCTTGTTAGATCTACAGGAGGACAAACCAAAGACATCTCCGCACAAACCAGAATTACCGACATAATAAGCTTCTGATGTATTCTGGAAAAACTCTCCTCTGGGATCTGACCTGAAAATGCACCAGGGATCTGACCTGAGAGGCTGTTGTAAAACAAGTTGAGTTGCTCCAGTTTTGTAAGGCTTGCAAAGTCGGAAGGTATTGACCCTGATAGTTCATTTCTGCTTAGATCAAACCGCAATAATTTATAAGAATAACTAAGATAATTGGCTGGTATTTCACCAGAGAGCATATTGTTGCTGAGGTCGAGATGAGATAGGTACAAGTTCCCCAATTCCGTTGGAATCTGTCCAGATAGTTTGTTTCCCGATAAATCTAGATATGAGAGCTTAGTCATGTGGCCAATATATATTGAAGTAATATGGCCTGACAACATATTGTTGCTGAGGTTGAGATAAAATAACATGTACAAGTTCCCCAATTCCGTTGGAATATGTCCAGATAGTTTGTTTCCCGATAAATCTAGATATGAGAGCTCAGTCATGTGGCCAATATTTATTGAAGTAATATGGCCTGACAACTCCTCCGCATCCAGGTAGTAGAACTGAGTTCGAATCCTTGTGGTGACGGAGTGCATCGCGCAGGACTTGGTAGTCACGTGTGGTCGGGCCGCTTAACCGCGGAGCCCCGTGATGGTCCTTCCTGCCCGTGTCCTATCTGGGTTGGGTGGGGTTTATCCCCTTCTCTCAAAAAATATGGCCTGACAACATATTGTTGCTGAGGTCGAGATGAGATAGGTACAAGTTCCCCAATTCCGTTGGAATCTGTCCAGATAGTTTGTTTCCCGATAAATCTAGATATGAGAGCTTAGTCATGTGGCCAATATTTATTGAAGTAATATAGCCTGACAACATATTGTTGCTGAGGTTGAGATAAAATAACATGTCCAAGTTCCCCAATTCCGTTGGAATCTGTCCAGATAGTTTGTTTCCCGATAAATCTAGATATGAGAGCTTAGTCATGTGGCCAATATATATTGAAGTAATATGGCCTGACAACATATTGTTGCTGAGGTTGAGATAAAATAACATGTACAAGTTCCTCAATCCCGTTGGAATCTGTCCAGATAGTTTGTTTCCCGATAAATCTAGATATGAGAGCTGAGTCATGTGGCCAATATTTATTGAAGTAATATAGCCTGACAACATATTGTTGCTGAGGTTGAGATAAAATAGCATGTCCAAGTTCCCCATTTCCGTTGGAATCTGTCCAGATAGTTTGTTTCCTGATAAATCTAGATACAAGAGCTCAGTCATGTTGCCAATTATTAAATTAATATGGCCTGAAAGCATGTTGTTGCTGAGGTCTAGATGATCCAAAAAGCTCAAACTTGCCAATTCAGATGGTATCTCCCCTGTCAGTAAGTTTGAAGCTAAGCTCAGTGAATAAAGGCTCGTCATGTTACCAAACTCCTTTGGAATCTCACCCATAAACCGTTGCCCAGAAAGATCCAAAGAGATGAGCTTCGGGTGAACCCCGAAGGCCTTTGATATGTCTCCGGTGAAATGGTTGCCCTCCAACTCTACTTGTATCAATCCGTTGCAGTTGCGCAAGCAAGACGGCAGTGCCCCTGAGAAGTTGTTGCCATTCAAAATGAGGGACTGGACCTTGAATCCACTGCACAAAGACTCCGGCAACTCCCCAGAGAACCTGTTTTGGGAGAAGTCAACATAGTAGAGTAGACCACCCTTCCCAAGACCGGCCGGGATGCTACCGTTTAAGGCGTTATTGGATACATCCAGGTATTTGAGTTTCCCAAGCTGAGATATTGTGATTGGCAGCTCACCCTCCAAGAGATTGCCTCTGAGGTTGAGTCGAGTGAGATTCGATATAGAGGTGAAGTCTAAATCATCAAGAGTACCATTGAGGTCGCAGTATAGCAAGTTGAGCTCGACAATACTGCCGGCCGAGTTGCATGTGATGCCAAACCAGTGGCAGTGATTGGTGGAGTTGGTGAGGTTCCACGAGAGAGAATCATGGTGATTAAACAAACTAGACTTCCATTTCAGAAGCATTTCTGCTACTGTATCATGAGCATTACATTTCAAGCAGCGGAAAGGTGATAATAGGAGGATATTGAGCAGGAAAAAGAGGATGTGTAATTGGATTGTTTTCATTGCTGGCATATGGAGGAGAGCTAGCAATATATGGAAGCAGTTACGGTTGATGCATATCATATATATATATAAACAAGCAGGGGAAAAGAATGCCTTGTAAACCAGGGAATAATTAATTAGTTGAAATGTCAAACATGTTACAATACATAGTTCCACGCAGTGTTAGGTGTTATATTTATTGATCAATGACCACCATTTTCAAATATGGTGGACTAGTCATACATGTGATAAACCTTGCCACAGTCTATGTTTGTTTCCTCTTATGGGTGACTTGGACTGTTCAACTGGCCCAACCTGACTACCTCGTGAAATATTTTGTGATCAGATGGATCTGTGAAGCAATTTTTTATCTTATACTTTACTTTATTGTTCATATTTTAAAATTATTTCAATATAATCCTTCTATAGATTAATGCGGCAGCCATATGACATGAATCATGATACCAAGTAAGATAATTTTTTTATTACTCACGTGACAACAATGGCTAACTTGGTACACTAAATAGACACATCATCAATCATGTATCAATTTTTTTTCAATTTTTTTTACTAGCTGGCTGTTGATGTAGTAAGCTAATTGGTCACATCAATGTGCCACATTATGAACTTTCTATACAAAATAAAAAAAAAATAAATTATTTTGTTACAATGTCATTAATTCACATTAACAGTAAAAAATATTGATTTTTTTTCCACAAAATTAATTATGTGGCATAATTAGCTAGTTAGCAAATAGTATCACTTGTGTAAATGAGAGTAATAAAAAAACCCCTAGTATTTAGGATCATATACAATTTGGTCGCCGCATAAACCTTGAAGAGAATGAATATTAAGGCAAAGTATAGCAATCAAAAATGACTTTAACTCTATATTTTTTGGATCTAATATTTTTCTAGTTTAGAGTTTCCTGAAAGGGCTTAAATATAAAGTAGTATCAGTAGGTGATAGTGAGGGTGTGGAGATGAATAGTAGAATCGAAGAGGTCGAAGGATGGCTAGCCCTGGAGGGAGGATGGCACAGGAGGTAGTAGGCACACTAGGGACATCCCCAAAGCACAAGAAAAGACATGACATGAGCTCCTGAGCCCTAGTAGAGAAGGATTCTGTTATATGGAGGCAATAACCGTCCAGAGCAGGGGATCACGAATATTGGAGCATCGCACGAAGATACATGCGACTGAAAGTACAAGCATTTTTTATGAAGAAACTTGGACCGAAGTTCATTTTAATTAAGAGGACCTGTGTCCGGAGAAGGCACAAGGTCGAAATGTCGAATGCTTGAAGGAGGGAGCTGTTAGAACAACATATTCATGCATTATATATTAAATCGATTATAATTATAAAAATAAATACACATACAAAATTAACAACAAATATACTTACAAAAATGTATCTTTGACACTTTTCTTATAAAAAAACAATTGAGAAGAACAAATAAAATTTATTAATAAAACAATAAATATTTATACCGGAAGCGTTGTTATCCATTCCCACCTTTCATGTAAGGGTTTTGCCAGGAATACTCAGCAAGGATTCAACTGGTGTTGTCTCTCCTAAGAACAAGACTTGGAGAGAGCTGATGGAGTGTTTTTGTGGGGTGGAACAACAATCATAAGAAAACCAAAACAAGAAGAAAGGAGTAGAAGATCCAAGAATAAAAAACAAAGAAAACTCTTGAAACTTTTCCGGAGAGACGGGCTTTCTCTCACTTAGCCATGAGAACCCATATCCACCAGCCTTTCCATATAAACCCAATTTTCTAGCCATTTTGGGAAATTAATGGTCTCACTAATATGAAACTGTTACATCCCAATAAAAAAAAAAAAATCATAACTGTCAAATAAATTAGAGAATGAATAATCAATTTAATTTTCAAGTTTTCCTATTTTAAAAACCTTTTAAAATTCCAACGATCCCCACAAAACTAAAAAATTAAATTAAACATAAAAAAACCAAATTGTTGGTATCACCTTTAAATACTATGCAATGGGCAATGTGTCTTTTGTAGACTTAACCTTACTTAGTGAAGATAATTTCCATATGAAGAAAGCGTAGTGAACCAGGTCTTGAACTACGTTCCTTTTACTCACACTTCAACTATCTTACACACAGTATTGAAACCTCCATCGCGGGGTTGCGCATGAACCTTGGATTTTTCATGAGAGCCCCTATAAGATGCCAAATCTTATAGTTGCGGTCATTTATAGATACTCTCATATAGGTGAGCCCTCCAAGGATGTGTAGAGTCACATCTCGACAATTTCGTCTTGAGTCTCATTAAGAGCTAATATCAAATCAAAGCTCTTCCTTTAACACTACATAAGAGCACTAAAACACCATAGGGACAAGGATGGAAATATATTCCAATTATGTTATAAGTTCATGATGCTCCCTGACCAACTTATCAGCTTGTTATTACCACATTGAACCACCTACAAGGGATAGCCTATCACAAAGATTGGGTTCCCACTACAGGAAGGTCTATTATGGGCATAGCTCTATTCCCCTCGATACATCTAGGATCTTAGTCCTAGTTAAATCTTTAGTAATAAACATTGGATTCCACATTACTCAAATTTGAAGATCTGCACAAAATTCCAACGGGATTGAACAATTTAAATGTTGGGTTATTCAACCATGATGAATACATATAGCTCATAGTTCATCTGCCAAAAGTCTATGGGGTGAAAGTTATGTTAAGTTTTAGCAAATGAATCCATGCTTTCTTGTTACATTCATGCTTATTTTATCCAAAAAAAAAAGAAAAAAGAAAATAAAGCATATCTCTTTTTTTTTATTCTTATAAAACCAGCATAAGAATGCTTGCAGTCAATTAATAATCCATTAGAGACCACAAAACTAGTTGTTGCCATGTGACCTGGAGGTCACGGGTTCGATTCGTGGAAACAGTCTCTTGCATAAAATGTAAGGTAAGGCTGCGTACAATAGACCCAAGTTTTCCGACCCTTCACCGGACCTAGCATGCATGCGGGAGCTTTGTTGCACCGGGCTGCCCTTTTAGAGATCGCAAAACTAGTTAAGAATGCTCCAAATTCCTCTAATTATCTTAACTATGGTGCAAAAAAAATATCTTGGTCATGTTTCACCTCATTCCAAAAAAATAGCATATGATCTAAACTCCATTCTCTCCGTTCCAAGATGTCTTAATATCTTAGTTGTCTTGGATTGAAGTATTAATTTCAATAATGAGACAGCATTAGTACAATCTTGAACCAGTTTAGAGACCAATAAAACATGAGGCAAACAAAATGTGACAACAATAACATAAGGGAAAGCATTCCATTAAATACAATTGGAAACAAAAGTAAAATAAAATAAAATAAAATAAATTGATCGTAATTTAGGCACAACAACAATTTACTCAACTACCTATTGGAGCAACACCATCAATGAGGAACACCCCCAACCCGAACGCCAAGAGGTCTGCCGGGGCTGTGGAGGAGTGGGACATCAAAAATTAAGCCAAGTATCGGGCAACCTCACGGTAGCACGCGAGGATTAGTTAATCCAAGACGAAGCAGGCCCAAGTAAGAGACAACACAACTCAACCAAGAAGCGAGGATGCTACTGAAGCAATGCCAAGGGGAGAAGACGTACAAAATTTTTTGTTGAAGGGGACCACCGGAAATAGAGCTCCATTTCGCCACCCCAGTCTTGGACTCCACCATGATCCCAGAGAAGGAAAAGCTCAGCAACTTCTCTATTGTGACCATCTTGAAGACTATGGAGGGCCTAGCAAATCACCAAACTGTACCAGTGGCCAATAGGGCTGGGAAAAACCGGCCCGAAACCCGAAAACCGACCCGAACCCGGCCCGAAAATTTCAATGGGCCGGGTTTTCAAAGATGACATCATCGGTCCGGGCCCAAAACCCGGCCCGGACCGTGGAAATCGGTCCCAACTCCGGGCCCTAAATATCAAAACCCGGCCCAGACCGGTAAAACCCGAAATAATTGATTAAATTAAAAAAAAAACTATAGGTCTAGGTCAAGGGCTAAAATGTAAATAGATAAAAAAAAGTTAATAGACCCAGTTGGCTCACTTTGGCTGTCCTGACCTGTTACAGCCTTACAGAGTCGCACTTAGTGAATCAGTGACACAGACACACAGTGACAGTACTGCACCCTAGCCCTAATTCTCAATCTCTTTCTTTATTCTTTTTCTCTATTCTCTTTCTCTCCAAGACTCCAATCTCCATTTCTGATTCTCATTTCTCATTTCTCTGAAACTGAAAGGTGAAGCACTGAAGCAGTGAAGCCCGTGAAGCCTGTGAAGGCGTGAAGCAGAAGCAGTAGCACTGAGTGAACTCAGTGAAGGTGAAGCCGAAGCCCGAAGGCCCGAAGGTCTGAAATCTAAATTACCATTTACCACTCTTTTCTCATTTCTCATTCAGAATTCAGCGAGATTCCCAAAATTTCAAATTCCCAATCTCTTTCTCTATTCTCCAATCTCCATTTCTCATTTCTTTGATTCTCATTTCTCTGAAAGGTGAAGCACTGCCACTGAGTGAAGGTGAAGCCGAAGGTCTGAAAGAGTGAAAGGCGGATTGAAGGTTCTGATTCTCATTTCTCTGAGCTTGCCTGCCGCCATTGACCATTGTTGGAAAGTAAGCACCCCTCTACCTCCTTTCATGAATCTCTGAGTCTGAGCTTCCCCTCCTACAGTCTACGTGCTCTGAGTTTCTCACCCCTGCTACAATCTTGCCTTTATTGTTGTCTTTTCTTTGATTGATGCTTGTGCTCATCTGATTTACTGATTCAGTGATTCTACATGAAAGATTTTTGTTATGCTCTGTCCTGGTTTTGTTCTGGTGATTAACAGAAAATATTTGTGGAATTTATTTGAAATCTGTATTGTTTTCAATGTTATGTTTTGTAGATGTCCTCACAAGGTGCAAATTCAAGCTCTAACTATGCCTCTACTGGGGGAAGCATCCCACCTTTGCCAACAAAAAGAAAAGGCTCTGTGGTTTGGAATCATATGGAGAAAATAACAAAAAGAGTGGGAGACAGAGATGTAATCGAGGCTGCAATATGTAATTATTGCAAGAAAAGGCTCGCAGCTGCCAGTGACGGGAATGGGACTTCTACGATTATGAGACATCTTCAAAGGCATTGTCCACAAGCTCCACCGGAGGCAAAAAATATTGGGAAAGGAGTCAAAGGACAGGCTGGTGGACAGCAGCTTCTCACCCTTGATACCGAGGGCTCACCAAAGCCATACACATACAAGAAAGAGGTTAGTGACTATGAATGTGTGAGGATGATACTAGAAGATGAGTTGCCTTTTTCTCATGTGGAGGGTAGAGGGTTTAGGAGATTTGTTCACTCTTTAAACCCTAAATGGAAACCAATGAATAGGAAAAGTGTTACTCATGGTGTGTTGGATTTGTTTCAATTAGAGAAGGCCAAGATTATGTCTATGATAGTAGATAATAATCTTAGAGTTTCTATAACCACCGATACTTGGACTTCTATTCAGAACATCAATTATATGGTTCTCACTGCTCACTTTGTGGACAATGATTGGAACTTGCATAAGAGGATTTTGAACTTTACTCAAATTACAAGTCATAAGGGTGATGATATTGGGAGGGTTGTGGAACAATGCTTGAATTCTTGGGGGATCAAGAAGATATTCACTATAACTGTTGACAATGCATCTGCTAATGATACTGTTGTGGTTATATGTTAAAGAGGATGAAGTCTTTGAATACTTTACTGCTAGATGGTGATTACTTGCATGTCAGATGTTGTTGTCATGTCCTTAATCTTATTGTGCAAGATGGACTCACTGAGTTAAGTAAAGAGGTTGTTAGCATTCGCAATGCAGTTAAGTATATCAAATCTTCGCCATCAAGGTTGGAGAGCTTTAGAAAATTTGCGGTCCTTGAAGGGTTTGATAAATCCGCAAATATTGGTATGGATGTGTGCACTAGGTGGAACTCTACCTACAAAATGCTAGAAGCAGGGCTGAAATTCTCTAAGGTATTTGATAGGATGGCTGAGGAGCATAAGCCATACAGTGATTTTTTTTTAGAGAAGGACAAGAATGGGGTTTACTTCAAGAAGGGGCCTCCTCTAGGAGATGATTGGGAAAGTGCAAAGGCTTTTGTCCATTTCTTGAAAAAGTTTTATGATGCTACTTTGAGGCTTAGTGCCTTTAAGACCCCTACCGCTCATGTTGTGTTTGAGGAGATGGTTACAATTCAAGTTGAGATCGAGAAATCAATGAATGATCACAACAATCCTGCTTTGAGAAGGGTGGCAGCTTCAATGTTATTTAATTTTGATAAGTATTGGGGTTCTTTTGAGAAAGTGAATGCTTTGTTTGTGATTGGTAATGTTCTTGATCCTAGATGGAAATTGGGGTACCAAAAAATTCTTTTTGGACAAATTGGGGCCAAAGGATAGAGTTGAAGAAATCACAACTATGGTGAAACGAATTTTAATGCGCTTTTATGAAGCATACAAAGCTTTTGAGCCTATAGTAGTAGCACCTCAAAACAATGCTAGTGAACAAGTTCAAGAAGGGAACTTGGGAGAATCTGGTGAGCATGATACTAGAGCAGCAATGAGAGCAGCTTACTTGCAACAACAACAAGATGAACAAATCATTCAAATCAATAATGAAGTTGATGCATACTTGTGTGATCCTTGTGAGGGTGGTAACAATCCTTCTTTCAATTTGCTTTTGTGGTAGAAAGTAAATACATCGAAGTACCTAATCTTGGCAAAGGTTGCTAGGGATGTATTGGCGATGCCTTGTTCCACGGTTGCTTCGAAAAATGCATTTAGTTTGGGAGAAAGGACGGTTAATCCTTTTAGGTCCTCTTTGACTCCGAAGATGGTGGAGGCACTTGTGTGTGCAAATGATTGGATCAAGGCCGAAGATTTCAACTTTTACAAAGAGCCAACCAAAGAAGAAGAAGAATTCTACAAAGAATGCGAAGAAATAGAAAATGGTGTGACTTTATTTTATTAATCTTTATCTTTCAATCAATTACTTAGTTTTGATTATTGACTTCTCACTTCACTTTGTCATGTTTATTGTTTGTTAGAAATTCTTGTGGGGGAGCTGGCGAGAAGTGTAGGTTCAAGCTCAAATTCAACTGGAACGAGCTCAATAGCCCCATCTCTCCAGCATGATTGTTATTTTGATTTCAGAATGTTGTACTTGTTATTTTGTTTAGTTTATGCTTGCTTGGAGTGTTATTCAGAATTGCTTGGTTAATGTTTGGAACTTTGGAGATTAGTATATTACTATGTGTTTTTGGTTCCTACTTCCTTGACTTGTTTAATGTTTTATGTTTATGGTGGTGAAAAATGAAAATTGTCTCTTTTATCCTTTACATGACTGTTCTGCAAAATTAAAATGACATCAATGCCTCAATGGTGGCATCAGGATTCAGGAATTTTGATTCTCAGGTATTGCCTTTTGTCTTCAAAAAATTTGATTTGTTTCCTGTTATTTAAGCTCACATTGCCATGCAGCAGTTGATCCAAATTTTGTTTTTTTTTCAGTGCGAAGATGATACTGGCATACTCTCTCAGAGTCAGGGATTCATGATTCAGGTAATTATTTTATTTCAGTTTTGGAATCAACAGTTGGAACTTTGACATTGAGGATTTAAAGTCTCAGGCTTCATTGGTACAGGAGTGATTTTCTATTCTCACATTTCAATCTGTTGACTGTTTTCATGCTTTTTAACTCCATCTTTTCTTTTCAGATTCCCAGACAATGATGCAATACTGCCAATACAGACTATACAGTTGATTCATTTGATTTTTTTAGATTCCAGAATCCAGACAATGATGCAATACTGCCATCTTTTTTTATGATCAAGTTCAGTCTCAGAAAATGAGGGCTTGTTTGGAAGGATAGGGTAACAATATCAACACATACCAGCTTGAGGTTTGTCAGAATTGAACTCTTGAGTCTTGATCATTGAGATGGACTGTATAAGAATGAAACAATACATGGCTTGAGGTTCTCTTATTCAAGTGATAATTTTTGCTTACAATCCTTGACACTTGACCTGCATTGCCCTTTTCATTTATCCCTTTTGGTTTTGAATCCACAGATAACTGTTCTGACTGCCAATTTGGTTGAATTTGAGAAGTGTAGGTTCAAGTTCTTTTGATAACTGTTCTGACTTCCAATTTTGACCTGCAGTGCCAAATATATTGTCTTCGGTGCTTTGTTTATTGTAACGATGATTGATGATATCTTATGAAAACATAGAAATGTAAGATATCAGTCTATCAGATGTGTTGATGTTGTAAATTTTGTATAGAAATATTTCTTTATGCATTTTGCTTATGAGTTGTTTCTAGTTGCCATAGGTATTCTTTAATGTACCAACAAATATTGCAGGGAGTTTAACATAGATCTGGAAATCTGTAATTCTGATTAATGAATCTGATTGCCTTACAGTAAATATGCTATTGAAAGATTAATGATTCTGATTGCCTTACTGATTGCCTTACTTTAAATCTGTAATTGAAAGATTAAATATTGCAGGGAGTTTAACATAGCTATGACTGATTGCCTTACTGTAAATCTGTAATTGAACTGATGAATGATTCTGATTTTCAGGATAATTGAAGATGAAGTGTTACTGCTGTGTTGCTGATATGTTGAAGACCAAGTGTTCTGCTGTTTTTTTATTTTTGTTTTGTCAAGTGTCTGAAGAATCAAGTGTTCTGCTGTGTTGCTGTGTTTTGTCAAGTGTCTGAGACTCTGAAGAATCAAGTGTTCTGCTCTGCTGTGTCAAGTGTTCTGCTGATATGTTGAAGACCAAGTAGTTTGATTTTTGTTTTGTCAAGTGTTCTGCTGTAATGTTAGATTGTTATTTATGTTGAAGACCAAGTGTCTGAAGAGTCAAGATTCAAGTTCCTCTTGTCAAAGATAAAAAGAAGACCTCCACATTTGCATTTGGAGTTCTTTTTTCATAATTTTGGTTTTTTTTAATAGAAAATTGATCGGGCTTTGGCCCGGCCCGGACCGAACCCGACCCGAAACCGAGACCCTAAAACCCGGACCGGACCGATTCACTTGGGCCCTCGAGCGGTCCCAAAAAACCAGAGCCCAATAGGGATCGGGCTTTTACTTGTCCCAGCCAAAACCCGGACCGGACCGGCCCGATCCCAGTCCTAGCGGCCATGGCAGAAAGATTTGCATCGGCAATCCTTTGGTCAACAAAACCACTAGAAGATCATAGACTAGTGGTGCAGTTCTCCTCATCGGTCGTAGCTCACAAGATTGAACAGATGAATGCCATCTACCTGTCGGACTTCACTGTTAGGGTTTTCCCATTGACGGCTAACCTTAACTCACTGAAGAAAGTCAAAGGGGGGCTCAGATGGATTTCCGGTCATGGCTACCGTTTCTTCTATCAGAATAGAGATACGGTAGCGAAGCTTTAAAAACTAGTTAGGGAACTGGTCTACATCCAACTTTTGGAAAAGCATTTTCGAGAAAGCCCAACTATACTCACCAACATTGTCTCCAACCCAGGACATGGATGCTCAATTAACTTTTGGATGGACAACTGGATAAAACACCATGGAAAGGGCACCTAAACCCTCATCATAAAAAATCAATCAAGAACTCCCGGGAGAAGTTATGAAGAGGGAAGTCATTGCTCAAAGCAGGCCCCCTCCTAAAAAGGGAGACCCAAGAATTCCAATCCCTACTTCAATAACTCATTAATACTTCCCACTCAACCCTGTATCTCTCATATCTCCTAAGATTGGGTTGATATGCTTTCCTCCAAAGCTTGAATAGGATCATCTGCCATGGCTCAAGTACTAACTGACACAGGACATAAGCAAAGAAAAAGAAAAGATCATGTTCGTAAAATACACAGGTGTTTGCTTGATAACACTTAAACGGACGAAGAAAAGTCAGGAATCCTTTAAAAAATTGAATCTGAAAATTCAAAGGGAAATTTTATTGATCAAAAGGATGCCTTTTATGACGATTACAATTATCTATTTATAGTGACACATGAACCCCTAATTGAAGTAAAACTCAAAATATGAGAATACCCTTAATCCTAGTAGAAAAAAGGCCTAAAACACCCCTCTACTTCTTATTACTCGACCGAATCAAATAACCGAGCGAAAAGTTATGGGCATTTCCACACACCCTTCTTATAACTTCTTCAATCTAGTTGCCCTATGAATCTCTCCACTAATTGCTCCGCATTGCTGGAGATATCATTTTTGGTGAACTCCCAAACTTGTTAGTAGAAAAACCTGAGAAACCTGTCTAGCCCTAGTGTTTTCCGCACACCCAACTCCTTATGGCAACTACGGTCTCCACTTCCATGATCTGACCTAGAATAATTCATTTTGATGTCACGTTTTCTCGCATTTTGACAAAACCAAGAGTGGCACTTAATTGAAAAAAATTTAAGAAGTACCAACCTTCATAAGGAAAGTTGGTTAGCCCACTCCCTCTCATAAAGAGAGGTTTAAGTGTTCAAACCACAGCTCAAGCGTGCTTCTAGTGGTTTATAGCTAGATGAAAACAAATCTATTGTTTTTAGCAAAATGATAATGCTTCCAATGGCTTTTAGAGATGAAAACAAATCTATAGTTTTTCAGCAAAATGATAATTCTTCAACATTATATTTGATTCCTTCTGCCATCATTTTATTGTTGTTATTATATTAATGATATGTTCATCTTTTTCCCTAGATTGCCTTTGATTGTCCAAATGGTTTGATTGTTAATGAAAGATGAGTGAATTACTGAGATAGTTATGTGAAATAATCCAAAGAAATCAAAAAGGAATAGAGGAGAGAGAAGAAAGAGAAGAAAGAGAAAAGAAGGCTAGGTTTTATTCAACTAACATAATCTCACCCCCCTCAAACTCATGATGCGACAACTACAAGCATCGAGAGTTTGCCAACTAAATAACGAAAGCGGAAAATGGGATGTGACTTGGTAAAGAAATCTGCAATCTGCGAAGAAGAAGAAACAAAGGGCAAGGTGAAGGTGCCATGCTTGAGATGATGACGTATAAGGTGGAAATCGATCTCAATATGCTTGGTTCGTTCATGAAAAACTGAGTTGTGAGCAATCTGAACACTCTTATTGTCACAATACATAGGAGTGGGACGAGAAAGAAATACTCCTATATCCGCAAGTAACCAACGTAACCAAACAATCTCTTTGGTAGTAGATGCCATAACACGATATTCCACTTAAGTTGAAGATTGAGAAACAATAGATTGTTTCTTTCTTTTCCAAGAAATAAGAGAATCACCCAGAAAGATACAAAAACTAGTAATAGACTTGCAATCTGTGGGATTACTGCCATGATCAGCATCGGAGTTGGCATGCAACTCCAAGGAAGAGGTGGACGAAAGTAGAAGGCTCTGAAAGGTTGTACCTCGAAGATACCGCAAAATATGAAGAACAGTTGTTCAATGAACTGTAGTGGGAGAAACTACAAACTGATTAACAATATGAATATCATATGCAATATCTGGACAAGTAATAGTAAGATATACCAAGCTCCCAACAATAATATGATATAAAGTAGGATCCGACAAAGGTGTACCATCAGAAGAGGAATACTTTGCATTAACCTCAATATTAGTATCAACAGTCTTATTATCTGTAAGTCTGGCCCGCTCAAGAATATCAGCAACATATTTTGACTGAGAAAGAAGATAACCTCTGGGTGAGTAGGCTACCTCAATACCCAAGAAATATCGTAGAGAACCCAAATCCTTTATTTCAAACTATCTAGCTAACTCTGTCTTCAAAACTGAGATGCCATCAACATCATCACCAGTAATAATCATGTTATCAACGTATAAAGAAAGAATAATATGGCCTGCATCAGTGCACTTAATAAAGAGAGCGGAATCATGATTACTAGAAGCAAATTCAAGAGAAGCGATCACAACAGAAAACTTCTCAAACCATGCATGAAGTGCTTATTTGAGACCATATAAAACCTTCTTGAGCTTGCAAACATACCCAGAACTATGTGAAACACCAAGAGGAGGCTCCATATAAACTTCTTCTTGAAGATCTCCCATTCTTAACATCAAGTTGAGAGATAGACCACTGTCGAATCGAGGCTACTGCAATAAGAGTACGAATAGTAGTCATTTTTGCAACAAGAGCAAAAGTCTCCTCATAATCCATACCATATTGTTGAGAGTACCCTTTTGCAACCAACCTATCTTTGTATCTCTCAATAGATCCATCAAAATTAGTCTTGATCTTATACACCCAATGACATGCAACAATACTCTAACCAAGAGGTAGAGGAACCAAATCCCAAGTACTTGTCTTATGCAAAGCAGAAAGTTCCTCATCCATAGCTTGCTGCCAACGTGGATCAAGAATTGCCTCTTTATAGGAAGAAGGCTCAGAGAGACAATGAATAGAAGCTAAAAAAGAAGTAAAAGATGAAGAATAACAAGAATAAGCAAAATCTGGTAAGTTTGTGGACTTACAAATACGTGTGATTGACGTAGAGGTGGATCCACAATCTCAGACGGAGCTTGAGGGGCCATAGGAGAAGAGGTAGCTTCAAGTGTGTCAGTATCTGCAGAACTATTAGTAAGACGAACCCATCGAGTATAATGTAAAGATGACGGAGGAAGAAGATGCGAAGGCATATCTGAAGTAGTAGGAATCTGAGATGACAAACTATCAGAATCCTCAGAAAATGGATCAATACGAATAAGATCATATCTAGTCAAACTATGAGTAGTAGATGGAATAGAAAAGAAAAGTATATGTTCAAGAAAAACAACCTGACGAGACACATAAAGCTTTTGAGTAACACCGATACCCCTTTTGAGTTCACCATAACCTAGAAAGACACAAATAGCAGGCCGAGAAGATAACTTGTTGCATTCAACATGAGGACGAAGAATGAAACAAGTACAACCAAAAACTCGAAAGAAAGAATAATCTGGAGCATACCCATACAATTTTTCAAAGGGAGAAATACCTGAATTATGAGAAGATGGAATTGCATTAATCAAAGTTACAGCATTAAGAACAGCCTCACCCCAAAACTCATTAGGAACAGAAGCAGATAATAAAATAGAGGGAGCAGTTTCAAGAATATGCCTATGTTTTCTTTCAGCAATACCATTTGGCTCAGGAGTATCTGTACATGAAGTTTGGCGAATGGTTTCATCTAAGGCAAGCAACTCACATAATTTATTAGAGGTGTATTCCCCACTCAAATCACACCTAAAACATTTGATAATAGCAGAATGTTGAGTTTTGACAAGAGCTCAAAAAGTTGTGTATATCTCAAAGAATTCATAACGATGTTTCATTAAATAAATCCAAAAATAATGAGTATGATCATCAATAAATGGAACATGACCCTCCTTTAGTGGGAACAGGAGAAGGTCCCAATACATCAGAATGAATTAAATCAAATGGAGAAGAAGAAATAGAAATACTTCGATTAAATGGTAAAGCTGAGAATTTTGCCAATTTACATCCACTACAATCAGATATATCATGAGTTTGTAAATTTCCTAAAGCCTCTGTAGATGCTAAAAATCTCAAACGAAAAAACAAAACATGACCAAGATGAGAATACCATAAATAAAAACTAGAAGAAGAAAGACACAAATGAAAAGAAGACAAATCAGCACTAGTAACATTAGTAACTGGCACTTTCAACTCATCCAAAACATATAGTCCCCTTTTCCTATGGCCTATCCTAATTAGCTTCTGAGACTGCAAATCCTGCACATAACAAGAAGAAGAAGAAAATGTGACTATATTACCAGAATCACATAATTGACCAACAGAAGCTAGATTTAATGTGAGTTTCGGAATATGATAAACATTAGGGAGAGACAAGTGAGGAGTAACAACAGAACCAACACCTGCTAAAGGCATAGGAGTACCATTAGCAGTCATAACAGGAATAGACGATGAAGGAGACATAGAAGTAAAAGATGAAGAATTTGGAGACATATGATGTGAAGCACCAGAATCCAAGACCCATATAGATGATGACATACCTGAAGAACTATGAGGCAACTGACCTACAGAAGAAGAGGCAGACATAGTTTGGTGTTGTAAAGAGAGAAACTTCTGGAATTGCTCAGCCAGAATACCAAGATCAATGAAAGGACCTGATGAAGCTACTACTGCAGCGTTAGATTGTGATCGTTTGTAACCCTGAGGTGGTCTATTAGTATTAGATTGTGACTGGTTGCCAGGTTTCCAAGCTTAAGATTGTTGTTGCGATTGATTCTGTTGTCTCAACTTAGGACACTGAGCCTTCCAATGAACTTTCTGCTTACAAAAACTGCACTCGTCGAAGGAAGCTCTTATGTAAGGCTTATTCTGATTATTAAAGGGAGGTTTAGAGGGTACTACCAATATAGAAGGACTTGGAGCATAAAGAATCCCTTTTTCAGAAAAAGATCGATTTAAGACGAATTTCTTCAGCCAATAACTTACTGACAACTGAGTCAACAGACGGAAGTGGAGAACGATACAAAATTGAACCTCTAAGTCCTTCAAAATCACTTCGAAGAGCCATTAAAAATTGCGCTAACTGTTGTTGCTCTCTACGAGCAATATAAACACCACATGCTTTTAATTCATTAGATTATGTAAGAGTCAATTGATCCCAAAGATCCGTCATTACAGAATAAAACTCCTGCACACTCATAGTCTTTTGCTGAAGGGCTCGTATGTTGTTCTCCAATTGATACTGGTTTGCAAATTTTGATTGAGTGAATAACCTTTGCAGATGGTCCCAAACCTCCTTTGTTGTCTCATACTTTGCCAACTGTGTGCCTATGGAGTGTTCAACATAATTATTAATCCAAGTAGTGATTTTTGCATTATTTCCTTCACAAACATCTATCGTAATAGCATAATTCACATCATTGCTCTTAGGTTGCTCAGAAGTTCCACTAACATATGCCCACAATTTTTTACCCTTAAGAAAATTTCTCATCATATAACTCCAATACGAATAATTCTTTCCATCCAACCTCACACTTACAGACTGAACCGAATCATCTCTTTCAGTAGCCATAATCGAAAAATAAAGAAAACCGGAGTGCCAAAAAAAAAGGATACTGAAATACCCGATGCAAACCCTCAAGCAACTCATTGCGAAGTTGGATCCACAAAAACTGTTTTTGAGATTAAACTTTCTTCAATGCAACCTTATCTGATACTATGTGAAATAATTCAAAGAAACTAAAAAATAAAAGAGGAGAGAGAAGAAAGAGAAGAAAGAGAAAAGAAGGCTAGGTTTTATTCAACTAACATAATTCAATTTGAAAACAAAGTACAGCAGAAATCCTAAATACAAAGGAACTATATATAAGCTAAAATAAAGAAAATTGAAAAGATTATTGTACCCTTAATAAAACAAAATAACAAAACCCTAATAAATCCATAAATATCTCAACAAGTTAAATAGGACAATGTGAAGCATTCATCATTGCAATTCAATCAAAGACAAAGTCATCCTAGAAGTCTATTCAACTGCAAGTTGGTGAATGCACCTCTCAAAGGCCCTGCAGCAGAAAACTATCTCCAAATAACTTAATTCATTGTCAAACCTTTCCAAGAATTATGAGAACATATGAGACGAATATATATCATGTGATGCATGCATTTCATTGGTTAATTCACTGAGTCTATAAACTTAATGGGCCAACCCAACTCAAAATCCTCCAAGTCTATTAACTGCAAGTTGGTGAATGCATCTATCAAAGGCCCTAAACAATAATTTTTCTCCACATAATTTAATTAATTATCAAATTTTTCCAAGAATTGTGAGAACATATGAAACGTCAGAATATTAATATATCATGTGAGAACATATGATGAATTTCTCCACATATGCAAAGTAAAGTGTTTTTCTTTCGAGATATGTATTACTAAGTGATTTATTCATTTTATTGGGAAAATTAAAATAATATATGAAACTATAAAAATAAGCCAAAGGCCGAGAGGTCTAGCGGCAAAGGTCCTCCGCATCCAGGTAGTAGAACTGAGTTCGAATCCTCATGGTGGCAGATCGCATGACTTTGGTAGTCGCGGCCGCTATGCGAGCCGTGATGGTCCTTCTGCCTGAGTGTCCTATCAGGGTGGGGTTTATCCCCTTATTCAAAAAAAAAAAAAAAAGAAACTATAAAAATAAAAGAAAAAAAGAAAAACCAATTTACTCTTTTTTCTCGATCGAGCCTATCCATTGGATTAATGTATATTTTAAATTTTCATATATATGATTTGTCCACTTAGATATAAAAGAGGAAAATTTATAATTTAATTAATGTGATTTATGCACTTACATATAAAATAAAATAATGAAAGAAAAAAAACCCTGAGGCATGTTAATGAGAGATAGTTCACTAAACAAGTGAAAGTGTATTGGTTTGAATAACAAGATTTTTGGTAAATTTTAACAGTGATTTGATGGCGAAAGTGTGGCGGAGTGCGATTTCCGACACGGCAGCGCCAAAGAGCACTGCGAAGAAGAGGGATGAGGAAGCTCTGAAGTTTGTGACATCGGCTAGAGCAAATCCCCAGCTAGAGGGGGTTACATATGTTGTAGTGGTGGCGAGCGCAATAGCGAGGGATTATCATACACTCCTTGAGACAGCGAGTCACATGGTAGATGCTGAGGTGGAAGGTGATGACATTGCACGTCACATGGATGAGGACGTGACATGCCACATGGAGGCCAATGATGTGGGTGGTGATGATGTGGCATACCACATGGAGGAGATGATGTTATGTCATCCCGCGACAGTGACAATGATGTGGTATGCCACATGAAAGGTGTTGATGTGGCATTCCACTTGGATGCCACCGTCTGGGAGGAGACTAATGTGGCACCCCATGAGGACGATGACATGAACAGGCGGGATGACATGGCACCATTGCTGGAAAAAGCTATTGGTTGGGCACCCACCAAGCCTATTAAAGGAGTTGGGCCAAGCCCAATAGCCAATCTATTTAAATCCAAAGAGGGGGACTACAACTCAACCATCCTCTAAGGCTTTGATAAGCATGGCTTGAGGCTGGGCCTGACCCAAGCCCAACCCAACCTCAACCCAGATAGCAAAACTCTGGGCTTGGGTAATGGAATATGCCTTGATCTTGCCACGGTATCCCTGAGATACATACATGGCTCCTGGAACTTTATTTCAGTGGCCTGGGAGAACATTAAGGAAGGGATTGCCCTAAAGAACAAAAAAGGGACAAAAGCGCTCTTGAGCATTCAAAAGTGCCCTAGGGATCAAGTCAACGAGAAAGGGAAGGAACTACACTTGAGCGATCGATAATAGGAAACCAAGGAGCCGCCTCGGAGAAACGAGTGAGCCAAGAAGTCATATAGCTCCAGAATGGAAAAGGAGGGTTTAATCGCTCCCCCAACCTCAACTAGGAAACGTCCGACAGCACCAAAGGCGCCAACTCAAGGTATGGATTCTGACCTATACTTTGTCCCTCTAACCCTATCTGATTAGTTTGACAAGGATCTTCCCTCGACCGCACTTTTAGTAGAATTAGATCAAGGAAACAATGAGGCAGACAAAACTTCCTACCTAAAACACATACGCTCCCTCGAACTTGAGCTTATGAAGGAATGGGAAGGGTGTAGTTAAGCACCCACCTAGCTAATAGGTGATCAACATGGACAGAACTTGTATGCCATGAAAACCATATCCTGGAATATAAGAGGATTAGGAAAGCAAAAGAAGAGGTTTCTTGTCAGAGATTTGCTCCAGCTCCTTAAGGCCGACAAAAAAAAAATGCCAACCATCAATAACCTCAACTGGAGGTCAATAGGAGGAGAGCCCTTCGATAAATGGATGGTTCTTCCAGACATTGGCACAAGGGAAGGGTGTTTCATTAGCTGATGTAGTGCATACTACAACCTAAGGCAACACTTCATAGACCAATACTCGGTCACAATGGTGTTGGAAGACAGGATGATAAACAACCAGCCAATAATGATCACAACAGTATACGAATCGTGTGTTCAAGCACTAAGAGAAAGCTGTTGGATGGAACTAAGGACCAACATAACAAGTTGGAGGGCCCCTAGCTAATATGTGGACATTTTAATGCCACCAGGCTTCCTGAAGACAGGAATATGCAACACCCACAACACGAGAGAAAAGGAGAGTTTGGAGCAGCTAATACAAGATCTATACCTAATCGACCCACCACTCTTTAGGAGGAAGTACACATGGACCAATGGGAGGGTGACGCCAGCATACACAAGATTGGATAGGTTTTGTTTGCCAATGAGTGGATTACATTGTTACCAAGATTCTGGCAAGCAGTGTTGCCAAGAATCCTATCCGACCATACCCCGATAACCTAAAATGTAGCAATCATAGCCCCCACCTTCACGTTCCACTTAAATAGAGACTGGGTGAAAAGGCAGGGCTCCGGGGACATGATCAAAGAATGGTGGCAGCATTAAGACCTAACTAAGGATGGCGTCTTCATCTTAGCCAAAAAAACTCATCTTCCTAAGAGAAAAGCTCAAGAGATGGTAAAAGGAACAACACAACTCCCAAATTACTATTAAGAAAGACCACCTGATAGCAATCGATAAACTGGGTATCATCAAGGAAATAAGAGAGCTCAGTGCAGGGGAAAGTTGAAAAGAAGAGGAGAAACAACTGATATATGAAAAAATCATATTGGAAATAGAATCAACCTGCTACAAAATTCTAGAATTATATGGTTACAACTTGGGGACAAGAACACGAAATTCTTCCACGAAGTGGCTAACCAGTGAAGAAACAAGAACTAGATACACCAACTGTAGGAAGGGGATGCCACTCTAACAAAACCAACCGAGATTCAGTAAGCTATCATAACTCAGTTCCACAAACTCTTTGATGTGGAACGGGAAATGAGGTGCAATACCTCCTGGGAAACGTTGTTCAAGCACAAAAAGTATCAAGACCTATCACACCTAGAGGACCCTTTCTCCAAGAAGTTGACAGTAACCGAGCTAGGGGCTGAAAAGGAACTAGGACCGAATGGCTTCCCCATGACATTTTATCAGCACTAATGGGAGTTCATCAAGGTTAACCTAATGAAATTGTTTGATGAGTTCTTCCAAGGAAGAGCGAACTTGGAAAGGCTTAACTGCATGAGCAAATATCATGTTGATCCCCAAACACGATACACCGGTGACTGTCAAGAATTGTAAAGCTATAAGCCTCCTAAACTGCTACATCAAAATCATCTCAAAGGTCCTAGCAAATAGATTATGGTAGATCATAGGGGACCTGGTGGATGACTCACAAATCGCCCTCATTAAAGGCATGATGATTTATGACAATATCATTTCATCAGAAGAACCCATCCTCACGTTGAAACATAACAACACAAATGGAACCCTCATAAAAATTTATTTTAAAAAATCCTTTAAAACGGTGGACTGGGCTTTCCTCTAGGACATCCTTTGCGCAAGAGGTTTTGGTCCAAAATAGATCACATGGATCCAAGCACTACTTAGTACATCAAAAGTTAAATTCCTCAAAAACAGAATCCCAATCGAATATGTGAGGAACAAAAGAGGCCTGCAACAAGGTGACCCCTCTCTTAACTACTCTTCGGATTCGTCAATGATGTACTGGCAACAATGTTCAAAGAGGCAGCCAGATCAGATATATATAAGGGAGTCCAAGTGGGATGTTACATCATAGATAGTAACCCTTCACTTCGTAGATGATCTGCTAGTCTTCTATACAGTAGACCTCCCTCGAATCAGAACAATGAAGCTCATTTTCTACCTTTTCGAATGACTCTTAAGGTTAAGGATCAATTTTCATAATAGCACAATAAGTGAGCTAAAATCCCAGGGACATGCAGCCCATGATATCGTCCAAATCATCAACTACCCTCCCCCCATCGTTGCTTTACCAATCAAATATCTGGGTGTACCGATCATAGGGGGACGCCCAAGTAAGAAGGATTGGTCGGACTTGACCTCGAAAATGAGGAAAACAATTGAGTTTCTAGAAAGGAAGATTCCTATCCATGAGCGGTAGACTCATAGTAATTAACGTTGCAATTATAAACATCCCCATTCACTGAATATCCATTTATAGGCTCTTAGAATGGCTAATAGACCAAATATAGTTTATAAGAAGTGACTTCCTCTAGAAGGAAGCTGACATGAACACTCACACGCTTACTATCTGGTACGTTAGCAACATTTATGCCAACCAAAGGGATAGGGAGGTTGGGGTATACTGAACCTACTATAGTTCATCGAGGCTATGTTGAGGCAATGGTGGTGGAGGCTCCTTACGGGGAAAGTCAGTCTCTATCTTAGGATTATTATACACTCCTATTTTAAAAGAGGCTTCCTTGATGCCAAGACGGTCCCGCTATAGGCATCATTTTTTTGGAAGGAGGCAGTCCTTTATAACATTATCACTCATCTAGGAGATGGGGAATCCACAAACATGTGGTTAGACAACTAGGTTGAAGGGCACTCTCCACTGAGACATGTTCCCCTCCCTACTACCCCTAATGTCGCGAGGGGCCATATCAATCAAGCAAGCACGAGGGAAACTACTGAAGGGACTTCCAATTCTCAAGCCAAGACTACTAACACTTAGGGGGGCCGAGGAGTACAAACTATTGCAACAACACCTGAGGGTCATCCTCAGAACAAGGGAAGATCAAAGGGCTTGGCGACTCACCACCCCAACTATATTCACAATCATATCTTTGTACAAATTACGGATTGATGGTGGAACCTTGAGTGATCTGAGGTTGAACTTCTAGAAGCGCCCTACCCCTTCAGAATCAAATTGTTCACATGGCTAGCAAGGGATAACCTAATACTAACACTAGCTACAATCCATATGAAAAATTGGAGAGGTACTTGGGTAAAATGCTTCCTATGTGATGCTGGCAATGAGACTGTCTCACATCTCCTCCTTAACTGCATGGTAGCTTACGAGATATGGGACCACCACAGGAGATTGTATGACATATACACGTCCCTAACCTCCATCCAGGATATTGGAGGCCTCATAACCACCTCTTCCAAGGTTACCAAGATCTTGAGAAAAAGATGGAAGCTCACGAAGATTGCCATCATATGGACTTTATGGCGAAAAAAGAATATACGATGTTTCCAAGATAAACGATGCATTTTTTGAAAATTATTCATGGGACTACCTTTCTCCTACTATCTTGGTTTGATGTAGCACATCCATCTAAGAAGTAGAGTCAACATGAGGCATAAAACCTGGTTAAAAGGAGCCTGCATTTCTCGTTAAACACTCCCCAAGGACTAGGGGTGACGAGGCCTAGGAGGGTTGCTAATCACTGGAACGCCGGAGGATATAATGCATCCCTGGTTGTTCACAAATCTTTTGTAATCATAGGATTATTTGTATCACAACAATATTATCTATTAATATATATTTATCTATTTTAAAAAATAAAGTGTGAAAGGGATGGTCACCCAAATAATGGCTTTGGTTGTATCCATCACTCAACTTGCAATTTAATAGATTTAAGGAAAGACTTGACTTGAAGTATGAGTTGAAAAATGAGCCTTCAAGGACCTACATGTAATATAATACCCAAATAAAAATAAAAGATAGTCTAGTTAGGTACTATCTGAAACCAAGGTAAAAAGTTAGACACATAATTCATTCCACTGGGTTGGAAAAATTAAATACATTGCACCTAAAAAATCTCAAATTCTAGTGGAGCATAAAAACTTGAATGCAGTTATCCATTGCTAAAATAATGTGAAAGAATTGAAGGCAGTTTGAAATTAGATTAGAGATAAAAGGTAGATTAGTCAATTAGACTCGAAAGCAATTAATAAACTATTTAACTCTGAATTGATAGTCAAGTTTAGCAACAACGAAGCTTCTTCCTTTTCCATGCCAACTGCAAAGCATTCAAGGCCAGAGCAAACCATTCACACCTCTTTGACTCTAATTGTTCCTCTGATCCTCTGCCTAATTTTCCATATATTTGAACATAAAAAATGCATCAAATGGCAACCACCTCCATTACTCTCCACCATCCAAACATGAAATCGATCCAATTCTTGAGCCTACTCCTCTTCCTCATCTTCCTATCCTTCCCCGTCTTGAAATGCAATGCAGAAACAGAAGCAGAAGCCCTGCTGAAATGGAAGTCTAGCTTAACCAATCCTGAGTCTCTGGATTCATGGAGTCTCACAAACTCCTCCAGCTATTGTCATTGGTTCGGTATCACCTGCAACTCGGCAGGCAGCATCGTCCAACTGAACTTGCCAAACTGCAACCTCAATGGCACTCTCGACGATCTCGACTTCACTTCTCTATCGAATCTCACCAGACTCAACCTCAACAACAACCTTCTCATCGGTTCCATCCCCGGAAACATCTCTGCTCTCTCCAAGCTCACTTCATTGGACCTCGGTAGCAATGGCTTCCAAGAGTTGGCACCGGAGATCGGTCAGCTCTCCAGCCTCGTTGACCTCCGTCTTTTTAACAACAATATCATCGGAGAGATTCCATATCAGGTCAGCCATCTCCCAAAGGTACAACACTTTGATCTTGGCTCCAACTACTTCACGAGCCCAGATTTCTCCAAGTTCAAACCCATGCTTTCATTGACTTATCTTTCACTCTTCTTGAACAATCTGACATTAGAATTCCCAGCCTTCATACTGAATTGCACTAATCTGACATACATTGATCTCTCACAAAACTATTTCTCCGGGCCTATACCTGATTCCTTAGCAACCAGTTTGGTTAATCTTCAATACCTCAACCTCACCTTCAACTCCTTCCAAGGAGTCATTCCAGTCTCACTTGCAAAGTTGAAGCTGCGAGGTCTTCTCCTCGGTTCTAACAAGCTCACCGGCGGCATACCTCCGATCCTCGGATCGATCACTACTCTTCGAATTCTTGAACTTTATAACAACTCATTAGGAGGGTCAATCCCTGTTTCTCTAGGCCAGTTAAAACTGCTAGAACGCATTGACATTAAGATGCTTGGCTTGAACTCCTCCCTTCCTCCTGAACTAGGCCAATGCACCAATCTCAACTACTTTGAGCTGTCTATGAATAAACTCACTGGTGGTTTTCCTCCATCCTTTTCAAACCTCACCAAAATGAGGGAGTTTGGCATATCAGACAATTCGCTCTCCGGTGAGCTCCCGCCGAAGTTGTTCAACAACTGGCCTGAGCTCATATCATTTCAGATACAGATAAACTCATTCTCAGGGCAAATTCCGCCTGAGATCGGATTGCTAACCAAGCTCGAAATACTCTTTCTCTTCAGCAACAAGTTCTCAGGCTCGATCCCACAGGAGATAGGTAAGCTGAGCAGCCTAACAAATTTAGACATCTCAGCAAACTCTTTTTCCGGTCATATACCTTCTACTATAGGCAACCTAAAGAATCTTCAAAATATGTCCCTCTCCGGCAACGAACTCAGCGGCACTGTGCCGCCGGAGATTGGGAACATGACTTCATTGGTCCAACTAGATATCAACACCAACCAGTTGGAAGGGGAGCTACCAAACAGCATTTCTCATCTTGAGAACCTCATGTACTTGTCTGTATTCACTAACAAGTTCACTGGTAGAATCCCTTCCAGTCTTGGCCAGAATGGCCAACTACTCAATGTCAGCTTCTCAAACAACAGCTTCTCCGGGGAGCTGCCGGAGTCTCTGTGCAGGGGATTCACGCTCCAGTTCCTCACAGTGAACACCAACAACTTCACGGGGCCATTGCCTTCATGCTTGCATGATTGTACCGGACTGCAACGGGTGCGTTTAGAGAACAACCATTTCACCGGAGACATATCAGAGGTGTTTGGGGTGCATCCAGAGCTCGTCTACTTGGACATCACTGGAAGCCGGCTTTCAGGAACTCTATCGGCAGATTGGGGACAATGCAGTAGTTTGGAGCTCTTGCACCTTGATGGCAACAGCATTTCTGGTGAAATTCCAAAGGAATTCAGTAACTTGACAAAGCTGCAAGACCTGAGCTTAGCTTCAAATTCATTGACAGGGGAGATACCATCTGAATTGGGAAACTTGAGCTTGTTGTTCAAACTCAACCTCAGCAACAATATATTGTCAGGCAATATACCTTCAAGAATTGGTGGTTTAGAAAAGCTAACTCGTCTGGACCTGTCAGGAAACAAACTTTCCGGCCTCATACCTGCAGAGCTTGGCAATCTCGGAGAGTTGTTGCTGTTGGATTTGAGCAGAAATGATCTATCCGGCACAATACCTAATCAGCTTGGCAACTTGGCTGTTTTGCAAATATTGTTGGATTTAAGCAGTAATGAACTCTCTGGTTCAATTCCAACCAATTTAGCAAAGCTCACAGCATTGCAGAAGCTCAATGTGTCTCACAACAATCTCTCTGGTCAGATCCCTGAGTCATTGTCAAGCATGTTTAGCCTAGACACCGTTGATTTCTCATACAACAAGCTAACAGGTGCAATTCCAAATGGAAAAGCATTCCAGATTGCATCCTATGAAGGGAACTCAGGTTTGTGTGGTAATGCCACAGGTCTACTCTCTTGCGGATCAAGTTCATCTGGCCATGGCTCTCATAAAAATCACACTGTGCTTGTGATCGCCATTGTTATCCCTGTTATCGGTTTATTTGTTTTAGCAGCCACTCTTTTAGCAATCATTGTAGCATCTCGTAGACGAAGAAGAGAAGTTGCTGAAACTGAAAGCTCGTCCATTGAGGCATCTCAATCCTTGATATGGGAGACAGAGAGCAAATTCACTTTCTTTGACATATTGAATGCAACCGATAACTTCAATGAAGTGTTCTGCATTGGAAAAGGTGGTTTTGGGAGAGTCTACAAGGCCGACCTTCCTACCGGTCAAGTTGTGGCAGTAAAACGACTAAACATCTCTTACACTGATAACATCTCTGAGATACCTAAGAAGAGCTTCTTGAATGAGATCAAGATTTTGACAGAGGTGCGACACCGCAATATCGTGAAGCTACATGGTTTTTGCTCAAGGAATGGAGTGATGTATTTGGTGTATGAGTATGTGGAGAGAGGGAGCTTAAGGAAGGTATTGTATAGTGAGGAAGGAGGAAAGAAGTTTGACTGGGCAATGAGAGTGAAGGTGATTCAAGGAGTGGCTCATGCTTTAGCTTACTTACACCATGACTGTTCTCTGCCCATAGTTCACCGTGATATATCGATGAACAATATCTTGTTGGAGAGTGAATTCGAGCCTCGGGTTGCTGATTTCGGCACCGCCAAGTTGCTAACACCTGATTCATCCAATTGGACTGCCGTTGCAGGCTCTTATGGATACATGGCTCCAGGTATTCAATCTATATATTCTTATCATCTACTCTGATTTGATTTTGTGATCATAATTCAATGTGTGTGATCTTTGCAGAGCTTGCATACACTATGAAGGTGACCGATAAGTGTGATGTTTATAGTTTCGGAGTTGTGACATTGGAGGTTTTGATGGGGAAGCATCCAGGAGAGCTACTATCTTCTGTATCATCGATGTCATTATCTGAAGGAAATGATATATTACTGAAAGATGTATTAGACCAGAGAATGACGCCGCCCACAGGCCAATTAGCTGAAGAAGTGGTATTCATAGTGAAGATTGCTCTAGCTTGTACTCGTGCCGATCCAGCATTGCGACCCGAAATGCGTTTCGTAGCTCAAGAGATATCATCACGGACACAAGCTTATCTTCCAGAGCCTTTGAGAGGAATCACCATTAGCAAGCTTGCAGCTTTCCAGAAATGAGGTTCTGGATTTTTTTTTTTTTTTTTTTTTTTTTGACATAAAAAGAGCTTGTAGCTAAGTTAAACAGAAAAAAGTGACAAGTAACTAATGCATAACAAAGGATTCAAAAATGCAGCCCAGCTGCCATCACAGTCTCTTCCAACCATCAAATGAGGTTCTGGTTTGGTCTGTTTTTGAATTACAAAGGATTGCTTGAATGAGGCCTTCCAATTTTGATCCCCATACTGTATATGCATCAAATCACTACCAGATTCAGAAGGTATATATAATTCTGTTTCTTTAGAATGAAGGCATATGTAAATTTGCCATTCAATTTGATTACATATATATGGTCAATTGTGTTAGAAAAATGCTGCAGTATATGACATAGTGCCTGATAACTTAGATTTCTGATGTTTATCTGAATCCAATGTAATAGTTGATCCTAAAACTTGGACAAATCTAATAATAATGGCCATCCATTCATATTAGTGGTGTGAACAACTGACTTAGTTTCAAAGTCAAGTTTCATTTTATTTTCGTCGATTTCTCCCACATTTCACTCAACTGTAGCTTATTGTTGTACAAATAGCATTTATCATGGAAGACCAAGACCAGCTTAAACAATTTTTAATCAAATAAAGCCTTCCTGAAACAATTTATTTTATTGTAACTTGCTTCCTGATTCAGGGAGAAAGAAATTGATAAAAAGAATGACATCTTGAAATCTTTGATCTACCATTAAACAATTTATGTAGAACATATTCTGCTTCTAAAGAAAGAACAGAAGTTATGCGTCGTAGCAATTTCAATCTGGTTTGTATTCTGATGCAAACACTTATTGCAGAAACTCAATAACAAAAGTAGATTTACATGTTTTCCCTGACAATTCAGTAAGTACATATTACTCATTCTTCACAATTGGTAGAACTCCACAATCAAATTTCATGACTTCAAACATCTTAGAATAAGCAAATCTGTAGAAGATATTATCTCTGAAGAACTTCACTGCAGACCACCAAGTCGTGGAGTGATCTTGCTGTATAAAACCAGAAACATAAGCTTTTATGATCAAGCTCATAACACGCCATCGCCTTTCAAATACATATTGCTTGATGCCTTCGGCCACATTGTCTTGTGAGTTCACGATGTTCCTGACAAGCACAACCGCATCCTCTAGTGCTGCACATCCTCCTTGGCCAAGGTCAGGTGTCATTGGGTGGAAGGCATCACCGGCGACAGTAACACCACCATTGTTCGTGCAACCAAAGATAAGGTCCCACGGAAGGCGAAACATCAATGGAGCTAATGACAATGTTGAGAGTTCTGAATGATTGACAACATTGAGATAGTCTGCAGGGAAGTCCTTAGCCAAATGACACATGACTTCCCTTTTTATAACCTCAGGGTCTCTGTCCATTTCTTCTTCTGCAGTAATTAAAGAAATTTAAACACCAAGTGTAAGGTAGCACAAACATGTAGAATTAATCTAAGAAGTGGAATAGAAACAAACTAGTCTCGCTACGTACTTTTGGTGCTGGAGATTAATTCAAGCTTAGAGCTTAAAGTGATGAACCAGTAGACCTCTTTGTCATTGACAGGGAGAAATGCACCTCTTTTACCATTTCCTATGAATTGCTGAGCCTCACTTGGAAAACCATGACCTTCCGGGAAGACAGACAATCCGCGAACAGCCCTTCGGCCGGAATCTATTGGTTTTGTGAGTCCCAACCATTGAGCAACCACAGAATGCACACCATCACATCCAATCAATCTCTGTGATAAAACTAGTTAGCATCAAACCAGGGCATGTAAATATCCCTTACTGATGAAACAGAAAAAGAATATCACCTTAGTCTTGATGATAGTTCCATCATCCAAATGCAGCAGATAAACAAGAGATGAATCATCAAGAGTTTCAGTTTTGATTGAAACAAGCTTCGAAGAGAATCTTATTGTCCCGGGCGGCAGCTCCTCAGCAAGCACTTCTAGCAAAAACTTCCTATGAACACACCTCACCCCCATCATCCCCTCACTGTCATATCCATAAAGCAAAGCTCTCAAACTCAAGAAATGAACAATTAATGTAGTATAAATAAATTATTCAAACTTGGAATACCTGTCCGTCACTGCAGAGAAGGAGATTTCTTGACAAACTCCAGTGGAGACGTTCATGACAGTACCTCTAAAGAAAGCACTTAACATTATTAGTAAACAAACTAAAGAAGAACACAAAATGAGAGAAGAGAGCTAATTAAGATTGAGTATATATATGTACTTTTGAAGAGGCTGGTAGAAAGGAGTGAGCTTGTGAGCAACGCCGAGCGCGTCAAGCGCGCGCCATGCGTTAGGGAAGAGAGTGAGCGCCGCGCCGGTGGTGCGCAGATCCTGCGCGCGCTCCAGCACCACCGAGCGCAAACCAACACGCTCTAACGCCAATGCAGTCGCTAGACCCGCAATTCCAGCACCCACTATCACTACCTCTTCAGTCATTGCTATGATTTTCTACGTTTTGGAGATAGATCAAGGCTGAAGTTATGGGGTATTTAAGGGGGAGAGAAAAATAAAGAAATTAAACGTGTTAATTTGGAATCTAAATTAATGAGCAAAGATTTCAACGATAATTGGGAAAGCTGGTTGACCGTGGATGTTCAACTGTTAAGAATTTCAAAATGAAACTTCCAGGAAAGTGTTAATTTGGGATCTATGATATTATAAGACGAAGTTATGAGAAGAAAAAAAAGATTATTGAGCAATAATATAATATATTTTCATGATAATTGGAAAAAAGTGGTTGACCAGTGTGGTTGGAAACTTTGACTTGATTCTTGTCAAACAAGGCATCCTCGCTGAACACAAATATCTCGGAAACTTCCAGGACTTTGACGCCAGTTTTGGAATTTTATTCATTTCTTTTAGTCTCTAGAAAACAAGTTATTAAGACTCAATTATACTCTATTTGTTCTTCTCTCTTGTGTATTGTAATATAGTTCTAAATTTTCTAATATTATTAATTTAAAAAAAAAAGATAGAATCAATAATTATTATGATATTTTATAAAAAAAATATTTGTCATGTGATATAATTTTTTAATTTCATTCAAACAAAAAATTCCAATGCCAAAAAGATCATAGAAGTGTTCCCAAGCGCTTCTCTTTTTGGGCATTGTTGTAGGCATTTTAAAAAAATTAAGTTGCTTCTTAACATTCAAATTCTTTGAAGTTACCAATGACCCAAAGGTCTATTGGTTCTTAGGTCCCTTGCTAAGATGGGAGATTCTCTTGTGGATGACCCAAGATTGAATCTCACTCTTACAAGGTGAGGATTAGGTGTGGTGTTGTTCCCCTGTGGACTAACCCAGGGTCAAGCGAGCATGCCTACAGTCAGGTATGGTGTTGTTCTCCTGTGAACTAACCTAGGATCGAGCGGCCATGTCTGCACACGTCCTTAACTTACCTTTAGAGGGAGCTTGTTGCCTTTGTCAAAATAAATAAATAAATAAATAAATAAAATAAAATAAAATAAAATAAAATCTTTGAAGTTATTGTTTGGAAACCCTTCTCTTTTAGGCCCTTGTTGTAGATTAAGTTGGTTTTAAAACATTCAAACTCTTTGAAGTTAGTGTTAGAAGCCCTTCTCTTTTTGGGCCTTGTCGAAGACCTTTATAAAAGAATAGGTTGGTTTCAAAATATTCAAACTCTTTCAAGTGTTTTTGTCTCACATTGGTTAAAAATAAAACTTTCATTCATCGTATACATGTCTTCATTCTAGTAGCTTGTAAGCTCGTTGGTGAAAAGGCTCTCTCACTTGCAAGTGCACGGGGTGCAAATATCATAATTGTATCAGATTCTGTTTGATTTGAAATTTTGATACTTGCACAAGTGCATGGTGCGCACACGAATACCGAATTAATTTGGACCCTTGCACCTAGACAGATTTATTTTTTGAAAACTACCATATTTCGATGGATTTGTTTTCTGGAAATTTGCATATTAATCCCGACGAATTTATTTTATGGAAACTGTCATATTACTGCCAATGGAATTATTTTCTGGATTGTTGCAATTTCAATTACTGATCTTGATCACTATAAAAAAGCTCTTTCTCCTTTGTTCTAGATAGATAAAAAAAATCTACTCTTTCTCCTCCTTCATCCATCATTTCCTTCACTCGTATCAAACTAGTGCTTGAGGACTTGATGTTCTCCAATTCGTGCACACGAATCAAGGAATTTTGAGATTGTTGTATCTTAGGAGAACTACATCATTGTAATCCTTTTGCACCGAGTAATTTACTCAGAGGAGGCGAAATAGTTCTTATGGATAGTGTTTTACGCTATATTAACAAGCAAAAAGCTTGATGCGTTTACTCATCCTAACCAACTACTTTCCATTTTTATTTTTATTGTGTGAAGCTTTGTTTATATATATGTACGGGCCTAATACTATGTGGCCGGCCTTATCATTGTGCAAGTGCGGTCGCCTTCATTTGACCCACTTGCACAGTGTATTGAGGAATTTGACCCACTTGCACAGTGTATTGAGGAAATCCAACTGTATGGATGGAAAGAACATCGAAAAATAAGCTAGCATGTCAATTTTCATACAATTTGGGAACTTGTAGGGTCTTCATCTTAATGGATGAAATTCTGAACCGGTAAGATTTCTATTAATTTTCACCCGTCAAGATGAAGACCCTACAAGTTCCCAAATTGTATGAAAAAATGGATAATAACTCTTATTCAAACTAGGGTTCAAATCCTACTCTAATTAAGATTAGAGATAAGGTTGGTTGTAGAGACCTACTTTATGTTTAAAACTTACTCATATCAGAATAGGAGTTAGAGGGCTATAAATAGGGCTTAGTCTAGTCAATTGTAACATACACAGAGATACAAAAGAGTGAAGAGGGAATAATAGAGAAGAGAGAAAGAGAGGTAGCGTGGCGACGGTGGCGCCGCCGCCACGCCAAGTTTTCTGAAGCAAAGAAAGAAGGAAGATTGGAGATCGACTTGAAAGCTCTGGAAACTCGGTTTGATCTTCCAAATGAGTAGAATGCATAGTGAGTCTTGTTCTTGTTTTCTCCTTCTTAGTGTTGTACTCTTTGTGAGAGGTTGTTTTCTTGGAGACGAGCTTGACATCTGTTCAAGCCGTCGGAGTTAATCCTTTTTAGTGGATTCCCTGTTCCTCGCCCCCGTGGCGACGTAGACACATTGTCGAACTCTACGTAAATCCTTGTGTTTGTGATTTGTAAGCTATTTCTCTATCTTTTCCCTAGTTTCTTGCTTATGTTTGGAGACTTATTTTTGACCTGTTCTAGATTGTGTGTGATTAGCGCTTCCGTGAGGGTGAATTTGTACTGAATTCCCCAATAATAATGAAAATAGATAAACCATAATTTATTTATAAAATAATAGGGTGGTGGTTATCACCGGGCTTGGTCCCAATTGATCATGTGTGTCGTCCCTGAAGGTCTTGTCGCTTATAGATTGCGTCGGGTAGTCCCATGTGAAAGCTAGACCCTTTTTTAAACCAGTGGGGTAAAAATCTTGAGAGGTCACCAAACTATGCCCATATTTCACTTTGGGTATCAAACTTCAATTTGTATCTTTTTGGTTACCATACTTCTATTGGATTTCAGAGAGAGGGTACCCGAGGGATTCCGACGATAATTATCTAACGTGACCAACATTTGAACCTTGATTTCGAATGTTGTTCAATTTTGACTTTGTCAAAATCAAGGTTCAAATGTTGTTGTTTATTTCCAAATGTTGTTCAATTAGTTAGGATTTCTGTAAATTAGGATTTCAATACCCTCCACATGGCTAATCCAGCAGCTACATAAGATAATTCTCATCGGTTTCTCTCGGGTACCCTCCCGCTGAAATCAAATAGAAGTAGGGTAACTAAAAAAATACAAATTGAAGTTTGATACCCAAAGTGAAATATGGGCATAGTTTGATAACCTCTCAAGATTTTTACCCTAAACTAGTGATTCTGGCACTCCTATCTTCGAGCGCTTGGAGGTGTGAAGTACAACAAACCAAGAAATCATGAGGAATTGAATATCATGAATTAGTCTTAAGAAAATAAGTTATTTATCTTGAAAGCATCCTTTGCTCATCTCCAACTAGAGGTTCTATGCAATGGCCATAATGGACATGTCCCACCCTGCCTTAAGCGTCTTGTCTATTTGGATGGTACGTGAATTTGCCACCCAGAGATTTTGCATCATTTGGGGAACCCTGTTGTCCCGACGAGGTTATTGAAATGGCCTTCCATAAGGGCATTGGAGTGGCAGGTGTAGAATGGATTAGTTCTCGTTCTTGTTCTCATATAAGAAACATATTGTTCAAGTTCCCTTCCATCAGCGGTTTGTTAGGTTGTTTAGTGTCAAAATCTTGTCATCCCGTGCTAGCCAAAAGAAGAGCTTTATCTTAAGGGGGCAAGGACATTTCCAAAAAGATCACTCTAGGTTCCCTATGATGAGGAAATGGTATAGTGAGTTAACAGTAAAGTGTTGGGATACTATTAGCTTCTACTTTCAGGTGTCCTGTGTTGTACTTTGTATGTTTTCCAGATGACTAATTAGGTTTAAATATTCCATATTCCCCTCTCAAAATGGGGGTCGGTTCATAGAATGGGGTCCCCTTGCTGATTTTGGGCCTTTACAGGTGATATTAAGCGCTTGGAGGGAAGAACAAAGGTTCCATAGTGATAATCCCTTGATCTAGTTATCCATCAAGCAATTTCTGGCCTCATAATTTCCCGTTGTTGTGTTTATGTCGGTTAAGATAGTCGTTTCTTCGTGACAGATACTTTTCCAAGAAAAGGATGCCCTTGCCAACGCTAACCATGTAGGGTTATTAAAGGTTCTCTGAAAATACACCACATTTATAATTTTTGAGCAAATACTGGTCTCTCTTGTAAGAATTCTCCACCACCCTTTTTCTAATAGGGCGACATTGAATTGTCTTAGATTTATTATTCCCCACCCTTCTTGTTCCTTTGATTGGCATAGATGAGCCCAGCTCATAAGTCTATAAAAGCATGCCTCCAAATTGGGTTTTTTTTACAGAGGAAATCTTCTTGAAGGACATCTATGTTATGAATAACTTATTCGGTAAGACAGTAAAGTGCATCTAGTAATTCAAAATAACGGTCATTATGAAGTTGAGTGGTGTGATCCTCCTTTCCAAGAGGTGATTTTGCTCCTGATTCTCTTTATATGACATATCCAATCCTCCTTCATCGATTTTTGGCTTGATATATGTATCCCAAGAAACTTAATCAGGAGATCTAGATCCTAGTGGATAGTTTAGCATCTAGGTTAGGTCCTCTAAAGAGTATCTATTTACGGAGATTGATGTAATGGTTCTATTGTTGAAATGTATTGAGAGTCCAGAGTGCCCTTCAAAAAAGTAGGAAATTAGTTTTTGTATCCTAAAGTGCAAGGTTCCTCCTATACAGAAGACTAGCAAGTAATTATAGGGAAGTTATCTCTTCTTCTTCATTGACTCCTAGTTAGTTTGACACCCCCAAACACACTAGCTGTTGTAATTAGTAAGAGTATTGTGGTAAAGACATCAGCTGCCTATACAAACAATAAGGGGGATAGGAGATCCCCTTATTGAAGTCCACACTTGTGTCAAACATAACTAGTGGGTGTGTCGTACGTAGGAAATTTGCCTTGGTGGAGTAAAGCTTAAGGTTTTGATTCAGGCGATTTGGTCTTCAATTATTTTCTTTAGATTAACCACTTGAGTCCAAAACCACATGCCTAATGTATTTCCAAGAGGAAGTTTCAATCTACAATGTCAAATGTCTTTTCAAAGTCCAGTTTGATCAGTGCCCCGTTTTTTAGGGAATGGTTCATTCTAAAATAGATTTCCTTCTCAACAACTATGTTATCTTAGATGGAATGTCTTTTGATGAAGGTCATTTGTGATTTATCTACCAACTTCTTGATCACCTTCCGGAGTTTGTTTCACAAGATATTGGAAATGAATTTTATGGAGCACTTTAATAGACTTATTGGTTTGTAGTTCAAGATTGTGATTGGGGAGGCATTTTTTGAGATGAGGAAGATGTATGCCCAGTTCATACATTCCAGATTTGCCTTCCCCTAGAAGAGATAGTTAAAGAGTTTTAACAAGTCCTACCTCCTATCCTTATAGATATTTAGTGTTGGGTATGCAAACTTTAGTCCCACATCGGTTGTAAGAGAAAAGTGAGAATGACATATATAGTGGGAACCACTCCATTAGTTATGAGGCTTTTTGTGTTAAACCCAATAACAGAACCGTGAGGGCTTGGGCCCAAAGGGGACAATCTCACAAGTGTGGAGTGTGGGGTGCCCCCGAGACCAAACAATTGGTATCAGTCATGGGTCTCTCCCACATCGGCTGTGAGAGAAAAGTAAGAGGGGCATAGATAGTGGGAACCACTCCATTAATTGTGAGGCCTTTTGGATTAAGCCCAATAACAAAACCGTGAGGGCTTGGGCCCAAATCGGACAATATCACAACTAGTGTGGAATGTGGGGTGCCCCCAGGACCTAACAATTAGGTCATTGGGAAACCATCCGGACCCGGTGCTTTGTCTAGGCCTAGTCCGTGTATTATTTCCTATTTTGCGAAGGGGTGCTCTAGCTGGTCCAAATCAACTCACTCAATGTGATAAACAACCTATCATAGTTCTTGCAGTAACACATGTTTCTTATGTACCCCTAAGAGGTCCATATAGTGACCCAAGATCGCTACTTATATCTCCTTAGGGGAGCAAATTGTTGGCTCCTCTCTCTTGAGTTCCTTTATCCCATTTGTGTTCCTCCAATGATTTGCAATTGCTTGGAAGAACCTCCTATTTTGCCCCCCACCCCCGAAGACAAGTGATTCTTGAGCTTTGTCTCCAATATGACTTTTGTCTCCTATGAGGTTGTCGTATTTCTTCTACTCCTTGCTCTTTGTAAGGACCTAGGACACCCTAGTTATATCTAATCTTTTAATTTTCACGAGTGGTTTCCGTTTCCTGTTGGTAGTTTCCCTAAAGATTAGATTCTGCCTTCTTCGACTATTTGAGCTGGGAGTGAATATAAAATAGTTTCTCATATATGATATATACTATATCTTCTATGAGTACATGTTCTCACCACCATGTGTGGATTATCTCCCAGAAGCGGTCCGTTTTGATCTAAACCTTGTTGAAATGAAAGATTTTGTTGAAAGTCATGTAGACCACATTCCAAGCAGTTCGGGAATGGTTCGACTGCCAAATGCAGAGGAAAGACACTACCCAATCTGTAGATAATAGGAACATGTTGAGCCTAGGTAAAGTCGGTCTCAATCTTCCAATGATCTATGTATTTTTTGTTAGTCCCGGGGACACCCTACATTCCACACTAGCAACGATATTGTCTGCTTTGGGCCGGAGCCCTCACGGTTTTATTTTTTCTTTTCACCAAAAAGACCTCGTTGCTAATGGAATGTGGGGTGCCCCCGATCCTAATAAGTGGTATCAAAGCTAGGTCTCTTCAGAGATGTGGGTGGACGGATTCCCGGTGAAGTGCATCCCTGGTATGATGATCCCCGGTGGCAAACAAAGAGAGAAAAAGGTGGAACAAAGTTCCCAAGTATAGCGGTGTGATCAACGGGCTCAAGTGATTCACGTAAGGCATGCGTCTCCAACGCAGTGATGTTGAGTAGTCGATGTGTTCTATCGATGGATGGCCCTGGTGTTTCACGTAAGCCGTGTGCTCCAACGCAGTGATGTCCAAGGGTCTCGATAGTGTTTCGCTTGAGGGGAGGCTGACCCAAGTATGGTAGTGATTCGGCGGCCCTGGTGTTCCACGTAAGGCATGTGCTCTAACGCAGTGATGTCCAAGGTTGTCGATGGTGTTTCACCTAAGGGTAGGCTAATTATATGGTCCTTTGTTTGAGGGAAGGATTGTTGGGAGGCAAACTAAAAGTCCCACTTTAGTACCACATCGGATGATGAGAGAAAAGTGGAGGGGCATATAAGTGGTTGAACACATTTCATAGTAATGAGGCCTTTTTGTGAAACAAAAAATAAAATCATGAGGGCTCCGGCCCAAAACAAACAATATTGTTGCTAGTGTGGGATGTGGGGTGCCCCTGGTCCTAACATTTTTGCGGTCAAAGATGGGGGGTCTATTAGTTGTAGGGGTTATATCACCCATTAGAAACTTGTCACTTGTCTAACATTGTAAGTTGCCTCATTTCTATCCTCCAGAAGCCCAGTGGTGTTAAAGTCTTCGTATAGCATCTATGACATGCCAATTTTTCTTAAACCATTCTGAACTCATCCCAGAAGTACTCATTTTGCTGCAAGTCACTAGGTCATATACTGTTCAACATATCAATATAATTGCCATCATGCTGGTCCTTCCTTCCTTGCTGGCTTACAATGTGATGGTGAGGAAGGATCCCACTACTCTAGTGATGATGTTGGCGCACGAAACTCCTTCCTGGCGAGGGCTTGCAGTGCTCACTGTTGCACTTCAGATTGGCTCCGGCCTAGTGCTCACAGTGGACGTCGTCAGTTTGTTGTGCCAGTCCCCTTACTGGATGCAATAGAGTTGGCTACGCTAAGGCGTGATAGGGTGTTAACGCACCGCCATAAGCCTTCGTCTCTTTGGTTTGTAATTTTGAATCCCAAAACCAAACCACTATTAGCAGGGTTTGTTTTTTTTTTTTTTTTTTAACAAAGGAGACAAGCGCCCGCCAAAGGAAGTCAAGGATGGGTAGCAGGCGCGGAACCCGTTCAACGCAACTACTCCCACACCTTGCAAGAGGAGGCGCTCGATCTTAGGACCCGTCCACGAAGATTGAGGCCCACCTTTTAGCAAGAGATCCCGGTATTAATAGGCCATCATGGTCGTTGGTCTATTAGAAGTATTTTTAGTTGGTGAATGTGGCAACGGAATTCTTCAGAATTCTCTGATCGAGGACCAGATATGTTTACTCAAACTCTGTTTTATTGTATTAGAACTATTTCTATTCCACCGTTCTGCCTAATTTTGTTTTTTATATTTTCTATGCTTAAATTTTAAAGTTACATTTTGTCTTGCAATGTCCCTCAGCTTAAATTGAAATTCTATTATTCTTTCCGAGCCATAGAAGTTAAAAAAATATCTGCAAAAGGTGTGATCCATGACTTTATTTGCACCAAAACAAATTAATCTTGGACAAGAAACACTACAACTTTATTAATTTTTTTAAAATCATACACAAATAATTTTCTCTCTGGCATAAAATAGCTATTACATCTCAAGCAGACAATACAAGCACAAATGAAATAGTTCAGAGCAATTCGAACATATCAATGCTCAATCCTTGCTGACACAAGGCAAAACTCCACAATCAAACTTATCAATCGAATCGTGCATTTTAGCAAAAACAATCTTGTAGAAGAGCGAGTCCCTGAACAATTCCACAATCCGCCACAACACGCCGGAGCCACCTTGCTGCACCCACCCACTGAAAAAAGCTCCGGTAAGCACGCTAGTCACCCGCCATCGCCGCTCTTTCACATAATTCTCAATGCCTTCAGCTACCTTGTCTCGTTTGTTTGCAATGCTTCTAGCTAACACCACCGCATCCTCTAGCGCCATGCAGCCTCCTTGGCCCATATCAGGGGTCATCGGATGGAAGGCATCTCCGACCACCGTGGCCGTCCCACTGTATGTCTTGCCGAAGAACACGTCCCACGGCACCCGCAGATTTAACGGTGCTATAGTTAAGTTTGATAGATCTGAGTGTTTCACCACATTGAGATAATCTTCAGGGAAATCCTTTGCCAGATTCTCTATCACCTCCTTTTGTATCCTTTGAGGATCTCTTGCTAGTTCATGCTCTGAACAAACACATAAAAGAGCATGTCAAGTGATTGAGAAAGTGCACCGCGACTAGTAAAAATATATACATGTAAATATGTATGAATATATATACCTCCATCAATGGTACGATGAGTCATGAACCAGTAAAGTTCTTTGTCATTGAGAGGCATAAAGCCAGCCCTTTTACTATTGCTAAGGTATTGTCTAGGGCCGTAAGGAAAGCCATGACCTTCAGGGAACACTGCCAAGCCTCTAACTGCAGACCTTCCTGATTTCACAGGAGCTGAAAGTCCTAGCCATTGAGCAACCACAGAGTACAGACCATCACACCCAATCAACACCTTCAAACAAATAACTAAATGTTAATCAACATGACCTAGTAGTGATTAATCATACAGGAAACAGAACAACAGTAGAATTAATATATTTATACCTTTGTCCTGATGACTGATCCATCCTCTAAGTGTAGAACATAGACAAGTGATGATGAGTTGTTGAGTTTTTCAGTTTTGATTGATGCCAATTTGGAAGAGAACCTTATTGTGTTCGGTGGTAGTTCCTCTGCAAGTGCCTCTAGTAATGCCTTTCTATGTACACACCTTGTCTGCGTCTCCTCCCTTAAAAAAAAAAGAGTTTTTGAGTGATTTTATAGACTTACATGTATTAATGGTATATGATTAAGGTACCAACCCAGGGGTGCTGGCATTGGAAGTAAAGGAAACCTCCTGACTTACTCCAGAATCTACATTGACGACATACGCTCTGCAAATATAATTTCACATTAGTTAATTCAATAAATATTTGTTTGAATATATAAACCCGAGCATTTCTTACTTCTCCATCGGTCTGTAGATTGACAAGAACTTGTGAGTGACACCAAGAGAATCAAGAGCTTTGAAAGCATTAGGGAAAAGCCCGATGGCCGCACCGGCGGCACGTAGTTCAGCCGCTCGTTCTAGCACTAAACACTTGAAACCGACACGCCGGAGCGCCACTGCCGTGGCCAGGCCTGCTATCCCTCCTCCTACAATCACAACCTCCTCCATTGCAAGCTACTTCAGTTCTTCTCTAACACCAAAAGAATTGCACTTGAGAAAACAAATGGATCAATGTCTTTATATAGTACAAGTGAGATTTGGTGTTGGTTTGGTCTTTGGAAACTTTGACAGCCGCCATAGTATCTTCTTTGGTTACGGGTATAACTTTGTTTTCTTTAGAGAAGTGACCATTTAAATTATGCTGAAGAGAAATCGAAGATAGACAGATCAAAGTTTTTTCTTATATTTACTTTTCAAAGTACTGGTCAATATAAGAGTTTGACTGGAAAGCTCCGGAACACATGAGAAAATTAAAAGAAAAAGATGTTTTGACAATCATCTTGCAAGTATCTATCATTCAAATAGAGTTTGATAGCAAATGTGTTGAGATTAGCAACGAAATTGTGGTAGTCACGAGAGTTTTGACATGTTCAAAGATATGAAGAAATAGAAGTCAAGTTTGGCTTTACCTCTTTGAGGGCTCCTCAGGACTACGGATTAATTACTCAAAGAGTGTCATTACCCCGATCAAAATGATCGATTATAACATAGAAGAATTTGCACAAGTGTTAAACTGTGCAGTTGCTAACCTCCCAATAAAGTATTCGGGGGTCCCATTATCAGGTGGTCACCCAAGAAAGGAGGATTGGACCATTCTAATTGAGATAATTAGAGGAAGACTGGCATCATGGAAAGGGAAACTATTATCATTAGGGGGGAGACTCACAATGTTAAACTCAATCATATCAAACATACCGATACACTGGATGTCAGCTTTTCGACTCCCCAGAGTGGGTTATCAAGAACATAGATAGAATCAGAAAGGATTTTCTATGGAGGGGAGTCGATAAGGAGGGGCACTGTTATCATCTAGTCAAATGGGAGAGAATCTGTAGGCCAAAAGAAAACGGGGGTTGAGGGTCTTAGACCTTCGAACTTTCAATGAAGCCTTGTTGGGGAAATGGTGGTGGCGGATCCTCACCGATCAGGTGGGAATCTGCCATCGGATCTTCCATGAAGCATACTCAAGAAGAGGCTACATTGACCCCCATAAGCCAATCCCAGGGCGAGCATCTCCTTCTGGAAAGGCTTATGCAAAGAGAGGCTAATATCCATGTCACTCTGGGATCTGGCAGAGACATCAATTTTTGGAGGGACAATTGGTGGCAGGGTCGATCACTGCAGAACACATTCCCTGGGTTGCACGACCTATCCATAACAAAACATTTGACCATCCAAGATGCGAGATCCAGACTCCAAAGAGGTCTCCCACTCCTTAAGTCGGGACCACTAACGGCCAAGGAAATGGAGGACTTGAACATGTTAACACGAACACTCATTGACACCGGCGCAAACCCGGAGACGATCGATCTCAGGGAATGGAGCCTCACGAACACAAAAAATATTCACAGTAAAGTCCCTATACAGCTTCAGAATTGACGGGGGCCTAAGAAGTGACCTAGGACAAAGATTCTGGAAACAACCCTGCCCACTTAAGACAAAGTTATTTACATGGTTGGCGAAAGAAAATCGAATTCTTACCCTAGACAACCTGCGAAAAACGAAGTGGAGAGGTGACCGCACTAGATGTTACCTGTGTGATTCTGAAGATGAGTCGGCCCACCATCTACTCATATCTTGTCCATATGCAAGGCAGATCTGGGATCACTTTGGGACCCTGTTCGGATCTCGAACTAGGTAGGTGGATCTCCAGGCACTATGGGGCACCAGGGCCACTTACTCGGGGAGATCAATACCCTATGAGAAGGTTGGGACATTGTTGCAGTTGCAATCATCTGGAGCATCTGGGACGAGAGAAATAGGCGGTGTTTTCAGGATAAACAACGTGTTTTCTTAAGAACTATTCGTGATATTTCTTTCATTATCCTCTCTTGGTTGAATGCAGCTCCAATGGAGAAAAGAGCAAAGTTGGAGGCGGCCGCGAACCTGGTGAAACGCAACCTGGAATTTACTCACACACCAGTGCGGTGGATGATGAAGAAGGAGCCCCGGGGAAGAACCTGCTCAAGACTAAGGAGGGGAAAGGGACCATATTGCTTGATGTCAGAAGAAATGGGCTACTATCAATGTATTTTTATCCTTCTGACCTTGTAATGTAACAGACCTACTATCATAATTAAATAAAATGTGGCTTATCCACTTATTCAAAAAAAAAGTTTGGCTTTACCTGAGTTTTGATTTGAAATGATTTGGAGGATGGCCAAATTTTTATTTAATTAATATTAATTAAGATAAATATTTTAATTAAATAAAAATTATTATTATTTATGATTGATATTTATTATTAACTAATAATTTTATTTATTTATTTAACTTGAAATGATTTGATTTCTTAAATCAAACACCTAGTAATTCCACAAAGAAAATTGACAACCAAACTTTTCTCTTGTAAGAAAGGGTCAAGGGATCGAAATACTCTGAAATATATTTCTATCATAATAAAAAATATCTTGTGCATATCAAGGTCATCTACATCAATAAAAAAAAATATTTTGCACAAAAAATATTTGAGTTCTTTACTTGTAACCCCCTCAAAAATAGAGAAATCACTGGTCAACCCCTCTTTTTTTTTAATATTTCATAAACTCTTATTTTATTTTTATTTACTTACTAACCTATTAGACCAAACTCTTATGTTTTTAATCTGAGTTAGATGCAAAACCTCAATATATATAAAATAACATTTTTGACCTTTTTATATAGGTTAATCCCTTCTTTCATTTTTTTAATACATGCCATTAAAAATTAAATAAATAAAGATTAATTCCATATTTTTATTTGTTTATAAATTAAACATAAATTTATTTGTAAACCTCTTAATAAAATCATAATTTACATATAACCCATTTCAATCTTTTAAATTGCTTATTAGTCATAAATAGATATCAACCATTAAAAGAAGAGAGTATATTTCTTTTTTGTCTTTTATTTAAATTTTTAAATAATTTTTGAAAATATTTAGGGCTTTGGTTGGGAAAACACACTCGGGAAGTGGCAAGTAGAATAAAAATTAAATAGTGGTTATGGGATATTATTGAAAAATAAGGGGGTGACAAGTGATTTTTCTATTTTTCAGGGATGACAAGTAAAAATCTCAAAAAAAAAATTTGTTTAATACCCAATTTAGTCCCTTTGTTATACCGATTTGTGACTTTAGGTCCCTTTATTATAGTTTGAGCCTTTTTGGTCCTTATACTTTCACGATTTAGAAATGTCAGTCCCTAAAGGCATATTTAAAGGCTTGCTTAGCTCCTAAAGTTCACGAAGGGAGGAACTAACATTTCTCAATTGTGAAACTAGAAGGACCCAAGGCTCAAATTATAATAGAGGAACCTAAATTCACAAATCGGTATAATAGAGGGACTAAATTGGGTATTACACCAAAAAATTTCAGTTGCCTTTTAAGGTGTCATGCACGACACCATACCATGGGGTTTGGGTATATGCAAATTCGGTGCGCTCCATGGGTGCGCCGTCAGAAATTATGTGTGAACAAATCTCAACACCTAATTTGTGAATGTGTGCACCCATAGAGCGAGCCCAATTTGCAGATACTCACACCCCATGGTATGGTATTGTGGTTTTGCCATAGAATTTACCCTTCTTTCTTATCAAAAGCTTAACCCTACATATCTAATATATGGATTTGTGACATATGGAAGCTGTTTCCAACAAATTTCTTTATAGTTTCCAAAGATTCTTTATAGTTAGTAGGGATGAAACTCGAAACCGCCAAACCACCCAAACTGCTCCAAACTAATCCGCCGAAACTGTTGGTTTTTCAAACCGTTAAAACCGAAAATAAATTGGTTTGGTTTGGTTTGAAATCGATTAATATTCGGTTCAGTTCGGTTCTATTTGGTTAGGTTTGAAATTTAAGAAATGTGGTTTGAACCAAATCGGACCGACCTTATACTAACATTTCTATATATATATATATATATATATATATATATATATATATATATATATATATATATATATATATATATTAGGCTGGCTGCACTTGCGCCCCCCCTGATCCTATCACTACTTTAATATAGTAAATATATATATAAAAAAATATATATTATATTTTTTATAATGTATTTAGATATATATATTGATTTATCTATATATTTTAAATAATATATAGATATGTATATATACTTTTTAAATTATCTTATCTTCAGAATATATATATATATATATATATATATATATATATATATATATATATATATATATATATATATATCATGGCAGTTGGGGAGATTGGCATTGGCTTCAAACAAAGATGGTTTCAAAACAAGGAGAAGAGTTTTGGTAGCTGGTTGTGCTGGAAAAGCTGTTGTATCTAGCCTAGAGGTTGAACTAAATGCTATGGAGCTGGTGCTGGAATAATGCTTGCTGATGGGATGTCTCCCTGATCGAATTTGTTCAAATTGCATTCAAGCTTTGGATCTAGTAAATGGCCAATACATACATGCTGATGGAAGGATACAAAATTTAACTCAAAAGCTGAAGAGTACTATCAATCAACACCAAAGAATGGAAGTGTTATATTGCCCACAGAAACTGAATTCTATTGCGGATACACTTGCTAATTATGCTATTAGGAATCAAAACTTATCCCTATTTCACAGAGGATCAGATAGACCAAGATAGTTAGAGGAGATTGTGGGAGCAGCAAGATTACAGTTTTTAAACTTTTGACTTTATGTGCTTAATTTGTTTTTCTTTATCAGCTTGTATTAGCTCAAACTTGTCAAAAAAAAAAAAGAAGGAGAAACGTGGGCAGCCAAAGATAAGGGATGTGCTAGGAAATGTGGAAAATATTGTTGAATGAAATTAGGAAAGAAAAGCATCATAATTCCAGGGAGGAATTGGGAAAAATGTAATAGTTTTATCAAATTACACTGTGTTTTTGTATTTTCATAAAAAGTTATATATAATTATCCTTTTTTTAATGTGAATATAACACTCATTAAAATTAAAACGGTGTTGTCTCTACTTAGTAAGGATAATGAGGTGCCAAATCATAAGCCTACCACTAAACTACTCGGGGATACCGCTAACAGGAAAAAGGCCTAGAAAGAAGGAGTGGCTACAATTGATCCAGAAAGTCATGAGCAACATGTTAGGAACCTAAAGCCTAGAGGGGCAGTCTGCTATTGATGGGAGACCGATCTACCTTACTCAACACCATCCTCACGACAAAAACCAACTACTAGATGTCAATATACAAACTTTCATTGTGGGTAACCCGTCGGATTGAGGCCATTCGAAGAGATCACCTCTTGTGGAGGGGTTCCAATCAGGAATCCAAAGCCTATCGACTTGTAAAATGGTAGCAACTCTATAGACCAAAAGAACATGGGGGATGGTGGATCATCAACCTCAGGTCCTTCAACGAAGCACTGCTCTGCAAGTGGTAGTGGAGGCTTCTAAGAGACAAAGCAGGGATCTGCTAAAAGATCATACAAAAGAGCTATTTCCATAACTCCTTCCTCAACCCCTTCAGGAGCGCACCTAGAACACCATCATTCTTCTGGAAAGGAATTATGACCAGAGAGACCTCATCATGGCCAACATAAATACAATCCCAGGAACAGGAGACACGGTCAGAATTTGGTTTGATAACTAGATGGAGGGACAAGGACCCTATGCTCGATTCCCCGAGCTTCGCACCTTAATAGACACAGAAGCCCTTAGTGTTCAGGGGGCACACAATCACCTCGTAAGGGGAACGCCAATACTTCAACCATGTCCACTCTCCTCGGACGCAGTTGACATGATGCAACAAATACAAGAAAGACTAAACCGCAATGATAATCCAAGGAATGACTGTAGATTTTGGAGACTAACCCCCAATCAGCAGTTCACGGTTAAGTCATTGTACCAATTCCGAATAGATGGAGGCGTACAGGGCACCCTACCGAGGTCCTTCTAGAAGCAAGCATGTCTGTTGAAAATCAAGTTATTTGCTTGGATGGCACGAGAAGACAAAACCTCGTGTTACAAAACTTGGTGAAGCAAAACTAGCAGGGAAAAAGAACCAAATGCTACCTCTGTGAAAGGGAGGATGAAACAACAGAACATCTACTGCTCAACAATCAGTACTCATCTGAGATATGGACACACTACAATCATCTCTATGGGTACGAGGCTTCCCCAATATAGATGTGAGATCTGTGGGGGAAGACTGACTTTTCCAAACTAGTGGAAAGGGAGGCCCGGAAGAGCTAGTATCTCACTTCCATGGCCATCATCTGGAGCTTATGGCTTGAGAGATATCGAAGATGCTTCCAAGATAAATGGCATGTTTACACGGAACTAATTCGACAGCCGAATTGCCTTTTCGTCTCTTAGTTCGATGCGACACATGAATCCAAGAAGAGTAAGTTATGGATGATGCACACCACAGCAAAGCGCAGGCTAGCAGCCACCAAGGGCATGCGGGAGCGTCTACCTTTGAGAAGAGATTTCAGCGACAATGAGGCACTAAGAGAGCAAGAGTGATCGATATAAATCTCACATGCTTAGGAAAGTCAAAGGTAGTATATACTCTTGCAGTTTGGATCCTATACTTAGCTTTGAACCTTCACTAGGGTTTTCATGCCATATTGAAAACATGTATGCCTTGTGGAATAGGGTTAGGGTAGGAACCTCATAGTGACCGAGCGGACCTGAATACATAGGGAAGGTCACAATAGTTGGGGGTATAAGTGAGCTCTTTAAACATCGGGACAACTCTATAGTACCAAAAAAAAAGTACAAAGTGTTCAAAGTAAGCAAAGCAAAGTGTGCAAAGTAAACAAAAATCAAAAAGGTAAAAAGTGGGTGAAGAGATAGTAAAAAAGGTGGGAACAATAGCTTGTCCTAATGGTTGGGCTTCCTACTAGTTGAAAGGGCTACTTGATGAGTCATTGCAGGTTCACGCTGCTAATCCCATTCCACTCTACATGCATCTATCGATATGGTATATAATACCCTGGTGGATGTCGTACTACCTATAGTTTCCCACTGTGAAAGTATATACTACCTTTGATGAGTAATAGTGTGTAAGGTGCATTTCCTTCCACTCCCTCAAACATGCCCTTGTATTCAAATATCCCCTTGGTTTCACTATGGACCAGGAATTTCTTGGAACCACAGTTCAACTAGGAATCATTTTGATAATCAATGAATGTGGTTTATCCACTTTTATCAAAAAATAAAAAAAATAAAAATAAAAAGAAGAAAAAGAAGCTATATAGGTGGCATATGCACCGGTAGCGCCCAATGTCCTCTATTGTTACTCTCGTTCACTCTTTAGGGTCTAAGTGTTTGTGGGTTTTTGTGGATCCTCTTGTGAATGCAAGGCACTCCGTCATCTACGGTAGCATTTGGATGATGGGATATATGTATATCTTTGGATGGGGATATCCATAGATGAATTATAATTTTATAAGTGTTTGTTTGATGGGATTAAGAGAACAAAGAAGGTTAGGTGTTTGTTTGAAGGAAAAGAATACGTAAAGTTTTGGATATATATTTTTAAGAATTTGTTTAGAGAGATAAAAATAATTAAAATAAATTTATATATGATTGTAAAATATTATAATTAAAATTAAAATATCAATAGTTAAATAATTTAATTATTTATAATTAAATAATTAATAATATTAATATTAATTAATATATAATAATAATTTAATTATAAAACAATAATATCGAGCGGCATCTCTCCAAATTGGGGAGATGCCGCGTCCCCATCCCGTTCCATCAGGACATCTAAACGCGCATGCCCAGTACAAATTGTTTAGTTTAAACGTGCTTGTTACATCAAACCAAGATATTAAAAGAATAAATTAATATCTTAAATTAATTTTAAATAAATATATTATTTATTATTTTAAACATCTTAAATTCTTCACTAACAAAAATGTACCACAGAATGACCGACAAGGTCCCAGCTCATACGCATGTTTTGGACCACCTTGTTATTCTGATATGGGTTCAAAACACAGAATGAACTAACAAGTAGAACTTAGCAATATTCATGCAACATTCAAAGATTCATAAGCTTCAGGAAATCAGTCAAGACAAGAGTTCAACTCCAAATAAGAAAACAGAAATAAGATAACGATAGATTAGAGCTCCGCCGAGGTAGATAGCATGGCGTAGCCTCTACTCCTCGAAGAGGAAAAGCAGAGGCCTTAGGGTTTCCGGACTTGGTGCCTTCAGGAGAGAGTCCAGCCTCTCTTTAAAGGTTGCCTTCCGTCCGTTCAGCTCCTCCCGACTCTTTTTTCCGGCCGTCCATCTCGAAATCATCAAACCAGCGTACTGCTCTTGATCGCGGCGTGCCACAGCGGCCAGCGTGGCACATCCCCTCCTCTTGGTATTGCACTCGTCTGTTTGGTCCCCTCCTTTATAGGTGGCATTCCCTCGATTCTTGCTTGCTCGATCACTGCTGAGGCAGCGTGTCTTTGATTGTTGCGCCCTTATCCTTGTGATCTTCAATTGACCCTTCAACGCTATCTCGCGACGTGACCAGTGCCTCTTTTTGCATGGTGAGAGTGATAGGAAACGGGCCTCTCTCCGGAAACGTTACAATACCCCCATCTTTGAAACTGACCTTGTCCTCAAGGTCCAAGAGTGGAAACTGGCTACCCGATGCTTGGAGATCTTCAGGGTGAAGGGTGAGGCGTCCGTTACCCGCGGCGCTTGTAGCACAAGTTGACCATGCTTGAGTAGTTGCCGTGCCTGCAGGATCTTAGCAGGCTGGATCATGGGCCCCAACTCCCCCGTCATCCAAGGCAGTGGCACGGGCGATTGGTTTGGTTCACCGTGACATGCTTTTAATAAGGACACATGGAAAACGGGGTGTATTTTGGCATCAGGCGGTAGCTTCAATCGGTATGCCACAGAGCCAATGCGATGAGTGACCTGGAATGGCCCGAAGTACCGCATCGCCAACTTGTGATTCTTTCTCATTTGAATTGAGTGCTGGCGGTATGGCTGGAGCTTGACGAAGACCCAATCACCCACATTAAAGACAACCTCGGAACGGTGTTTATCGGCCATCCTCTTCATCCTCATGCCATGCAGAAGGTTTTGCTTGAGTTAGCCTGAGAACACGTGTCTTGTTGAGTGAGCAATAAGAAACCTCTGGAGAATTGGGTGGCATCCATGGAATAAGGTAGTAGCAACGGTGGCTGGCGTCCATAAACAGCTTCAAATGGCGTCATAGCGATGCTACTATGATGAGATGTGTTGTACCAAAGCTCCGCCCATGGAAGGAGATCCACCCAGCTTTTAGGATGTTCTACAGTGAAACATCGCAAATACATCTCGAGGCAGCGATTCAGTGCTTCAGATTGGCCATCGGATTGAGGGTGATAAGCGGAGGACATGGCCAAGGTGGTGCCCATCCGATGGAACAAGTGTTGCCAAAAGGAGCTAGTGAAAACCCGATCCCTGTCGGACACGATGCTCTGAGGCATGCCATGAAGTTTAACCACATGATGTATAAATGCATCAGCTACTGAGCGACTAGTGAAATCCGCACGCATGGGAATGAAATGCCCATATTTGGACAATCTGTCCACAACCACAAAGATGACTGAATAACCCCTGGAGTTTGGGAGGCCAGTGATAAAATCCATAGCAATATCAGTCCAGATTGCATTTGGAATGGGCAATGGTTGGAGGAGTCCCCCAGGCTTGGTGTGTAGAACCTTGGCTTGCTGGCAAATGATGCACTCTTTCACAAAATTGGCAACCTCGCGACGCATGTTAGGCCAGAAAAACTGCTTGGCCAAACGAGCTAGTGTGCGCAAGGTCCCTGCATGCCCACCTAACAAGGTTGCATGGTATTCATGGAGGAGTTTGTGTTTGAAGTGTGACACGTCCGGCAAAAATAGTCGATCCCGGAACCACAACAAGTTGTTCTTCCATTTGTAAGGAGTTGTGCTCATAGTACCCTCCAAAATAGATTGGATAAGTGCCTGACAATGAGGATCTGCTTCCTGTAACCTCACGGAGTTGGCGCTCAAATCGGTTTGGCGATGTGGATCTGACCAATTGAAAGCATCACGGAGAGTGCATTACGCCTTGTTCTCGACCCGGTTTGTATTGGATTGAGAAATCATACCCCAAGAGCTTGACCACCCATTTCTGCTGCTCTGGAGTGTGTATGTTCTGATCATTCAAATCTTTGTAAAGCTTCTTTGATACATTGTATAATAAATTTGTGGCCCATTAAGTAATGACGAAATTTAGACACAGCCTCTGTGATGGCAAAAAATTCCCGCACGTATGCTGATTGAGAGCGCATCCGTGGGGTGAGCTTCTTTGAGAAAAAAGCTATTGGATGATTGTCTTGGCTAAGTACTGCTCCAATTCCATCCCCTGAAGCATCAGTTTCAAGCACAAAGGGACGGGAAAAATCTGGCAATTGGAGGACAGGAGCAGAAGATATAGCTGCTTTTAGAGCCATGAATGCATGCTGAGAAGCCTCAGTCCACCTGAAGTTGTCTTTCTTCAAAAGTTCAGTTAGAGGAGCAGCTATTGAAGCATAATTTTGTATGAAACGGCGGTAGTACCCACTCAGACCCAGAAAACCCCGTAATTGCTTCAAATTGGAAGGAACTGGCCAAGCCTCGATTGCAGCAGTTTTAGACTTGTCCATCATCACACCTTCTCCCGATACAACATGGCCCAAATAATCAATGCTTGTGAGGCCAAATTGACATTTAGAATGTTTGGCATGCAGTTGGTGCAGCTGCAGAAGAGATAATACTTGCTCCAAATGGAGTAAATGCAATTCCCAAGTGGAGCTGTAAACAAGAATATCATCAAAAAAAAACTAAGACAAACCTCCGTAAGACCTGATGAAAGATGTGGTTCAAGACCTGATGAAAGATGTGGTTCATTAAGGATTGGAATGTAGCAGGAGCATTTGTGAGGCCAAAAGGCATCACAAGCCATTGATAATGCCCATGGTGAGTCCTGAATGCTGTTTTGTGCTTGTCCTCCGGCTTCAGTAGGATTTGATGATAACCCGAGCGAAGATCGAGTTTGGAGAAGAAAACCGCACCAAATAGTTCATCAAGTAGCTCGTCTACAGTGGGGATAGGGAATGAATCCTTGACTGTGAGTGCATTGAGAGCTCTATAATCCCGATGCTGAAGCGCGGGACCCATCTTTTTTTGATGAGAATCCTTTGAGTGATGAAAGGAATTTTGGAGCTTGGCTCAATGAGGCCCTCTTGCAACATTTGTTTCACCATGGCTTCAATCTCTGTTTTCTGACTGTGGGCATACCTATATGGTTTAACCTTCACAGGTTGGGAACACAGTAGCGAGGAATCTTTGTGATTCTGATGGCGAGAGGGTGGGAGGCCCATGGGTACTGTGAGCACTTGTTCATATTTAGATAAAAGAGCTTGCAGATCAGGTGGAAGGGTTTCAGAAGTTTTGAAGTTAAGTCCTCTGTGCTGGTTTTGGGAGAGAGAGGCTCCTGAGGCTCCTGGAAGGTACAACGCTCCTCATAAGTCAATGTGAAACAAGTGGCTATGGCATCCACGGAGCACAAGCGATCACGGTTTGATCGTGGGGAGGCAATTTCGGGCGCTGCTGGTGCATCTCCCTGCAGAGTGACATATTTGTCGCCCAAGAAGAACCTCAAACGACGAGTGTTGTAGTTCATCAAGTGTGTATCCAATGTGCTCAGCCAGGCGGCGCCTAGAATAAGATCAGCTCCAGCAATGGGTAGGACGAGAATAGGCACTGTGAGGTTGATACCCTGCACTGTGAGCTGGAGATTATCAATTCGACCTTCCACCTGAAGATAACTACCATTCCCTACGAGCACTTTGGCAGGTTTGGTTGGCAACACTTCCAGCTGAAGAAAAGAAGCCACTCGCGGTTGAATGAAATTATCATCGCTGCCTCCATCCACCATAATATGAACTGGTTGGCCGGAAATCCACCCCATGAAGCGCATGGTGCCTGAAATGGTGGTGCTGTTCATAGCATTCATGGCCATCATTTGTCCATGCTCCTCTGGTGGCTCCGGTGGGCCAGGATCGATTACCAGCTCCGTTTCTGGGATCTCTTCATCTTCTTCATCCCATTTCAAGAGAAGCAACTTCTTATGAGCACATTTATGGAACCTAGAGTAGGGTTCATCACAGCTAAAACAAAGCCCCTTGGAAGGCCTTGCGCATCTCATCAAGACTCATCCGTTTGAAAGTAGGGTTAGGGTTTGGCGTACCCATATTTGGTAACCCTCCCTTATCACGGACGTTGTACTCCAGACGACCCACTGGTGGAAGCTTGGGGGCTGCGTGGATATCCATTTGAAGGTAATTAAGCGGTGCGTTCCGAGTGGCGTCGTGTACTTCTCCTCATAAAAGTTTTAGCGGAGATTACTTTGCTTTGGAGAGGGTTTGTAGGGCGCCATGGGATCGTCCGCGTTGAATCTCCCTTGAAGGCCGCTAAGAGCGGTCCAACAAGGCCTGCGGAAGAGAGCCCTTCCAGCCGTATTGGCCAAAGCGGTGAAGCATGAAAAATACAGTGAGCGGGCCCATTTGAAAGAGTTTGAAAAGCGAAAAACGAGGGCATTCAAAGACCGATGGTCCATAAGTTTCCTCCAGGGCAGAGGTTAATGAAGACCATGATGGTGCACCTTCGTTCTTTTGCCACATTTGGAACCACGGGATCACAGGGCCTTCAAAGTGGATCGATGCTATCCGTAACCGATAAGCATCAGAGATATCGTAGTAGTTGAAGTATTGCTCAGCTTTGAAGATCCACTGTAGGACATCGCCGCCATCAAACTTGGGAAACTCAATGGACGAGGCGTGGTAGCGCCTCCATGAGAGCTTGTTGTTAATTTGGGACAATAGTGCGAGGCTGGCATCGAAGAAAGCGCCAGTCTTTGGTGATGGGGAGGTCCTTTGTAGGGAGACTGAGAGATGTCGACTAAGGAACACTGAGCTTGTGAAAGCGCTCCTCGCTTTCTGGGAGGCATTTGTCGTGAGTTTTTGAATTGTTCCTCCCAACTGGTCCACTTGGTATGGGAGTGTCCGTGTCCTTAGTTTCACGAGATCCAGCGTCAGGTGTGTTCTCTCCGCCATGAGGGTAGGCAGCTCTCAATGAAAGCACCAGTTGATATGAGTTCAAAACACAGAATGAACTAACAAGTAGAACTCAGCAATATTCATGCAACATTCAAAGATTCATAAGCTTCAGGAAATCAGTCAAGACAAGAGTTCAACTCCAAATAAGAAAACAGAAATAAGATAACGATAGATTAGAGCTCCGCCGAGGTAGATAGCCGCCGACGTAGCCTATGCTCCTCAGAGAGGAAAACAAGCCTTAGGGTTTCCAGACTTGGTACCTTTGGAGAGAGAGTCCGCCTCTCTTTGTTTACCTTCCGTCCGTTCATAGCTTCCTCGGCTCTTTTCCGGCCGTCCATCTCGAAATCATCAAACCAATTTGCTCTTGTCCTTGCGTGCCCACGGCTAGCGTGGCACATCCCTCCCTACTTGGTACGGCATTGCACTCGTCACATTTGGTCCCTCCTTTATGAGTGGCATTCCTCTGATTCTTGCTTGCTCAATCACCTGTAGACGCGTGTCTTTGATTGTTGCGCCCTTATCCTTGTGATCTTCAATTGACCCTTCAATGCTATCTCGCAACGTGACCAGTGCCTCTTTTTGCATGGTGAGAGTGATAGGAAACGGGCCTCTCTCCGGAAACGTTACATATTCTTTTCCAATTATGGAAGAGTCCATCCATGTCCATGATCTGAAGACTCTGTTTGTAAGATTATTAGAAATTTTTTTTAAAATTAAAAACAAATCTTTTTTTTTCTTTTTTTTTTGACAAAGCAACAAATCAGGGTGGCCACAAGTGTGGAGTTCACCTTAACACATCTAAGCCCTCACGTGAGTGGGGGTTTGAACACGATTCATCTGAGAGAACACACCCTACGCAGGAACCAGGTACTAATAGGCCAAAAAGTCAAAGACCCTTTCTAAAAGCGTAAATGATCTTATCACTGTAATTAGCCGTTCTTAAATCAGAATCAATTAAAAACAAGTTCAATACATAATTATGGCTTACCACTTCATCAAAAATAAAAAATAAAAACAAAACATCTTTTCACTGAAATAGTAGTTTTTTTTAGTAAGACGACAAACACCCCCGAAGGACGTCAGTGACGTGTACAAGTTTGACAATACAGAAGCACAGAGGCTCGGCAAAGATCCATTCACCTGACCCTCACCTTACAAGGGAGGGGGTTTGAATCTGGGTCTTTCACAAATTTACTACCCATCACTTAACAAGGAACTATGGTATCAATAGGCCTTTGTGGCCCGTTGGTTGAAATAAACACTAAACAGTTCTTAAATCTCGAGCAATTTGGTTGAAATAAACACTAAACAGTTCTTAAATCTCAAGCAATCAACGTTAACACGGAAACTATAAAATTTATTGTGCATCTCTTACCGCTTTTCATACTTAACAAGTCTTTAATATTCAGGAATTCCAGAGCAATTAGAACATATCAATCCTCTATCACACAAGGCAAAACTCCACAATCATACTGATCAATGGAATGGAACATCTTAGCATAAACAAGCTTGTAGAAGATGGAGTCCCTGAACAACTTCACAGCCCACCACCACACACCGGAGCCACCTTGCTGCACCCACCCACCGAAAAAAGCTACGGCAATCAAGCTCGCTGCACGCCACCGCCGTTCTTTCGCATACTTCTCGGTGCCTTCAGCCACATTGTTTACTCTGTTTGCAACATTTCTAGCTAGCACCACTGCATCTTCCAGCGCCAGGCAGCCTCCTTGGCCAATATCAGGGGTCATCGGATGGAATGCATCTCCGACCACCGTCACTGTCCCGCTGTATGTCTTGCCGAAGTACACATCCCATGGCAACCGCAGCATCAATGGTGCTATTGTTAAGGTAGACATGTCCGAGTGGCTCACAACCTTGAGGTAATTCTCAGGGAATGTCTTGGCAAGATTCTCTATCACCTCCTTTTGTATCATTTGAGGGTCTCTTGCTATCTCTTGCTCTAAACAAACACATAGAAGAGCATGTAAAAGTGATTAAGCAAGTGCACCATGATGACTAGCAGAAAAATGACTACCTCCTTCAATGGTACGATGAGTCATGAACCAGTAAACCTCTTTGTCATCCAGTGGCACAAATCCAGCCCTTTTACCATCACCGAGGAATTGTTGAGGGCCATGAGGAAACCCATGGCCTTCAGGGAACACTGCCAATCCTCTAACTGCTGACCTTCCTGAACTCACAGGAGCTGAGAGTCCTAACCATTGCGCAACCACAGAGCGCACACCGTCACACCCGATCAACACCTTCAAATGCAAAATGAGCTACTAGTGATTGATCCTATAACAAATTGAAGCTCAGTAGAAGTCATTTATACCTTTGTCCTGATGATTGATCCATCCTCCAAATGGAGGACATAAACAAGTGATGAGTTGTTGAGGTTTTCAGTTTTGATTGATGCCAATTTGGAAGAGAACCTTATTGTGTTTGGTGGTAGTTCCTCTGCAAGTGCCTCTAGCAATGCCTTTCTATGTACACACCTCAGCTTCATCTCCTCCCTTTAAGCCAAAAAGTTTGAGTGATCTTAAAGACATGCATGGATTAATGGTGTCAGATTAAGCTACTAACCTTTGGGTGCTAGCAGAAAGGAACACCTCCTGACTTACTCCAACATCTATGTTCACCATTCTGCCTCTGGTAATATATACTCGCATCGATTAATTAAATAAATATTTGTCTGAAAATATAAGTCTGAATCTCTTACTTCTGGAGGGGTTGGTAGATGCCAGAGAGCTTGTGTGCGACACCGAGGGAAACAAGAGCTCTGAAAGCGTTAGGAAAAAGAGTGAGGGCCGCACCGGTGGCACGCAGTTCAGGAGCCAGTTCTAGCACTAAGCACTGCAAACCGACACGCCGGAGTGCCACCGCCGTGGCAAGCCCTGCTATCCCTCCTCCCACAATCACAATCTCCTCCATTGTAAGCTAGTTTAGTTCCTCTCTAGTGCCTACACAGTAGTACAATGACTGGGTGTTTATATATTAGTTTTTGGCTTTTGGACAATGGATTCTTGCGCAGCCGGCAGAGCATCTGTTTTGGTTCTGCGATTCAAACGAAGCTTTGATTCCTGGTACAAGTTGCCATATAGATTAAGATAAAAGATGGTCGAGGACAAACAGTTTGATTTAAGTTTTCATGTTTGATACGAGTTATAAAACAGAGCAAAAGATGTCATCCACTTGTACCCAAGTACTGCTAGTTATACTTCATATCAAATCCAGTGGATCGACCCGGTCTAGATGAAAATTTCCAGCCAATGATGATTTATCCACTTAATTAAAAAACTAATGGCATTACATAAACCTTTGTGATCTTTGTTTCTGAAAACAGAGTGACATGCAAATTAAACTCACAACTTACACAACCAAAACTTCACAAACTTCACAGAGATTAATTTGAGAGGGAGAGAGAGAGAGAGTATACGCATGTATGTGTATATACCTCTCCTCTCCCTAACACTCAACTCCACACTGCTTGAGTATAGGCCCATGCTGTTTAGGCAAGAAGGGATCAATCCTCACCCAAACCAAAGAGAAGATGGAAGCAAGAAGGACAGACCAAAGCACAACAATGGTGGGAGTCCTGTTCTGCCTCCCCATCAACCCCTTGAGGAAGGGATAAAGATGAACAATGACCCAAAAGGCAAAGAAGAGCTTCCCGAACAATGGCCCCCAAGATCCGTAACCATTGTTGATGGCATCAGACACTCCGGCCACCACTCCTACCATGTTCAAGATGAGCAAGGTGGTTGGTGGGATGAGGAGGGTGGTCCATTTGAAGAGGTAGAGGTCACCAAACTCCGCGTCTTCTGCGGCCTTGGCCGTGACGGTGAAGTTAGTATCGACACCGCCAAGGACCTTGAGAAGACCTTGAAAGACCGCAAAGAGATGAGCGGAAACGCCACCGATGACCCAAAACTGCTCATTACGCCACCAATCCTGAATGCTAACTCCGCTCCACCGGAGTTCTAACACGCCGGTGGCAATAATTGAGAGGAAGAGAGCCATGAACCATAAACTCGCAAAATTTGTTAGCTGCAGAAACCGAAGAAGATAATTAAATAAATTTTGATTTGAATATATAAGTTTGGGTCTCTCGTACTTACAGTTGGGATGATGAACTTTCCGGTGAGGAGACAAACAGCGGGGATAGTGCAGTAGGCGAGGAGGGGAATGGAAGTCAAGGGATAGACAATGGTGTTAATGTATGCAAACCTCTCAAGCCATTTGAGGTTGCCACCATAGCCATACCAGAGAGGACAATGTCTGCTGAGGAAAATCTCAACTGACCCAAGAGCCCAACGTAGGACTTGGTGTAGCCTATCAGAGAGATTGATGGGAGCTGAACCTTTGAATGCTGGTCTTTCAGGCATGCAGTATACTGATTTCCATCCTCTGCAGTGCATTTTGAAGCCTGTTAGGATGTCCTCTGTCACTGATCCATAGATCCATCCAATCTGCAATTAAAGAAGATGGTTAATTATGATTCATAGCTTGCTAAATAATGTTACCATTTGAGATAATAGTCCCACATTGTTATTCAAATGACCACCTCTTTTTCTATTAAAGCTTGCAAATCAGATCAAAATTGTGTAGGATGGATCGGTATTATATTATGTCCTAAACTTTTTTATCAAACACTTAACAAAATCGCACCAGTGGTCTAGTGGTAGAATAGTACCCTGCCACGGTACAGACCCGGGTTCGATTCCCGGCTGGTGCACCATTGAAGGGATTAAACATGAATCTCAGTTTTTTATTTTTTATTTTATTAAAATAGATCAAAATGCATTAAAGTCCTAATATTTATAAGAAACCCCTCCGAAGCTAAAACAGCCCAATCACACAAACATCCCTCTAAAACATTTAATTATAAAAAAGTCCAAAGTCCCAAAGCACATACCTCTTTTCCCCATTCGGTCTTCTCCTCATACCCACAGCTAATAACATGAATAGCCTCCTTGATCAACCCCGCCGTGTTGATCCCCTCCGGCAGCCCTCCATCCTCCATCAACGTCGACGTGATGAACACCGGCGACTGCCCGAACCTCTTCTCAAAGTTCTTCTGCGACATCAAAGACGACTTCTCCAGCTCCTCATACCCTTCCAACCCTTCTTCTATCTCCTCTAAATCAAACCCTCTCTTTGCATACCCCTTCTTCTTCACCACCATCCCCATTTGCTTCTTCTTTGTTTTCCCACCACTCAAAAGCCCTCCCAATCCCAAGCTACTCCTTTCTTTCCTTGTTTTCGACTTCCTCTTTCCTCCACAGCAGCAGCAGCACCACGACGGCCAGCAGTCACAGGTCATCTTCTTCACCTTCTCCGATACCGGAGGATCGTACCCATAGAGTGCCTGCCGGTTGAACACACACCCGGTCCCGACGTACACCGGGCCTTGAATCCCATCCAGTCCTCTCATGTTAATCTACATGCATAGACATATATAGTTTATATATATTCACCACTATATTATATATGTGTGCGTTGTGATCTCACTTACATCGAAGAAGACGACGTTGCGGTTAGCATATCGATCATGGAGATCAATGCCGTCAAACCGCTGAGGGAACTGGACGTAGCAGAGCTTCTTCCCTAGCTGAGGGTCCATGAGGAAGCACATTGCTTCTCTTACTGCCTTGCTGTTGTTGATGTAGTGATCACAGTCCAGGTTCAGCATGAATGGTGCATTTGTGAGCACTGCTGACACTCTTACCTGCATATTAATGATGTACTGTTATTAGTCTATTTAGTTCTCTAACTAGCTAGAATTAGTATGGAAGTTATAAATTAGCTCTCTCACCAGTGCATTCATGGCACCAGCTTTCTTGTGATGTTGGTATCCAGGTCTTTTCTCTCTTGAGACATAGACTAGACGAGGTAGCTCTTTGCCTTCCACATCCAAAGCACCTGCACTTCCAAGGTACACCTGCATAATGTTTGATTAATTAATTAGATGATGTGGGACTATAAAGACTACTAATTGTTAATTTTTCATCCGATGATGGTTAATATTAATTTTTTTATGATTTGGAGCCCATTTCCACCAAAAGCCCTAAGGTTAATGATGGTGGACCCTTGTTATATTTAAGCTCGCTTTTTTTTCTATCATCAGAGTTTTTTTGGTTGTGTCGATCCCCTGATTACTTATGTACGGTTAAACTGTTTTACTAGTTTTGATACCATGTTAATTTTTCATCGGATGATGATTAATATTAATTTTTTATGATTTGAAGTCTCTTTCCACCAAAAACTCAAGGATAATGATGGGGACCCTCTTTTCTCTCTATCATCCCAATTTTCCTACAATAATTATCTCTAGTTACAGGCCACATCAGGAAGGGATGACGAAGGAGAAAGCTCTCTGGGGAAGAACCTGCCCAAGGCTAAGGAGGAAAAAATAGTGGATTGCTTGTTGTCAGAGGAATGACCTACCAACTATGTAAGGCTATTTCATTCTGACCATGCAATGTAATAAAACCTATTATCGTAATTAAATAAAATGTTGTTTATTCATTTATTTAAAAAAAGAAATTCTATCTCTAGTGGATTGTGGGAGGGAAATCAGACCTGAATCATGCCTGGATGGTCTCTGGTGTTGTTCCCTGGCCATGGTGTGCCATCCTGCATCACCCATCCTTCTTCTGGTTTCTTCTGAGCTTTCGCCACCAATGCATTGATCCTCACCTTAAACTCCTCATATTCCCTCTGAATAGCCATTTCAATTTCAAATTCATTAACCAAGTGAAACATCATAATAATCAAATCAGAGATAAACACAAGTTGTTTATATATACATACCTTCATGGCTCTTCTCTCCTTCACAAAGCTTGGTTGCACTTTGTCTTTCAAGTAGTCGATTTTTTGTGAGAAATAGAACTCTGGTGCCCTCGGCTCGATGCTGTATTTCTTGCAGAATGGCACCCATCTCCGAGCAAACTCCGCCGTCTCTGACAATGTGTCGAATAAGAGCATGGATGCTCCATCGTCAGAGACATAGCAACTCACTTTATCAACCGGGTAGTCGACGGAGAGGATCGAAAGGACAGTGTTTGCAGTGATGATCGGCGGCTCCTTGAGAGGGTCTACAGTACTGACAAAGACATCCACCGGTGAGAGGCGGCTCGGCTCGCCTTCTCTCTCAAACCGCATAGTGAGACGGTCAAGGTAAGTCTCTCTATTGATAGGAAACCATTTGGGGAATTGATCAAGGATCCATGAGAGGGCGAACCATATCTCACAGATGACGGAGATGAGCCAGAGTGGATAGGCGTCAGTTGCCGGGGTCATTATACGAAAGCGAAAGAAGAAACAGAGAATAACAAGCCGAAGAATGATCACAATTCGGTAAGGGTTGATCTTGCTAGAAGGAAGTGGCACTTTTCGCCAAAGAGGTTGGCGTGCTTCAGCCATCCTATGTGTGAACATAGTCTCATATCAGTTAATCAAACAAATGTTAGCATGAATATGTATATATATAAAATGTTGAACAACTTACAAGACATCATCTTCTTCGTTGTCTTGATCATTCCCCCCATCATCTTTGCTAATCAAGCCTCTCTTCTCTTGTTTTGCCTTCCATTTCTCCACTCTATCCTTCCATTCTAAGTTGCCTTCCATGTCTCTCTCAGCATCCAAATCTTTACCAACAACTACATGCACCAAAAGAATGCTAAGTCATTCAAAACCAAATGATCAAACAAACACATTGCATGAAGGTTAATCTTCAAGCTCACTCACCACTACCAGCAATGGATGAGAAAGCCGGCCGGTGAGGCGGCCATTGTTGAGTTTGCTCTCCATTCTCCTGCATGTTTATAACTTGAATGATTAGTGAATTACATATATATATAGGAGAGTACACAAGTCAATGTTTAAGTATATATACCGAGTGAAAATCTTGAGTTTTCTTTGGGCTCTTGATTTGGAACTCATCCTCAAAGTCATCCATATCTGCAGCATCATCTCCATCCCCCTCAACCCTTGCACAACCTGATCAGAATAAGTAATTAAACCAGCAATGAGATAAATAAACAAGAATCCAAGTGGAAATTTACTTCAGTGAATTTGAATGAATAGAACACAAACCTTTGTGACGCTTGTAGCGTGTGTTGCACTGAGGGCAAACCTGGTTCCCTTCACTTCTCTCATACTCATAGCAAGGCTTGCAAACAGGGAAGCCACACTCATAGCAAGCAATGAAGAGTTCACCATTGTCCTTCCGTCCAATCTCATCTCCACAAACTCGGCAAATCTTTGTGTTAGCGTGGCTCATTTGCTTGTTAATCTACAATTAGCAAGCATGAACAGTTAATTACATATATGAAATGAATGCATAATGATCAGTTTGAGGAATTAAACATGGAGGAGAAGGAGAAGCATTGAACCTCTTCATGGCCATGCATGACATGCAACTCGTTGCGTTGAAAGGAGCCGGCCACGAGACCGGTGGTCGATCCGGCGTCCATGGAGAATGAAGATTGCTCTGAAGGTGCAAGAGAAGGGAGGAGGTGATGTGTTTTTATGAGAAGGAAGGTGAGGAGGGTGCATCCTTCACCAACTTGTGAGTTGGGAGGTCTTGCTATTGAGTTGAAGAGAAGCTAGCCTTGTGGGTGAGTGAGCTTTGTCTGGTTAACTTGGAAACTAAGTTGTCACACTGAAACAGCCAGATTTGGTTGACATGTGTGAGAAAGTGTACATAACTTGAAGCAAAAGCCCTACCACACAGACTGTTTGTGGCCCACTATTTGTAGTTTGCATGACACAATAGAGATGTAAATGTTTAGTTTTCCGGTGGGAATTTGAGAGATAAGGAAGTCTCAACAATATTAAAATATATGGTTCTTTTTTTGTGTTAATGAAGTATAGGATATATTCACATCAACCACACCAGGCGGACACAACGATGAAAGAAACGCCCCTGGGGATGAGACGGAGCAAGCTTGAAGGAGGAATACTAATGGACCGAATTGCTTGAGGCCAGAAGGAAAAGGCTTAGATTTGTATCTTTATTTCCTATCTCAAGCAAACAATGTACCGAAACTTTATCTCTTAATTAAATAAAACTGTGGTTTATCCACTTTATCAAAAAAAAAAATGAAGTATAGGATATTAGCTCTGTTTTCTTTTATATATATATACACGAGTGAAGGTTAGGATATCCATTTCATGAGAGAGAGTAGTATTTATTTATTTATTTATTTATTTATTATTTTTTTTTACAAAGGCGACAAGCGCCCCCAGAGGGAAGTCAAGTACAGAGTCACCTCAACGCGCCTAAGCCCCATTTTGCAAGAGGGGAGATTTGATCCCGGTTCGTCCGAGATAATCCCAACCTCTTAGTAAGGAAACCCGGTACCAATAGACCTAGTTGTCGTTGATGAGAGTATAATATTTTTAATATTAAAAATGTTTATAAAAAATAGTATTTTTAATACTAATAATAAAAATATTAATTTTTTTTTTTTCAAAAAGGTGGATAAATCATAATTTATTTATAAGTTAAATATGGTGTTACACATGGTCCTTTGTTACAAAGATCATAGCAAGAAAAATAATGCAAATGTTCCTGTTGCTTCCTCATTTGTTGATTAAGTGCCTCATTATGCTCCCTCTCCCCAACCAACATGCTGTGGACATGTTGCCCTTTGTGAATTGGAGGCTTTGTTTAATTAGTGATTAAGTTGCCTTCAATTTAGATTTTTTTTTTTGATGGATATCTTGCATCAAAGCAGGATAAAAGGAGAAAGTTATTATTGTGAATGATTTGTAAGAAAACACATTATTTTTTTTGAAAACATCGCTTATCTCTCCAGTCAGATAGATCATAGGATCGCTATTGTCATAAGCTCACAACCTTTCTTCAAAGTCTTGTACACATTGTTGGTGAGGGAGTTGGGTTGGGGGAAGAGGTGCAAATGGGCAATTAAGGAAGAGGTGCACGACAGTCTCTTTTGCATCGGCTCTCAAGAAGTAATGAGTTGGGATCCCTTCCAGTTCCTTTTGTGCAAGTTCTATAGGGTGAGAATCTGGTCTTCCCATGCTAGCCAAGTGAATATATAGCTTGATTTTTAAGTGGAACTGAGGTTTCTGGAAACTTGTTTTCAGGTTGCTTCCAAACCCTCCATCTATTATGAATTAATAGTATATTGAACTCACCACGAAAGTGGTTACGGCGATTAATTTCCATGCCCTCTGGTCTTCTCATGTTCCCTGGAGTTTTGTAAGGTGTTGCAGTAGTAGATCAAAATCCCTGGCTTCCTTACATGATAGAGGGTTGGGTTTTAGGATAGGGGCACCTCTTCGTTGAGAGATTAGGGCTTTTTGTATTGAGATGGGGAATAGATCTCATGGTGCTTGTCCTTGTATCCAATTGTCGCACCACATATTAATTGTATGACCCTCTCCTAGATGAGTTATGATGTTATGTAGTGTGGGTGCCCTTTCCTTGCATATTCCTTTCCAGCAGTAGGAGGCTTACATGTGTGCATTTTTATAAGGATCCAAGAAAGTTCTTTTGAAGTTGGCATCTTTGATGATCTTGAGACAAATCCCTACCTGGCCGATGAGAAATCTCCATCACCATTTCCCAAGTAGTGCCCCATTGAATTCCCGAAGATTCAAGATTCTTCATCCTCCTTGTTTCTTTGGTTAGCGCAGGCGCTGCCAATTCACCAACTAGTATGCATGCGACTCAATGTCCGCCTCTTTCCAAAGGAAGTCTCTGCATATTGCGTCAATTTGGGATATTACCCACTCTAGAAGTCGATAGATGGACATTTAGTGGGTGGGGACCGAGGATATTACTAAGTTAATAAGTGTGATTCTTCATCTCATGGATAGAAATGCACGTCCCCTTCCAGGAGACCATTTTATTTTTAAGGTTTGAGACGGTTCCGCTCTAGTCTTCTTTTCTTAGTCGCCCTCCTGTAATGGTCAGGCCGAGGTATTTGATAGCCAATGTCACGGTGGGGCAGTTGAGTATTTGAGCAATGTCTCGAGGTGTGTGTCCATGTGTCTTAAGGGGAATTATCACACTTTTGGAGAAGTTGATGTGCAGCCTGGATAGCCCTTCGAAAAGGTAAAAGCTTAACTTCAGTGTTCTGAAATAAGTTAGCGCTACAAGTGACTAAAACTCTGAACTTATAGAAGTTACATGAAAAATGCTTACCAAGTCTTAGAATTCAAATATGTATTAACTAACAATGTAATATAGAGGACTGGCCAATATAGGAAAATACTAATATTAATATGTCCAATATCCTCTTCAGAACTAATTTAGGTCGAAATAGTGACAAATTGCTATATGTCAATAAAGATATCGTGAAACATAAGCAAATTGGACATACATAATGCATAATATATAGGAAAATAAACAATAGTGAACAAACAGTTAGCCTTAAGAAATCTGCCAAAAAAATCGGTAACTGACGGAACGGATAGTGACGCCGGGCAGGGTAGTGATTAACCTGCGGGCGGTGATAAACAAGGGGGGATTGATAAAAGAGCAAGAAAAAGGGAGGACAAACAGAGAAGAAAAGTCTCTGAAATTTTAAAAGGAAAATATAACTCAATAATCAATGAATAAAATTCAACCCACAAGCCGGGTTTAAATAGCTAAAAAAAATTAACCTAGATAACCTAGAAATTCTATCTTCTTACCCAAATTTGCCCAAATCGGCAAATTTTGGTTCAATAGAAAAACTTATCTAATTTTAAAATAACTAAAAAAAACAAATAACTCCTAAAAATCCAATTTCAAATCGGATTCATATCCTATCCTAAATTGGCATACGAAGTATTGCCGAAAATGAAAAAAACACCGAGAAACGAAGAAACGACGGGGAAAACAGTGGAATTTGAGGATGAAGAAGGACCCCATGTGTGCATCGAGACGAGTCTTCCGAATTGGGGTTGAGTGCGCGAATCCGATAGTAGCCAAAGTTATGGCCAAAATACCGAAACGTGTCCAAAGTGCTCCCCAATTCCGGACTTGGCTCGATCACCTTCCGCCTTTACGTTGGTCAGCCAAGTCATAGTATGCCAAAGCTCTCATGGTGCAATGAGACAGCTCGGCATCATCTGACTCGGGCTCTCTTGCATCAGCCTCCCCGGGTTGGAAAGAACTCGCCCCCGAGTTCATAGTATGATCAGTTGACTCCACAAAACAAGGGCTCAAATGCTTCACATTGAAGATGTCAGAGGTCTTCAAATAATTGGGGAGGCTCAATCGGTATGCATTGTCATTGATCTTCTGCAGCACTTCACAGGGTCCGATCTTTCGTTCCTTGAGCTTGTTATACTCACCCACAGGGAAGCGATCTCGAGTGAGGACAACCCACACTAAGTCGCCCTCATCGAACAGCACCTGACGCCACCGTTTGTTTGCATTCACCTTGTACTTGGTATTACTCTCCTGAATAGCTAACTTGACCTGCTCATGAATAACCCGAAGATGCTCAGCCATCTCATCAGCTCGGGGGTGAACATGACCAATTCGTGGGACGGGGGTGAGATCAAGTACTCCTGATGGGTTTTGCCCATAGACAACCTCTAATGGGCTCAAGCCGGTAGTCCGATTCTTCGATCTATTGTAGATGAATTCGGCTTGAGGTAGTGCCAGATCCCACTTCTTCGATTTAGTTCCAACAAAACTCCTCAATAGGTTGCCCAATCTCCTGTTCACCACTTCAGTCTGGTCATTTGTCTGGGGGTGGTATGCACTACTAAAGCTCAACTGCATCCCCAATTTTCCCCACAAGCTTCTCCAGAAGAGGCTAACAAACTTGGTCTCACGATTAGATGTGATGGAGAGAGGGACACCATGCAAGCGAACAATCTCTCGAAAGTAAAGATGTGCAATGCGGGTAGCATCCATAGTCTTCCGACAAGCTATAAAATGGGCCATCTTGGAAAATCTATCAACCATCACCATGATAGAGTTTGAGGCTCGCTGGGTACGAGGAAGGCCAAGAACAAAATCCATACTTATGTCATGGTTTCAGGGACTGGCAAGGGAGTGTATAGGCCTGCATTGGTGAGAACTCCTTTGGCCCGCTGACACACAAAGCAGCGCTCCACAAAGTGAGCCACGTCACTAGACAACTTCGGCCAATAAAAGTCTGGAGCTATGAGGGCGTAGGTCTTATCATGACCAAAGTGCCCCTCATTATGGAGTTCGCTCATGATTTGTTGTCGCAATTGTAACGCCCCGACCCGGATTCCGGGACTTCGGGCACATTACAGACCGGCCGTACCCAAGTGGAAACGGGTCCCACTCGGATACAAGGCCTAATAGATCAAAAGCAGATAACATACTTAATAAAAATATCTATAAAATAATTATTGAGTTTTACAGCGGATACTATTACATGTCTCAAAATACCCTACAAGGGTCAATACAGGGTCGAGTAAAAACTCACACACACATACAAGATTCTTAAGGTGTCCGATCCTCAGCAAAGTATCCCGTTCCTCAGATGCGTTTCCTAACCTCGAAATGACTAATCCTCAAACCTGAAAGAAGGGAAACTGAAAGGGATGAGCTTTCGAAAGGAAAGCTCAGTAAGTATACCTGCAAGGGAAGCAATGAACTTGACACAGATATCAAGAAATTGTGAACCACGCGAACATATCATATAACAGAAAACAAGGTCAAGTCATACACATACGGTTCACTATCCTACAAGCACACAACACGGAGTCCAAAGAATTCTTGTCATCTCCCAGGCAGCCATCTTATCTTATCTTATCAGGCCTTGAGTGCGAGCCCTACATGCATATTACACGCCAAATAACCATCCCACTGACGGGTGAACCTCCAGAGGAGGTCCCTTAACTTATCTTAATCTGCACTAATTGGGAGAATCTTCACACGGAAGTGCTGACGCAAGTCTACCCGGACATAGCATAGGCTCACGCGTTGCCACGGCCTTGTGCCGGTCAACAGGTATACATGTTCAGCGATCACAAACGAAGCTTAACAAAACAACTTGCATACACCACATGGGAATTCAATAAAGCAGGAGCACAAAATGTATATGCAAATCAAAGTAATAGAATACCAAGTCGTAGTAATAATAAAACAATGCCCCATTGGGCCAACAAGCATGAGATCAACAAACAAAGGTCCCAAACACGAGGAAACGTGCATAAGTATGAAGTCAAGGAATTCGTGAATCAAGAACATGCTTAAAACAAGGCGTCATCAAAAGACAAGGAAACCCATTGCTGGGTGGGCACTAGGCAGGAACACTTACAAAAACATGGAAATCAACAAAAGTCAAGAACACTCCGTAGAGTGGGGTAGTAGGCAAGTGTACTTACATATATCAGAGATCTAGTTGCTCGATTTGGGTCCCTTCTGACATGTCTCGACTCTTCCCGATGAAATCTGATAATAGGGCTTATATAAGCGATGATAATTGATTAAATTTTTAAATGCAAATGATCTGTTCATAGTCTGGTCAAATGGGCCTCTATTGAGTTCTTAAATTAATAAACTTCAATATTTCCCTACACAGCTTGTCCTAGCCTAGTGGTTAGAAGGGCCCATGTTGTTTGTGAGATCGTGGGTTTCAAGCCCTATCACTTTCTTTATTTTCTTTTATTTTATTATTTTATTATTATTTTTAATTTCCCCTAACCAACTATCATGGCCCATTGGACTCCTGTAGCCCAACCATTGAAATCTAAATTTATTGAACTCACCCACAATTAAGTTCACTAATTCACACTGCACCAACTTATCTCCATGAGCCTATTATTTCATGTTTTACGCCAAGTTTTGAACCCCATCCATTACAGGCAGACAAATCTTAATAATGGGTCTCCAAGTGATTGAAATTCAAATATTATCTTAATAATCTCCAATAGATTTTTACGCTAATTTCTAATGGGTATTAAGCTCCAAAAGGAACACTGCTTCACCTTCCATGAATAAAGGTTCACAACCTGCTAAATCTTCAATGACTTTAATAAAGGTGCAACTCTTGTCTAGGAAACAACTATGTACGTATAAAGTCATGGGTACATCCATATCTCTTGGAAAGTGTTCGTCTATTTCCCATAAGTACCTGACATGTTCTTTTATAAACTTAGGTATCCATGCATGTCACACAGGGTTCAGCTTCAGGCATGACCTTTACTAATATTAATTATTAACACATTGTGAAGCTTAACCCCACTCGGTTTCTTTAGGTTTATGAGGTATGTCTTGTGTTCATTCATCTATGCATCCATGTCTATGAAACCTTTTCCCCCCATGTCCATACGTCAGTAGTTATGCGTACTAGTCAAATAAACCAGGGTGATGACTATATTTTTACTTTAACTTGGCTTTACCCTCAAGCATGCCTCTCCATTATTTGACCAAGCAATCAGTACAGGACTAGTGTTCAATTCATAACTATGTCTACACCCATGCATCTCTTCACTATACCAAGACTCTAGCTTGACCATTGAAAACCAGCTTATTGTAACCTCTCATCTGTGCATCCACACTTGTCAAAAGGGTTCATATGATCCAATGTATGCCTACAAATCCTCTACATATGATTTCCGGGTCAAGGAAACTCACCAATGGAGGCGGCTGATCGTGGTGTTGCTCCCGTGGTGGAGCTCCAGCGCTGGCTCTCTGAACTCTCCCTCTCTTTCATCCTCTTTTGGTGATGACGATGCCGTTGATCTCAGATGGTGTTTAGGGTTCACAAGAGGCTCTCTATTTATAGAACCTCATGGCATGGTTATAGATAAGATCCGACTATAAAATTTGAATTTATCTTAAACTTCAAGTTATATTTTACAGCTGTTCTGAGGAACGGATAAGTTTCGGCGGCGGCAACGCGGTGGCGACGTGCTTGTTGGTGGAGAAAGAAACCCCCGTTCTCATGCCTCGAGATTTATCTTCAGTTCTGATGGACGGCGGTGGTAACTACCCGCTTCGCCACACAGTAGAATGGAAGCCGTTGGATGGAGTTAATTATCTTAGCCCTTAAATCATAACCGTTCCACTTAAATCAATGATCCATACGTTTTGGTTCAGAGTCCAACCGTCATGCACGTGCATTATTATTCATGTTTTTCAAATAAATTTTAAAACAATACCTTATTTGAATCATGTATATGTATATGTGTATATATATATATATATATATATATATATATATACTCCATCTATTTATCTAATCCTTCCATTAATAAGCTCAGCCAACCAACCATTATTTTATAATATTTATCAAATCAATCATCAGGAAACCTCATCCACTCAAAGTATAAACTTTCAAACGAATTCTTACCTCATCCGCCAATTACACCCTTTATATGACATATATATATACTTAAGAGATTTTCTTTAAATCATATTTTTTATTTAAATCTCCAATTCTCATAATTCATGGATGTTTTTAAATTATGCCACTTTGCATCTAAGCCACTCTATTTTCATAAAATACAATAGATTCCAAATGTGAGGTCTTTTCTAACAATTTAATTAATCATATATATATATATATATATATATATATATATATATATACATTTTACATGTTTAAATATATCCATTTATTTCCCTCTCTATCTATATTTAAACATATAAGTTAAATATCTTCTTGCCCTCCATCCGTACTCATGCATTGTTTCCAATTCAAAACCTTATCTCATATTTTTATATATATTAAAATTCTAATCTAACTCACACCAATAAATATTTATATCTTGATATATCTTAAACCAAATAACATAAACTAAATTTATCCAAACTTAGGGTTTTAAATCTTCTAAAAATATAATTAGAAAATAATCTTCAAATCTAATTATCTCCATATATGACAACCTTCTTTAATTAGCAATTAACTTAAGGGTAGATTGGAAAATTTTTATTCCCAAACATACTTCAATTAAACCCAAATCTTGAGGCCTTTTATTCCTTAACCTAATAACTAGAAAATTTTAATAACCTAAAATTTTCGGGTTTCACAGCAATGAATAGTCGGGGATGCACAACTGCAGGCCATGAAACAAGTAACCATTATGCAAAATAAAATCGTGACGATGTCCATCGGTTACCTTTTGAAGGATCCGCATACATATCCGTGAAAGCTTCAAACCCTGCAACTTTGGCGCTCATTGTGGTGAGAAGAGAACTACGACGGCTCAAAGCATCTGCTACACGGTTAAGGCTTCCTGCTTGATGCTTCAAAGTAAAGGTGAACTCTTGTAAGTACGCCACCCACTTAGCGTGCCGCCTGCTCAGTTTGTGTTGGCCATTGATGTACTTCAGGGCTTCATGATCGGTGAACAAGATAAACTCCTTCTGTATGAGGTAGTGGCGCCAATGCTTCAGCGACTGAACTATGGCATAAAACTCTAGGTCATAAGTGGAGTAGTTCTTCTTCGACCCCGACAACTTCTCGCTGAAGAAAGCTACCGGTCATCCTGATTGGCTTAGAACACCTCCAACGCCAACTCCAGATGCATCACAATTGGCCTCAAACACTTTGTCGAAGTCATGAAGTGCGAGAACTGGTGCTTCAGTCATCTTCTGTTTGACCAGTGGAAGCTAGTTTCAGCCTCATCCGTCCACTTGAAATCATGCCCCTTGAGACACTCTGTGATGGGGCCAATCAGCGTGCTAAAGTTCCGGATGAATCTTCTGTAGAACGAGGCCAGCCCATGGAAGCTTCGAACATCATGCAAGGTCCTCGGTCTATTCCACTCCAAGATTGCATTGATCTTTGATTGATCTGCATGAACACCGTCAGTAGAAACAACAAAACCAAGGAAGGTCACAGAAGTGGTGAAGAAGGAACACTTATTTCTGCTGACGAACATGCGCTCCGTTCTCAACAACTCAAAGACAGCGCGAAGGTAGTCAAAGTGTGAGGACCAACTCGGACTATAGATGAGGATGTCATCGAAATAGACCACTACAAACTTTCCCATAAACGGTCGCAAAACCTGGTACATGAATTGTATGAATGTGCTGAGGGCGTTGGACAACCCAAAAGGCATCACCATCCACTCGTACAGTCCATGCTGTGTCTTGAACGCCGTATTCCACTCATCTCTAGGCCGTATTCTGATATGGTGGTATCCGCTCTTCAGATCGATTTTTGAGAAGACCTTCGAGCCGGATAACTGATCCAACATGTCATCCAGGTGGGGGATGTGGTAGCGGTACTTGATGGTGATTTTGTTGATCGCTCGGCTGTCTATACACATGCGCCATGAGCCATCCTTCTTTGGCACCAACAGGGCTGGAACTACGCAGGGACTCATGCTCTCTCGGATGTAGCCGTTCCTTAATAACTCTTCCACTTGCCGCTGTAATTCTTCGGCCTCCTTGGGACTGAGGCGGCATGTTGGTCGGTTCGGCAAGCTCGATCCTGGGACAAGATCTATCTGGTGTTGGATGTCCCTCATAGGTGGGAGTCCCGGGGGAAGTTCCTCTGGCATCAAGTCAGCGAACTCCAGGAGCAACTGCCGCACTTCTATTGGCAGATCTGGATCCATGTCAGTGCATAGACTACATTGCCCTGCTTGATCCCACTAAAAATCTAAACATAGATAGTAGGTTAGTATTGGTTACCGGAGTAGGAGGCTTTTCTTCTCTGCGAGGTGCCAACACGATCCTTTTTTCCCTTGATGCTGAGGGAATAAGTATTCTTCCTTCCATCGTGAACTACGCTCCGATCGTACTGCCATGGTCGCCCCAGTAGTAGGTGACAGGCATCTATTGACACGACGTCGCACCATGCATTGTCAAAGTACCTCTGCCCAATGGAGAAAGACACGAGACATCGCCGACCTACTTTTACCTCAGTGCCTTTATTCAGCCATGAAAGATTGTAGGGCTTCGGATGTCGCTCCATCTTCAACTGTAACTTCTGGACAGCGTCTTCAGACACCACGTTCTCACAACTACCGCTGTCGATGATCACCTTGCAAACCTTGTAGGCAAGTGTGCAGGTGCCAGGTGGTGTGGAAGATGTTGTTTCTCACCCAGTCGTCCCTTGATTCATCCTTGGGTGCCAGCAGACTCTTGCAAACAACGAGGGTCTCATGGCCATCCCCAATCAGCACGTCACCAGCCTCATCATCATCACCATAATCATCATAAACTGGTTCCTCAGCCTCCTCAGCCTCGATCTCTTCAATCATTAGGTTCTTGCCCTACTGACTAGCAGGTTTCCGACACTCGGGTGATTTATGCCCCTGCTCACCATATCTATAACAATGAACTCCAGAGTTAGAACTACCTGATGGTGCTTGCTGGACTGGGCGGGGTGCCTGAGTGCGAGCTGTCCGGCTACTCTGATCTCTCCTGATTAGTGGTCTTCTATTCTGCAGCTTTTCAACAGTGAGGGCGCTCGTATGCCTCGGAAACAGTCCATAATGAGTGTACACTGAGAACATCTTGCAGTGGTTGGCGCAGACCTCCCAGATATCGAACCACCAGTTGCTCCTCCATCTCGGATAAGTCGTTTCGCGCGATCAATTGGTAGAAGTCCTCTGTGTACTCATCTACCGATCTTGCGTCCTATCTCAACGTATGAAGTCGTTGAAACAAGGTTTGGGTGTAGCCGAAGGGGAGGAAGTGCCCCTTCATCTTCTTCTTCATCTTGTCCCAATCTACGATCTTTGGTTTGCCTTGCAGATCCCGTGAACGCCGTAGCTGCTCCCACCACGCGGATGCTCAACCCTTCAACTTGATGGCAACTAGCTTCACCTTCAGACGATCAGGGACCTCCTTGTACTCAAATATCCTCTCGACCTCGTTCAGCCAGTCGATGAAAACTTCAGCATGTAGGGTTCCAGTAAATTCGGGCAACTCCACCCGAAAGCCGAGATCTCCGTGACGCTCCTCTGGTGCACGGTGCTCTTTGGACTGCCCACACCGGGAATAGGGGTTGACGAAGGTAGACTCAGAGTCGTGGTCTGAAACCTCATGATCCACCAAATCTCGCGCCGCCAACCGTTGGGTCAACTCCGCTACTTTTCTCTGCAGATCCTCGTTCATCGCTTCCAAGGCGATTGGGTCTCGAGACGGACCTTCCTATGCCGAACATGTCCACCACGACGACCACTACGGCCACCACGACCTCCAGCCATTGATGCCGAGGCCACAGGAAGAAGATGATCTCTGATATCAACTGACGCCGGGTAGGGTAGTGATTAACTTGTGGGCGGTAGTAAATAGGGGGGGTTGATAAAAGAGCAAGAAAAAGGGAGGACAAACAGAGAAGAAAAGTCTCTGAAACTTTAAAAGAAAAATATAACTCAATAATCAATGAATAAAATTCAACCCACAAGCCGGGTTTAAATAGCTAAAAAAAACTAACCTAGATAACCTAGAAATTCTATCTTCTTATCCAAATTTGCCCAAATCGGCAAATTTTGGTCAAATAGAAAAACTTATCTAATTCTAAAATAACTAAAAAAAAACAAATAACTCCTAAAAATCCGATTTCAAATCGGATTCATATCCTATCCTAAATTGGCATACGAAGCATTGCCAAAAAATGAAAAAAAAAAAAACCGGGGAAAACAGTGGAATTTGAGGAAGAAGGAAAGACGTGCGCATCGAGACGAGCTTTCCGAATTGGGGTTGAGCGCTCGAATCCGATATCGGTAGCCAAAGTTATGGCCAAAATACCAAAACGTGTCCAAAGTGCTCCCTAATTTCGGACTTGGCTCGATCACCTTCCGCCTATACGTCGGTCCGCCAAGTCGTGGTATGCCAAAGCTCTCATGGTGCTATAAGACAGCTCGGCATCTTCTTTCTCGGGCTCTCCTGCATCAGATAGTTTAAGTAATTTTTTTAAGAATTCGATTTCAATCAGTGTTGCTATCGAACCGATAGCGAATCCAGTAAAGAATTATTTGGTTCGTTAATTTCCGAACCGAATTAAATTATATGTTAAATATAAATATAATATTTATATTATACAGTATAATATAAAACCATAACAATTTTTATCTATATTTAGATCAAGTTTTTCCTAACACCCATAACAATTTTTATATATTATTTAATTTAATTTAAAAGAGGTTAATGAGTGTTAGCATATATTTGACATAAAAATTCAAGATAAATTATTTTTTAAAAAAATTATCCTTAATCTAATTCAATTTATGAGAGGCTCATAAGTTGTTAGTTTGTTAGGATCAGTTGTTTTCCACAAGATTTAAATAAACAAATAAATAAAATATAATTAATATTTTAAATTTATCATATATTATTGTATATATAATTTTAATTATCTATAATTTTATTAAGTAGGAGTAAATCGGTTATAGATAATTTTGATTTTAAAAAGTAAAAAAAATAGATTCGTATGATCCATTTTTTTAAATTTTAGATGTTTTTAATTTTAAAAATTATAACACGTTTTAAACCAGTGATCACAATCTGATTGTTGTTAACTAAGCCTGATTATCTTATATAACTATTGTTTTTATAAAAATCGTTAGCCACAACACAAGGGTATTTGTTATTCTATAACTATTAATTTAAAAAAAAAATTGAGCAACATGAGGATCATTTGCAAGTTATGATTTTAAAAATTTCAAAAAAACCAAAAATTACATTCATCTTTTCAATTTTTTTTTAAAATCTTGGATATTTTTTTTAAATTTTAAAAAACATAACAACGGCTAGGAACAACATGTTTTAAATCAGTGGTAAGTTGTTAATTGACGCAAGTTATGATTATCTTGTTTTTATGAAAGTCATTAGCAGCACAAGGGGTATTTATTATTATATAACTATTGTTTTTTAAAAAATCTTGAGCAACGCAATCAAAAATCCGGTAAAATGCTTTTTAGGTCATCTTTTGAAGCAAAACCATTTTAGAAAAACCCTTAAATTATCTCAAAAGCTTAATTTTCACTACACAACAGTGAAACATGGATTCTTGACCACCTCTTAAATTTAAAAAACATTCTGTTACCTTTTAAGAAAAAAAAATCGTCTCTATTACACACAAAAAAAAAAATCAAAGTATCCACAATAATAAGGTTTAAAATAGAGAAAAATTCCATGATTCATGTATCAATAATGCATAGCACCTCTTCATAGGTCTTCTTCTTATCACCATCACTATAATTGTCATTCCAAAGTATGTGACGGGTAAAACTCACTCTTAAAAGCTAGAGATTAAGAGGAAGGTGCCAACCATATATATATGTGCACTATATTTTCTTTAATTGGTTAATGTGGGACTAAATTGTTACACCTATACCCCCTCCTTTACCACCTCCTCCAATTCACTCCTCTTCATCGGCCTTTCTTCCTTTTTTTTCTCTAATGGCTTTTTCTCTTTCTCTGCAATTTACTCTAAACCCTAAACCAAAAGAGAAGTAATTCTTCATACCTAGGTAATTTTTTGAAGATCTATTCTTAATTTGGAGATTTTCTTGATTGATTGGAAATCGGCTTGATTGGAGATTTACTTAATTGGAGATTTATTTGATTGGAAATTTGAAATATTGCTTAATTGGAAGTATGAATGAAAAATATAACTTCAGCCATGTTCTTTTCTCCAATTCTTTTGTCTCTTCCATCATCTCTGTTTGTGATTGTTCCATTGTTGCAACTCTAAACATGGTATCAGATCCTAAGGTTCAATTCCTATACTAGTTGCTGAATCATCATGCCCAATGTGATGGCTTCCTTCACCGACAAGTCAGAATCATCCCAAACAAGATCGGTCCCTGTTGTTGTCCAATCTGAAGGTACTTTTAATGCTGGAGTTATTCTTAATGAATCAAATTATGATGTTTGGTCTCAGTTGATGGAGATGCATCTTGCCGAAAGAGAGAAACTCTCTTATATTCGGTGTAAACCGAAGCCACCTACAGAATCTGAAGATGGCTATGAAAGATGGTATGCTGAAAATCAAAAAGTGAAGCGATGGATATTGATATCCATGACTCCAGAAATTATGAAGCATTATTTGCGCCTACCCACAACCTATGAAATATGGAGGGCTCGATCTAAAGCCTTCTATAATGGAAGTGATGAACTGCAAGTGTTTGCCCTCAATCAAAAGGCATTCACAGCCACACAAAGGGGGAAGTCTCTCTCAGAATATTATGGAGAGTTAACCGAAGTGTTCCGAGAATTGGATCATCGTGATAAAGTTGTCATAAAGGATCCTGATGATATCATTGCATATCAAAGGTCCATTGAAAGACTAAGGGTGCACATATTTCTTGTTGGATTGGATGCAACATTTGAACAAGTTCGTGGGGAGATTCTACGCAAGGAACCAGTCCCCAATTTGGAAGAATGTTATGCATTACTTCGAAGTGAGGTGGTACATCGAGCAACCCTGATTGGCGAATCTACAAGTTCTGAAGCTTCAGCCATGGCAACTCGCAACCGCCCAAGTCACAACCCGGAGGATCGTCAACGAGACTTCCATCCCAAACGCACTGATGGGGTCAAGAAGTCTACATTTAAATGCACTCATTGTAACCAAACTGGACATACCAAAGATCGATGCTTTGAACTGGTAGGATATCCAGAATGGTGGGATCATAGCCATGCAACCCAGAAGAAGAAGACTGGAACTACTGTTGTTGCTGCACCTAATGTTGCAATAGATTTTACAACACAGACCTTAGGGTTCATAGCAACTGCAGAAAATGGTGGTAAGGTTTTTAATATTTCTTCACCTGTTTCTAATAGCACATGGATAATTGATTTTGGTGCTACAGACCATATGACATTTGATTCTAGACAGGTCAACCTTCTTAAACCCTCCTCCCAGCAAATTGTGTCCACTTGCAATGGTAACACTACCCCAGTTATTGGGGAAGGATCCTTGACTCTCTCCAATACTTTGAATCTTGATTCTGTTTTGGATGTCCGATCCTTAGAATATAACCTGTTATCTGTTTCTCAAATAACCAAAGCTTTATCTTGTGTTGTGATTTTTGGGCCTGATTGTTGTGTTTTTAAGGACATCCAAATAAAGCTAACGAAGTCATGGTATTAGACGAGGCAAGCTGTACTACTTGGATTTGGTGCCAAAAGTCTTAAACAAGTTACAACAAGCCTTCCTAGTGAATGGCACTGAGGGAGAAAAGAAGATATTTGAAATCTGGTTATGGCATAGACGCCTGGGTCATGCTTCATTTGGCTATCTAAGAAAGTTATTTCCTAGTTTATTTGCAAAAGTTGGTGTTTCTAGTTTCCATTGTGATGTATGTGAAATGGCTAAAAGCCATCGAACTCCATTTCCATTAAGTTCAACATTGAGTTCACTTCCTTTTATGGTGATATATTTTGACGTCTGGGGGCCATCTAAAGTCTCAACATTGGGAGGAGCTCGTTGGTTTGTTACCTTTATCGATGATTGTATGAGGCTGACTTGGTTGTATTTAATGCAATCCAAGGGAGAAGTGAACTCATTATTTCAAATATTTCATAAAATAATTGACACTCAGTACAATTCCCAACTCAAGATCCTTCGAAGTGACAATGGAGGAGAATATAAAAGTTCTGACCTTCAGCATTTCTTGCAAGTTCATGGCACTATCCATCAAACTACTTGTTCCGATATACCACAACATAATGGAGTTGTCGAGCGAAAAAATCGACATTTGTTGGAACTTGTTCGTGCCTCCTTAATCGCAGCCCATATGCCATTATCCTATTGGGTAAAAGCCTTAATTTCTGTAGCATATTTAATCAATAGAGTTCCCTCCAGCTCTATTGGAGTCCGGACACCGCAACAAACTCTTACCGATGTTGTAGCTGCAACAAGCGTACCAAATTTATAGAGTTCCCTCTAGCTCTATTTATTCATTTAATTAAATGACACAACCTTCCGCCTTGGAACGTATGCTTCGTGATGCAGGAGGCTCGAGTCAAATGTTGGTGCCGAGTTGGCGGGTCAACGTAAAGACGGGAAGTTATCGAGTCAATTCCAAGATTGGGTCGGTTTTGGGTGTGGTTCAGTATTTTGGCCATAACTTTGGCTACAGATATCAGAATCGGGCGTTCGACCCCAATTCGGAAAGCTCTTTGCGGCGCGCATGACATGGGGATGTCATATTAGAGAGAATTTTAGTTTTTTTTCTATTTTTAGAAATATTTAATCTGCCAAATTAGGATTTTCGGTCTTTTTCATATTTTTGGTAATATTTCATATGCCAAATTAGGATAGGATTTGAATCCGATTTGATCTCGGATTTTTAGGAGTTATTTTATCTGTTTAGAGTTTTAAATTTAGATAAGTTTAGTTTTAAATAATAATTTGTCAATTTTAGTAAATTTAGATTAGATGATAAGGTTTCTAGGTTAATCTTTTGAGGCTATTTAACCCAACTTGTGGGTTAGTTTTTCATTATTGAATTTTGAGTAATAATATTTTTTTGAATTTCAGAGTATTTTCTCTAGTTCTTTGGTTCTTCGTTTGTTCTTCCTTGCGATCCATAGGTTGCAGTTAGCCCGCGGGATAATCGCTACCCCGCCCGGCGTCACTTCGCCACTTTTCGTTTCATCAGCCGCCTCAAATTCATGCTCCATCGCAGCCTTGAGATTCGTACCGCTTCAAGATTAAAGTTTATATTGACCATCTAGAGGTGAGTATTCCATCGCCACCTTGAGACTCATGTCATTTTAGGATTTGTATTTCAACGAATGATTCGAGATGAATACTATTTTAAGATTTGTATTTCATCATCCGCTTCAAGATGCGTGTTCCATCGCCACATCGAGATGCGTGTCACTTTGAGATATGTATTTCATTATCCACCTCAAGATGTGTGTTCCATCGTCGCATTAAGATGCGTGTCACTTTGAGATTTGTATTTTATATCGGTGACTCTGAGATGCGTGTTACTTTGTCACATCGAGATATGTGCCACTTTGAGATTTGGGTTTTATCAGCCGTCTCGAGATGAGTGTTCCACCACTACCTCGAAATATGTCACTTCATGATATATTTTATTGGCCGCCTCAAGATGTGTATTCCATCATCGCATCGAGATGTGGGCCGCTTTGAGATATGTGCATTATTTTTATTTTATTTTGTTATAGATATATGTACACGGATATATATATATAAGAGACCTTTTATTCATTGACAAACCTCTGACAATTTTTTTTTAATATTTTTTATTTTTTTTACATCTGCAGCTTTCACGACTTTTCTTGTGTTTTTTTTATCCCTTTCTTTTTCTTCTTTTAATTCATATCCCTTTTTATTTATTTTCTTCTTCTTTTTTATTTTTTTTTTACACCTCCTGTTTCGCCGCCCCTCTCTCCGTTTTCATCTTTTTATTATTATTATTTTATTTATTTTTATATCCATTCCTTTCTCCCTTTTTCTTTTTTCTCTCTTTTTTTTTATATTTTTTTTCCTTTTTTTATTTACTTGTTTTACCATCCCTTATGATTGATTTTTTTTTTATTCCTCTCTCTGTGCTTATTCTTCTTTTTATTTTATTTTATTTCATATCCTTTTTTCTTTTTTCTTTTTTTATGGCTCCTGGCTTCCACTTATGGCTCCCGGCTTCCCGAAGCAAGAAAATAGAAAAGGAGACTTCTTCTCCGGCGGCAGCGTGAGCTTTACCGTTTTGACTTTTCTCCAGCGGCTATGTGGGTTTTTGCATATTATATATGCTATATATCCTTAGGCCTCTTCTCCGACGACAGCGGGCATTGACGGCTCCATGAACACCTCCACGCATGGGGTGGTATTCATGGTCTTCAGCAAGGCATCGGCGGCGATGGTGAGGATTGACAGCTCTATGAACACCTCCACGCATGGGGTGGTGTTTATGGTCTTCTTCTTTTGGGCATCAAGGCATCGACGGCGACTTGCGACTCCATGAACACCTCCATGCATGGGGTGGTGTTCATGGTCTTCTCCTATGGGCAGTGAGGCATTGTCAGTGACTTGCGACTCCATGAACACCTCCACGTATGGGGTGGTGTTCATGGTCTTCTTCTATGGGCAGTGAGGCATTGTCGGTGACTTGGGACTTCGTGAACACCTCCACGCATGGGTTGGTGTTCATGGTCTTCTTCTATGGGCAGTGAGGCATTGTCGGTGACTTGCGACTCCGTGAACACCTCCACGCATGGGGTGGTGTTCATGGTCTTCTTCTTTGTGTTTTGAGGGCAGTGACTCGGCATCTTCAATAAAACTTCCCACCAGATTTTCCTCTATTTATAGATCCTCCCAACCTAGATGATAAGGTTGAAATTTGAATTTGAGTTTTAATTATCATTATATCATTATCTAGATAAGATCAAAATTTTGAGTTTTAATTTTAATGATCATAATCTAGCTTTAGGTATAACCTTGAATTTGAATTTTAACCATCATGATATTATAATCTAGATAAGAGCAAAAATTTGAATTTTAATGATTATAATCTAGATTTAGATATAACCTTGAATTTGAATTTTAATCATCATGAGATTACAATCTAGATAAAGATCAAAAATTTGAATTTTAATGATCATAATTTAGATTTAGATATAAGCTTGAATTTGAACTTTAATTATCAAGAGATCATATCAAAAATTTAAATTTTAATGATTATAGTCTAGATTTAGGTGTAACCTTCAATTTGAATTTTAATCCAAATTTAGGTATAACCTTGAATTTAAATTTTAATAATCTAGATGAGGTCAAAAGTTTGAATTTTAATGATCATAATCTAGATTTATGACCTTGAATTTGAATTTTAATCCTCATAATCTAGATAAGATCAAAACTTGAATTTAAATTTAATTCATTTTTTTGTCTCGAGATTTGTGTTCTCGAACTATCTTGGGGTCTGTATTTCTGAGATTGCCTTGGGATTTATATTTTTGGTATGCCTCGGGATTTGCGTTTTTAGCTTGCCTGGGGATACGACCGGATATATTTTTATTTTAAATTTAAAATATCTGAATTTCAAGATACTTCAAGGTATATATTTCATTGGCACCCTTCAAATATTAGCACCTGGTAATGCATATATATTTATACATATGTATTATTTCGACACAAACAGTTATCATCCTCCAACTCGACGCATGTTTATCACAATGGATGTGGTTTTCCATGAATGAAAATAAAATGTATTTCTCATCCGAGTCTGAACTTCAGGGGGAGTACCAAAAGGAAATTCATACTCTAGATTATGAACAATTCGAATATCAAATCTCTGAAGAAACCGTAACAGATGTTGCAAGCGAAGTTGCAACTGAAACTGTAACACCTGCACATGCTGCAACAGAAACCGCAACAAAAGATGTTACAATAGAAGTTGCAACAGACACTACAACACGTGCACCTACTACACTTGACGATTCTGTGACAGAAAATACAGAACATAATGTTGAATTGGATTTGAATGGTGATGAATGGCCAGAAACTGAAGCAATAACTGAACCAGAAGGCATCAGTCCATCTTCATTCAAGTGTGAGCCCTCGTCAATATACTACATCAATAGTCTACTGAGGTTGTTCCTGATAGAGTGTCTCAACCACCAATAAAACAGCTTCCACAACGCCAAACTAGAGGTATTCCTAAACCCAACTATGAACCTGACCTCTCTAGTAAAGTTAAATATCCCATGAGTCATTTCGTGTCCTACCAAAATTTGTCTTAATCAAATCGCTCATATGTAAATCAATTATCTATTGTAGCTATTCCTAACAGTGTGTAGGAAGCCTTAACTGACCCAAGATGAAAAGCTGCTATGGATGAAGAGATTAATGCCTTGCAGAAACAACAAACTTGGGAACTTGTTGATTGTCCACCAGGGAAGAAGCCAGTGGGATGTCGATGGATCTATACTATGAAATACAAGGCAGATGGCACAATTGAATGCTACAAAGCAAGACTTTTAGCAAAAGGGTACACCCAAACTTATGGGATTGACTATACTAAAACGTTTGCACCTGTAGCTAACACTGTTCCGGTGCTGTTACCTTTAGCTGCAAACTTAGATTGGCTATTGCAACAATTTGATGTGAAGAATGCCTTTTTACATGGAGAATTATCTGAGAAGTTTATATGGATCTCCCACCAAATTGCAAGACACCAGCACAACATCGTCAGAAGGTGTTCAGATTGCAGAAATCATTATACGAATTGAAACAGTCCCTGAGAGCATGATTTGGAAGGTTTACAAAAGCCATGAAAGACTTTGGCTATCATCAAAGCAATTCGGATCATACATTGTTTCTAAAAAGGAAACAAGGTAAGATCACTGCACTTATTATATATGTAGATGACATGGTCCTCAGAGGGAATGATTCAGAAGAAAGAAAGGCATTACAAGGATATTTATCCAGAGAATTTGAAATGAAGGACCTTGGTCCCTTGAAGTATTTTCTTGGAATTGAAGTATCAAGATCCAAGAAAGGGATATTTCTGTCACAAAGAAAGTATACCTTAGACCTGTTACATGAAACAGGCATGTCAACATGTCAACCAGTTGATACACCTGTGGAAGAAGGCTTGAAGTTATGCGTTGAGCCAGATCAAGTTCCAATAGATAAAGGGAGATATTAAAGGCCTGTAGGAAGATTGATGTACTTGGCTCACACAGGACCGGATCTTGCTTATGCATTGAGTATTGTCAGCTAATTTATGCACAATCCTGGAGAGCAACATTTGAATGCAGTTATGCGCATCTTAAGATATTTAAAATCTGCACCTGGAAAAGGAGTTATGTTCACTAAAAATGCAGACTGTTGCACAGACAGTTGCAACATTAATGCCACAGACTGTTGCAACATTTATGCATATAAAGATGCAGATTGGGCTGGATCACAAGATGATAGGCGTTCGACTTCTGGTTACTTTACATTTGTTGGTGGTAATCTTGTTACATGGAGAAGCAAGAAACAAAATGTTATTGCTCATTCAAGTGCAGAAGCCGAATTCAGAGATATGGCACTTGCACTTTGTGAAACACTATGGTTGAAACTTCTTTTGGAAGATTTGGGATACTCATCTAGACAACCAATTAAATTGTACTGTGATAATAAAGCCGCATGTGATATTGCCCACAACCCGGTCCAACATGATCATACGAAGCATGTTGAGGTGGACAGATTCTTCATTAAGGAGAAGCTTGATGATGGTATGTTGGAATTGCCTACGATCCGATCAGAGGACCAGTTGGCTGATCTTCTTACTAAAGCTGTCTCAAATCGAATCTTCTCAAAATTAGTGGACAAGTTGGGCATGTATGATATCTATGCACCAACTTGAGGGGAGTGTTGAAGATCTATTCTTAATTTGGAGATTTGCTTGATTGATTGGAAATCGGCTTGATTGGAGATTTACTTAATTGGAGATTTATTTGATTGGAGATTTGAGATATTGCTTAATTGGAAGTATGAATGAAAAATATAACTTCAACCATGTCCTTTTCTCCAATTCTTTTGTCTCTTCCATCATCTCTGTTTGTGATTGTTTCATTATTGCAACTCTAAACATAATCAACTGACAATGAACTGTAAGGCGGTAAGGCGGCGATGACAACAGAAGAGGAATTTCTCGGTTTGGAGGTGTGAGAGCGAGGAGAGATTTTAAGGGGAGGAGGGAGTGAGTCAGCCCTTTACTTGTAAGAATTGTGTAATCACAATTCTAAAATTATGACATCTAATATGTCGTGATGTTAATATAATTATAATGCGGAAGTAGGATCACATATATCCAGCCATAGCTAATCAGACAAGATGACGAGACTGAATCTACACTTAAAACGAGGGACTTTCCAATCTATTTCGCTCTCTCCCATCAATGGAACTGGGTATTTGCAAAAAACAATAGATTGTTATCTCCACTAAACAAAATTTTAAGTAGATCATTATCCAAACTACCAATATGATTCTAGTGATAAAATTATCAACATTTTATTTAGTTTAAATTCAAATTGGATTAATCCAAACAGAATTTAAACTAATATTTCAATATTTTTTAACGGGTAACCGGTTACAAAGACTTTTCTGTTATAATTTGAAGTTATATGATTTTTTTGTTGCAAATTGCAGATGAGAGACTAGAATGGGATATCATGTAAAGTTTAAAGATCTTCTTTATAATTAACCCATGAAAAATCAAGGGCAAAGCTTGGTAGAGATGCCTATACCATCAACCTCTCCTACGATAGGAAGAGTTTAGAGATAAAAAATGAGGATAAGAGTAAAAAAAGGTCAAACATATAATACAAAATTTACATTGACTTTTGATGACATGTACATTGACAAATAATAATAAATAAATAAACTTATTCAAGTTTCAGATTTTGACTTGTCCGGATTTAGCTATACATGAACAAAACATGAGTTGGAGTTAGTTAGAGCATTCAAAGATTTGAAAGGAAGTCAACGCATTCAAATCAATTTCACATAATTTTGAAAATAACTTGATAATTTTTTTCCCCAAAATAAAGCAAATAAAACGAAGCGGCCAGCTGTGTTTTATGTCTCGACGTTTGTGCACTTCTTGTTTATGGTAATTTAGTGCTGTAAGTTCTTTCCTTATCCTTTTGGCCTTGGAAAATTGGTAAGCAAATGGCATAATTTTGGATTTACTATGTTTAGCTTAGCCTTCTCTCAATAAAGGCAAATCTTTTGATGCAGATCTTAAACATCGTTGCATTCTGGTAACACAGTCGGTGAGTTTTGGATTCACTAGGTTTTTTTTTTATTTATATTGTGTTAGGGTTTTCTCTTCAAAGTTGGGATGGTTTTGGTGTTCTTTTTATATGTGTTTGGTTAAGAAGGTTTTCATGGTACAGATGTGAAGATGGGGACTTTTTTCTTATTGTATCATCTTGTGGTTGTGTGTGAGATCACTTTTGGTGGGGTCTTTTCTTTGCTGATCTGGGATTATTATATCCGAGTAATGCTATACACGCCGAAACCATTACATGAATTTAATCGTGCTAGCTAGATTACCAAATCCAGCTACCGGGGTTAAATATCCAGTCAGCGGGGTTAGATTCGTGTGATGGTTTCAGCGTGTATAGTATTACTCATTATATCCATGTTCATCGGTGGATTACTGTTTCCAAAATATAATTTACTTTTTGTTGAATAAGTAGATAAACAACAGTTTACATTGCATAGTCAGAAGGAAATAAAAATACATAGTAGCCCACTTCAAGCAAAATAATTTTTTTTTTTTTGGATGTATGATAAGAATAAGATTTTTAACATCTTGTTGTTTCTGAAACAGAAAGACATAGATCTTATTCATTTTGTTGTAAAAAGGTGCCTCTTTTATTCACTTTTTTGTTGTGATATCTAATGGAATGAGGATTTACAGCAGTAGGTGAATTGGAGTGTTAGTTCTGTTTCTTATTTTCAAAACATTGTACGGGTCTGCAAATGCTTTAGTCTAAAGTCTTACTTTATAGTCATGCTTTGAGTTGAAGGCATGATTTTGATTGTAGAAGAAAGGCAAGGGTTTCATTTTGTTCTGAAGGATCTATTTTCCTCGAAAGAAAGATTTATGTTGGATTATTGGGTCTATTAAAAACCAAGTTGATTTTCCTGGGTATGGACTTGTAAATCATTGGTTGTTTGGAGAACAAATTGGGCATATGAAATTCTTGTTCTATTGATTCGCTCAAAACTTTTGTTTATGTGATTGTTATTTTTGTTTTATGTATCCGATTTGTTTGTCATAGAATATAATAGCAAATGTGAGGACTGATTTGGAAAAAAATGGACCTTGGCTGGAAGTTGAATATAAATTTTGCTTCCTCTGTTGATAAATATGAATAGTTTAGTTCAACTGTAGAAAAATAATAATTACGATCAATTATTGCATGCATTTGTCTTTGAGTTATGGATCTTTCTTTTCCATTGTTTGATTTCAATGACAACCTCTTCACAATATACCATCTTATGTGTTCGTTGTGAATCATATATTGACCATTTATAAATACATTCTCTTTCCTTTTGATCAAAATCATCTCCAAAGAAAACTTGTTAATTACCTTTAGTCAGCATTGGCCTTAAGTGTTTCAGAAGTTTTAAATTTTATCTGCAACTTAAGCTGCATCATCTACCATTTCTTTGAGTTGCTTCATTTTAGTATCTGCAATCAACAAATCAATCCAATTTACATGCACTGTGGTGCCTTTTGTGAGATTAAATTCTAATCTATTGTAACACTTGCATGATTGACCAACTTCTTTGGCTAATACAAAACAGCAATTGGTGGACCTCTATCGTACTGAAGGACAAACTATCTCCTTGGGTTGTTCTTCATAGTTCAAAGGTTTTGTTGTTGATCTTCACATGCAATGGAAGGAGGCATCCACAAGGCTGACAAAACTGAATTTAGGGAATTTCTTAGTCTGACATGCAAACAACCTTATATTCTACGCCTTGCATTTTCAGCTGGTATTGGAGGTCTCCTCTTCGGTTATGATACAGGTATTAATAAATGACATTTTCTCTCTCTGTTGTGTACTCTGTTTCTGTCGATGATAATTTTGACTGTATGTGTTCCTTTCCAAAAGGTTTTGTGAGAATGTCTGTTATGTTTCTTTTTCTTATCTATTTTATGTCCCTTATCTAACGAAGACAGGTCCCCTATGGCCTTTTATCAACAAAGATGGAATTTGAACAAGATTGACATCCTCAAACTATTTGAGGACTTTTTTCAAGGAATAACAAACTTGGAAAGGCTCAACTAGGCGCACATTGTGTAATCATCAATTTGCAAATCACTAAAGTTTTTAAAGAATTTTTTTTCCTAATTTAAGCCTTAGATTTATTTGCTAACAGATTTATCGTTGTGTGAAGTGTTGGAATACCTATGGTTTCACTGCTCCTTTTGATATTTTGATATACCTGTTGTTTTACTGATTTTAAAGGAAGCTCTTTTTTCATTCGAGATTAATATCTGCATAGGATTAATGTAATCAGAAGATCGAGAATGCCCAGACTAAAATTAGATATTCTTCGTAAACTGATTACTTGAAACCTCTGAATCCCTTCATTGCAACAAAAGATATTCTTCATAAACTGTATTACTTGAAATCTCTGAATCACTTTATTGCGACAATAGCTTATTCCGATCGAAAAATAAATCAGCAATTTGAACTAACATCTATTAACCTGCCAATAATGAAACATTTTATACAGTAGAAACTTAAGCAGCTATCATTGTTCTAATCTTTTTAACTTTTCGCCATTAAAATTTGTGATATTTATGTAAGAAGCACTAAAATTTGTTCATCTTTTTAGGTGTTATTTCTGGAGCACTTCTCTACATTCGAGATGATTTCAGACAAGTTGACCGGAGCACTGTCCTGCAGGTACCCCTTCATTCAGATTAAGCAGATAAGTGGAATTCTAGTTAATTACCCTTGCATAAGATTTCTAAACATAAATTAAAACCTTGCACTAATAGGAAACGATTGTTAGCATGGCTGTTGCTGGAGCTATCATCGGTGCAGGAGTTGGGGGATGGATGAATGATAGATTTGGGAGGAAGCCCTCCATATTGCTTGCTGATATCTTGTTCTTCCTTGGTGCTATAGTAATGGCTATTGCTCCCATTCCTGGAATTATTATTCTCGGAAGAATCTTTGTGGGCTTTGGAGTTGGTATGGCTTCAATGACATCTCCGCTTTATATATCTGAGGCTTCTCCAGCCAAAATCAGAGGTGCTCTTGTTAGCACTAATGGATTATTGATCACTGGAGGGCAGTTCTTGTCATACCTTATCAACTTAGCTTTCACCAAGGTACTTAAGAGAATTGTTTTCATTTAGTGGTATAAACATCAATCTTGTTTTCGCATGCTTGTAAAGTACTATGTTGGTAATGTCAGCGATAATAGTCTCAAAAGGACATGGTTCTGATTGTATAATTTACTCCAGGCACCTGGAACCTGGCGTTGGATGCTTGGAGTGGCAGGAGTTCCTGCATTGGTTCAGTTTATACTGATGTTGATGCTTCCTGAATCGCCTAGGTGGCTGTATAGTGTTAGGATATATACATATTCAGGCCCTCTTTGACTTATGCTATCTCAGACTTCACTGTGCACATGCTTTCCTTTCTCTCTGACTGGGCTGCGCACACGACTCTTCTTCTCTCTTGCTTGGCTGTGCACACATCAGGTCTGTTCTTCAATCTTTCACATGGTATCGGAGGCTAGAAATTTGGAGCCACAATAGCGAGGCGAGATAATCCACATATCCGGCGAGGAAGGTAACTTCCGGCAATCCCGGGCCCGAAGCTTCGAGAACAACCGTCACGACGGATCACCATCTTAGCATTAGAATCATCGATTGTACCACTTCTCCAATTTCTTCTCATAAGCCTCAAGGCGAGTGGAGGCAGGAGAAGGATAGGAAGAGCAGGATGAGTCAGGGGAAAGAGGTGCGGTGGGAATGATGATGGTGCCATCAACATGACCAAGAATCACGAGATCCATCAAGAAGGCGTCGAATGGTGAGCTTCCAAGAAATATAGTTGGTGCCATCGAGCACCACATGGAATGATGAAGATTGCGAGGTGAATCTCACATTATCTTTGCCGGAACCAAGAGGGATGCCATAGGGAAGCGAGAATGCCAACAAACCCGGTCATCGGCGGCTTTCGAGAGGGTCGCCGCTAGAGGCCTACTGCTTGACTCGAGAGATGCTGCGGAGGCCTCACAGGTGCCTTGGCGGCGTGGGCGTCTCGGCCTCCTCCACAGCAGCGTGATGGTTCCACGCATTGACCCTCGGTTCCTCGGTCGTCGCGAGGCGGCCTCACGGATCGCGGTAGGCGGCCTCACCGGTCAGCGGTCAGGCGGCGTGGCGGCTCCACGGAGAAGAGAGAAGGAAAGCGGCGGCTCACGGAGAAGGAGAGAAGGAAAAGAAGCACCATGGGCTCGGCTTGACGAGGCTCGGCGGGTATGACCTCGCGAATCGCGGTCGAGTGAGGCGTGTGCTCACGCAGAGAGAGAAGGAAAGCAGCAGGTGTAAGAGCATCAATCTGACGCCATACTCCACAATATCGACTATAGAACTGGTCAATGGTGTCATCGCCCTGTTGTAGCCCGCCAAGAGTCTGATAAAGAGTATAGAGCTGAGCTTTGGCCGGGCGGTGATTGGGTAGCGGCGCCATAGCGGGGTATGCGCTTTCACAGGAGTCTCTTGCCTTCCATCTTCATTATCTTCCTCCCATTGTCATCTTTGTTGTTTTGGATTTTCATCGGTGGCATCATTCGCCTTGGTCATCTTTGTTCTTCTCGTCTATCCTCATTAGTACAGGCGGCTCCTTAGAGGCAGTTTCTCCTCGATCGATGTCATATGTAGTGGTTGTAAGCAGTGACGACTGCTACAACTACCCTACCCTCAGTCAGTCTAGGTGCGTCTTTTCCTTTTGATCTCATCCCACTTTCGATGTATGGGGCCACCGCTCCTTTTTATTTCTAAAAGGTGGCAATAGATAGTATGTTTTGTTTGTTGATGATTGCACTTTCGCTTTACTTGGGTTTATTTCATGCATCATGTGATCGGTTAGTCCACATCACAGTACTTTTACGCTATAGTTCACTTGATTTCTGCCTCTATCAAGACCTTTGATTACGATTGAGTGAGAATATACCTCTCATGCTCTTACGCTTGTTTCTTTCCTCACGAGGGCACCTTACCTCGGCTCTCTTGTCCTGGGGCTCATGCCGAGCAGGGTGGGCCGGCGTAAGCATCGTCATATCTTGGGGCGCGTGCTCTTCTTTTAGGGGCGTCTGTCCCTCCCCATTTTGGCTGACGTCACGTCCCGATCACTGCGGTTTATCTTATTAATCTGTGACCCTCTTCTATTCTTCATGGGCGTAGCGGGTGGGTGTCTTCATGGTACTCCTCGCTATGATCATCTTGATGTCTTTGGATGTCGATGCTTTGTCTTGCTCTCTCACGGGAAGCGGACAAAGCTAACCACCGATCGGCCATGTGTCTTTCTTTGGATTCTGATTTAGAGCACAAGGGAATGCAGATTGTTATGATCCGGTTGCTTTCGGAGGTCGCGTATCTCGGGATGTCACCTTCGATGAGTCCACCCACTTTCTATGCTTCCCCTTCCTCCGCATGTCTTCCTCTCCTTACGTCTCATTATCTTTTTCTCTTCCCGGCCACTTCTTACGAGGATCCACTGCTCCTATGTCGTCTTCTACTCCACCTACATCGGTTGTTTCTTCTGACTCCCATGAGTTTGTTGAGTCCCCTCCTGTTCTTCCTCCTGCTCATCCTCCGATTCAGTTTCATTATAGTGGCTGACTTCGAGCTCACATGTAGTGGCACCACACGGTTCGGTTTCTCTGTCTCTCCTCCTGCTGATGATCCGGCCAGAGTACCTTCTAAGCCCCCTATTCACCCGTGGCCGTTTCCACTTTGACTTCTCCTATCCAGTTTTCTTGCATCTAGTACGGTTTATCACGGAGCTCATGTAGCCAGTACCTATCGGGAGGCCATTTCGATCCTTTGAGTGGCGTCTTTGCCGTAATGAGGAGCTTGATGCCTTGGCTCGTACTCATACTTGGGATCTTGTTCCTTCTCCTGCTCATGTTGTACCGATCACCTGTAGATGGATCTACAAGGTGAAGACTAGATTGAGCAGGACTATTGAGCGCTAAAAGCGGCGTTTGGTGGCTCGTGGATTTCAGGGGAGTATGGGCGTGACTATGAGGAGACTTTTGCTCTGTTGCTCATATGCACCGCGATTACGTACACCTTGATTCTTTGTCAGCTGTTCGTGGTAGGATCTCGGTCGATTAGATGTGAAGAATGCATTTCTTCCGCGGTGACTCTGAGGAAAGAGGTTTACATGACCCCTCCTCTGGACTTTTCGACTCCTCGGGGGATAGTATATGCGTCTTGGCGTGCTCTTTATAGTCTCAAGCAAGCACCTGCGTGCTTGGTTTGAAAGCGCTTTCCGATTACCGTCGTTGAGGCTGCCGGTTTCACAGCGAGTGTTCATGATCCAGCCTTGTTCACTCACACTTCTTCTCGGGGTCGGACAGTTCTCCTTCTTTATGTTGATTGACATGATTCTCAGGGGGATGATTACGCTCACATTACCTTTGTAGGCGGAAGCTATCACCGAGGTTTTTCGATGGCGGATCTTGGTCCGTTCGCTATTTCTTGGGTGTGAGATTACTTCTCATCACGATGGCTTTTCGAAATGCATCTCGTGGCGCTATATATTGGACTTACTTTCCCGTTCTGGTCTTAGTGATACCCGTACTGCTGCTACACCGATGGAGCTTCATTTACGACTTGAGACCCGATGGACACCTCTGCAGGACCCTACCCGTTATCGTCATTTGGTGGGTAGTCTAGTCTATCTTCTTTGTCACTTTCGTCGGATATCTCTCATCATGCATGTTCTTAGTCGGTTGTGGGTGCTCCTACCGCCAGTTCACTATGCACATCTCTGCGGGTCTGGCGCTATCTTAGGTGGTACTATTTCTCGCTGACCTCTTTTACTCCACGTCGAGTCTTCACGCCCGGCTTCTGGGCTTATTATGATGCTACTTGGGCGAGTGATCCCGATGATCGCCACTCTGTCACTGGCTATTGCTTATTTCTTGGCTCTTCACCTGGTATACGGAAGACCAAGAAGCGGGAACCTCTTATTGCGCTCCGGTGTTGAGAGGGGAGATGCGTCTTGTAGCCTCTCTTTGACCGGAGATTATTTGGCCGTTGGTTGCCGAGGACCTTGGGTGTCCCTATTGCCTCACCCACTCTTCTCCATTGTAGCGGCTTGGTGCTCTTGGGGATTACGCTGATCCGGTCAAGCATGAAAGTGACCACATATCGGTGTGGATGCTCACTTTATCGGTGCTTTCTACGTTGCGTGATCGAGGGCGGTCTCCCTACGTTATCTTCCCTCGAGGTCGGGTTCTTTGACTTCTTCACCAAGGCTCAGACCCGTGATCAGCATTCCTTTCTATTGTCCAAACTTAAGACTATTGATCCGTCTTAAGTTTGAGGGGCGGTGTTAGGATATATACATATTCAGGCCCTCTTTGACTTATGCTATCTTAGACTTCACTGTGCACATGCTTTTCTTTCTCTCTGACTGGGCTGCGCACACGACTCTTCTTCTCTCTTGCTTGGCTGTGCACACATCAGGTCTGTTCTTCAATCTTTCACATATAGAAAGGTTACTTATATGGCACTATTTTCCTTCCATTCTATGATTGATGACTTGTAATTGTCACTATACTTGTCCAACAATTGCTTATGCCAATGGCTTTCTATGTTATTGTTCCGGAACAGGAACGAAAAGAGGAAGCTGTAGACATCTTGAGGAAAATATACCCTGCCAATGAAGTTGACAAGGAGATTGAGGCCTTGCGCTTGTCGATTGAAGCAGAAATTGCCGAGGAAGGTCCTATTGGAGAAAGTGGCATTGTTTCAAAAATACAAAATGCTTTTAGCAGTGTTGTTGTCCGGAGAGGACTTGCTGCCGGAATTCTGTGTCAAGTTGCTCAACAATTTGTCGGTATCAACACAGTAATGTATTACAGCCCCACCATTGTCCAATTGGCAGGGTTTGCTTCTAACAGCACGGCCTTGGCTCTGTCTCTCATAACATCCGGCCTCAATGCCGTTGGATCTATTGTCAGCATCTTCTTTGTGGACAGAGTAGGAAGGAGAAAGCTTCTCCTTGTCAGCTTAGTTGGAATTGTCACTTGTCTTGCTTTACTGAGTGGTGTGTTCTTTGAAGCTGCTGTGCATTCTCCTGCAGTCAGTGCAACAGAGTCTCTAATTGCAGGGAACAGTACTTGTCCTGATTTTCGGCCAGCTTCTGGCATGAAATGGAACTGTATGAAATGCTTGAAAGCCTCCTCTGAATGTGGCTTCTGTGCTCATGCAGGCAATAAAGTGAGTTCCCTCAGCCTAATTAATCTTTCCTGTCTCTCATTTCCTATAGAAATGATTTTGTTGAAAGATGTAAATAGATATTAAGTTATGCAAATGAAGATTAAGAAAAACAATGCTCTTAATATTGCTTATGATTGACCGATCTTTTTGCAGCTTCTTCCTGGTGCATGCTTGGCTGTGAATGACTTGGTGAGGGATACATGCAAGGCAAATCATCGTGAATGGTACACTCGAGGTTGTCCAAGCAATTTTGGATGGCTGGCTCTCATCGGTCTCGGTGCATACATTATCTCGTATTCTCCCGGCATGGGAACAGTCCCATGGATCATTAACTCAGAGATATATCCTCTAAGATTCAGAGGAGTTTGCGGTGGTATGGCTGCAGTTGCAAACTGGGTTTCCAATCTGATTGTCACTCAGACATTCCTTAGCTTAACAGAAGCTCTTGGTACCGCGCCGACATTTCTGTTGTTCTGTTGTGTTTCTGCTGTTGCATTCGTTCTCATCTTCTTGATTGTGCCCGAAACTAAAGGACTTCCATTCGAAGATGTGGAGAAGATGCTTGAGAGGAAAGGATACAAAGCTTGGAAGAGTGCTCCAGCTCAAGTCCAACGTCACTGATCTTTCTTATTCCAATAAAAAGAACTTCAATGCAGAGCCAAACTTATTGTCTCTAATACAATGGTTCTGATTTCATGATTAGGCTAAGAGCCCTGTAACTAGTATTTTCTTTTTATTTGATTTGCTGTAATTGTTCCATTTATAAACTTATTTATATTAACACAATCCTCCACAATCAAGTCTATTATTCTTATATATTAAAGTTGTTTTACAATTATTTTCCTTTTGTTCATAGATGGATAATAATACAAAAAACATTAGAGGAGGAAGAAAACAGGGTTACCATGGTACCAACACATGCATCTTTTTTTCTTCTTAGGATGGCATAACTCTAAACCGAGATTGTATACACAACCCCATGCTTGAAGGCAATTAGAAAGAGAAAACTATCTCAATCGACTAATTCATGGTAATGACACAACCAGCATTAACATGGTTAGGATGAACAAGTTGGTTTTTTTCAACCTTGCTTCTATCCTACATTCCCATGGTCTTTTAAAGGTCGATGTCTATTGATTAAGAAATTATGCATGATATGTCAAATAATGTTGACAAGTTAGCTATTGCAATCACCAGTAACATTAACCAAGTGGTATTAGCCTCAAACCTTTCAAATGAGTGTATGAAGATAATGCAATATGGCTACACTATACAAGACATCCACTACCTATTCACTTATTTGAATGCAGACAATATTAGAACAAGGAGATCTTGTTCATATGATGGGTTATCACATGGAACAATACAAAGCAAGTGTATACCACCTGATATATCAATTGCACCAAGGAAGGTAGAGCTTTGTTTCTTAGTACTTTTGAAAGAAGAGTCTATATGTTTGTATCAGATAGGCGAGATGGGATGTCGAAGCTCTCCTCCTTGTAAGTATGGCCTTGCTAGCTTTGACCATCCTTTGATCACAAGACTTTTGAGAGCAGGGACTCTCTGTTGGAGGTCTTTTGGGAATGACTTCAATAAGGAGTAGTCTTCAATAATTAGCAACTCAAATGAAATAATGCCTTGCTGCAAATGTTAAAGGCCGTCTTATTATTCGACAATCCCCTGCAATTCTAGCATACAACTTTGATAGAATCCATAAAACGGTATTTAAAAGATATATAAAAGTAAAAAGAGTCAGAGGTTAATTATCCTTAGTCGGAGTGTTCACACATCCCTTTTTCAGGCATGTGTTGGCTTCTGGCCAGGGCCTCCAACTTCATATCATTTTGCAATTGCACCATAGGCATATCATAATCAAAGGGCTCTCTCCCTTTCTTTTCATCTGGCCATTCTTCCTCCATGGGTTGATCCTCCACTTGGGGAACTTGAATCATTGACATGATTGCCTACGAAACTCTATCCACCAGTCGCTCGTGAGTGTCCATCGGGTTATTCAGCTCTTGGATAGGTTCCCCTGCAGGAGACTATGGTCACTTGTCCTGACTCTTGGATGTGAGAAGACGCGGCGTGTCAATGACCTCCTCCTGGGATCTGCCCCTGGTGTAGCTGTTAGTGTAGGAAACAACAGCCTAGCAGTCATTTCGGAGTGGAAATTTCCCAATGGAAGAGCGGCTTGCACTAGAACCAGAGAAGGAGACAAGAGCCCGTTATAGTGAGATGAATGATGAATGACTATCGCACGACTAGGGTTATCATCTAGGACAATATCCTCATCCATTCCTGAAGCCTCATGATGAAGATCCATTCGATCCCAAGACCACCTTGACCTTCCAGTAGTTGACCTTCTGCGACCCCCTGTATTGACCTATCGCTCATCTTGACTGCAACGTGTCCACGATTGGTCCCACCCCTTAGGTACATGGCAGCCTAGGAAGCTCCCTCCGTCTTTCGAGGAGCGATGGTAGGACCGCAGCCACGGCCGCTGCCGCAATGAAGCTCCACCATCAACCAAGTGCCAAAATCCTTATCTCCATCCATCTTCTTCTGAGAATCCAGATGAATAAACTCATCTCCTAAAACATCCTTCCCCTGCCTCGCCACATCGACCTACATAGACTATGATTCACCCCCTTGACCAAAAATCGAAGAAGGCTAAGCCGCCTTGCCAATAGTCGGGATGCAAGGGATCAACTGACAAGAGCTTATGATATGCCTAATAACGCCACAACGGAAGCAGAAGGATGGCAATTTCTTATAAAGGACAACAACCAGAGTTTCCTTTTCTTCTTCTCCAACCCAGATCCCCCTTTGCAGGGGTTGGGGAATGTCCAATTCTACACAAAGACGAGCATATCAAGCTCATGCCGCATCCAATAATGGGGTGTCCACATTCAAGGTGTGATCATCAATTTTCAATATTGGCCGAATTAGTGAACCTAAGCCTTCCAACGTCTCACTGTCCCAGAATTCCATCAGAAGATGATGGAGTTGAATCCAGACCGTCGTGGTGTCAAGTCACTCAAAGGCAGGTTGGAACCTTTCCTTCCACGGCATGAGCTAAAAGACCATACCATTAACGGTCCATGGCCGATCCCACATCACCTTCTCCGCCATCTCGGTCGTCTAGCACCTAATATAGTAAAATCAATTCGGCATATCCGAAATGGAGAACTTCCCCAACTCTCGCCAAAGGGTGGACAACGATGATCGCACTTGGTCCAGAAGTAATGCCTTGTCTAGGAATTTCCCATATATGGTTGTCTACATCCTCTCGTGTACCCACTTGTGAAAGTCCCCATCCGGCTAAACCTCGGATGACAGAGAGTCTTCAACCTCTCAAAGATCTCTTTCGTGTTAATGGTTTCATTACCGAAGAGCCGCTCCTTTGAAGCTCCAGAAACAATGCAGGTAAACGTCCTCCCTAGGCGGCAATGGGCCTTTGGCTCCTGCGACTCCGTCCCCACTCGCCATAGCAAGTGGGGGAGAAGCAGTAAGCATAGGAGTAGACTGGAAACGGGAGCAGGGTTCACTCAGGAGTCGCTCTAGCTTTCATTAAAAGTTGACACATATCAAGCTCCCTCACTTCTCTAACATACTCATTCACCACATAGCTGTAAGCACAAGCACACACAGTAGAAACTTGCTAGCTAGCTGTATCTACATATATATAAAATCATAACAATTACTTGGAGTTAGAGCGACACGTTTTAAAACAGTGGTCGATAGTTGTTAACTGACACAAGTTATGATCACCTTGTATAACTAATGTTTTTATGAAAGTCATTAGTAACATTAGGGCATTTGTTATTGTATAACTATTATTTTTTAGAAAGTCCTAAGTAATGTGAGGGCTATTTGCCAGTATATTCTAAAAAACAATTATGTTTTTTTTTCAAAAAAAAAATATTATGTTATATCTAAAAATAATATATATATATATATATATATATATATATCATTTGTGATATATCTCGGTCAAAATTAAGTTTTTTTATGATAAATTTTTGCACCCTTTCCCATTCCCTTTATTTTCCCTGATATCTATAATCTTTCTCACTATGTTTTTGTTTTTTTATATGTTATTGTTAAAATTCATCAATTAAAAATCAAGGGCAAAGCTTGGCAGCGATGCATCTATACCATTCCTCTCTCCTATGATAGCAAGACGTTAAAGATAAAAATGAGGATAAGAGTAAAAAAAAATTTAATACAAAATTTACATTTGCTTTTGATGACATGTATATATGGGTATATAAGAACCCTAAAAATAAATAAACAGATGATCTTGTTATTCAAGTTTCCAACTTTGAGTTGTCCGGATTTAGCTATACATGAACAGAACATGAGTTGGAGTTAGATAGAGCAATTTCAAATCAATTTCAAATAATTATTTAATTTATGATAATAATCTTATCAACAAAAATTTTAAAAATAAAATAAAAAATAAAAAAAAACCTTATCTGATAAGGAAATTTTCAAAATAATAACTTACAGATTTGAAAATAACTACATGATTTTTGTTTTTCCCAAAATAAAGCAAATAAACCGAAACAGCCAGCTGTGTTTTATCTGTCCAAGTTTGTGCACTTCTTGTTTATGGTAATTTATTGCTGTAATTTCTTTCCTTTCTCCTTTTGGCCTCTGAAAATTGGTAAGCAATTCGCATAATTTCGGATTCACCATGTTTAGGTTAGCCTTCTCTCAATAAAGGCAAATCTTTTGATGCAGACTAAAACCAAATCGTTTAGGGAGAATTGAGAAAAAGGAACAAATTTCACTGATTCGTTGCATCTGTTGACGCCATCGGTGAGTTTTGGAATCATTAGGGTTTTTTTTCCATATTGTGTTTGGGTTTTCTCTTTTATATCCGTTTGGTTCAGAAGCTTTTCATGGTCCAGATGTGAAAGATGAGGACTTTTTTTATTGTATCATCTTGTGGTTGTGTACTTGTGTGTGAGATTGCTTTTGGTGGGGTCCTTTCTTTGCTGATCTGGGATTATTATATCTATGTTCATCGGTGGATTACTGTTTCCAAAATATAGTTTTTTTTTTTTGGATGCATTATAAAAATAAGATTTTTGACATCTTGTTTCTGAAACAGAAGGACATAGATGTTATTTGATGTCGAGAATATGTTTTGTGGTAAAAAGGTGCCTCTTTTATTCACTTTTTTGTTGTGATATCTAATGGAATGAGGATTTACAGCAGTAGGTGAATTGTGTGGGTTTGGAGTGTTAGTTCTGATTCTTATTTTCAAAACATTGTGGGGTCTGCAAATGCTTGAGTCTAAAGTCTTGCTTTACAGTCATGCTTTGAGTTGAAGGCATGATTTTGATTGTAGAAGAAAGGCAAGTGTTTCATTTTGTGCTGGAGGATTTATTTTCGTCCAAAGAAAGATTTATGTTGGATTATTGGTCTATTAAAAACCAAGTTGATTTTCCAGGGTTTAGACTTGTAAATCACTGGTCGTTTGGAGAACAAATTGGGCATATGAAATTCTTCTTCACTTGATTCGCTCAAACCTTTTGTTTATGTGATTGTTATTTTTTGTCTTATGTTTTCAATTTGTTTGTCAACCTTATTTACATAGAATAGAATAGACCCAAGTTCTCCAACCCTTCCCTGGACTCCGCACCTAGCGGAAGCTTTGTAGCACCTGGCTGCCCTTTTATTTACATAGAATATAATCGAAAATGTGAGGATTGATTTGGAAAAAATGGACCTTGGCTGGAAGTTGAATATAAATTTTGCTTCCTCTGTTGATAAATATGAATAGTTTAGTTCATCTGTTGAAAAATAACAATTATGATCAATTATTGCATGCGTTTGTCTTTGAGTTATGGATCTTTCTTTTCCATTGTTTGTTTTCAATGACCACTTCAAAATATACCATCTTATGTGTTCGTTGTGAATCATAAATTGACCATTTATATGTATATTCTCTTTCCTTTTGAACAAAATCATCTCCAAAGAAAACTTGTTAATTACCTTTAGTCAGTATTTGCCTTTAAGTGTTTCAGAAGTTTTAAATTTTATCAGAAACTTAAGCTGCATCATCTACCATTTCTTTTCTTTTTTTTTTTGAAAAGTGGATAAACCACATTCATTCAATTAATTCAAAGGTGCTAAAGGTTACATAGGGGTTCATAGTTGAACCTACCGTAGCATAGATACAAGAATGGATCCGAAGTGACAAGGAGCGGAGAACAGGGGTAGGCGTGGCAAGTGCCCTTCCTAGTCCCATCGTGACTCCTCCTGTCATAGTCCTTAGCCGGGCTCCTCCTGTCATTTCTTTGAGTTGCTTCATTTCAGTATCTGCAATCAACAAATCAATCCAATTTACATGCACTGTGGTGCCTTTTGTGAGATTAAATTCTAATCTATTGTATCACTTGCATGATTGTCCAATTTCCTTGGCTAATACAAAACAGCAATTGGTGGACCTCTATCATACTCAAGGACAAACTATTTCCTTGGGTTGTTCTTCATAGTTCAAAGGTTTTGTCGTTGATCTTCGCATGCAATGGAAGGAGGCATCCACAAGGCTGACAAAACTGAATTTAGGGAATGCTTTAATTTGACACGGAAACAACCTTACATTCTACGCCTTGCATTTTCAGCTGGTATTGGAGGTCTCCTCTTTGGTTATGATACAGGTATTACGTTTTTCAGAATGTCTGTTATGTTTCTTTTTCTTATCTATTTTATGTCCTTTATCTAACCAGACAGGTTCCCATGGCCTTTTATCATCAAAGATGGAATATAATCAGGAATGACATCCTGAAACTATTTGAGGACTTTTTTCAAGGAATAGCAAACATGGGAAAGCTCAACTGGGCGCACATTGTGTAATCATCAATTTGCAAATCACTAAAGCATTTAAAGAATTTGTTTTCCTAATTTAAGCCTCAGATTTATTTGCTAACAGATTTATCATTGTGTGAAGTGTTGGAATAACTATGGTTTCACTGCTCCTTTTGATATTTTGATATACCTGTTGTTTTACTGATTTTAAAGGAAGCTCTTTTTTCATTCAAGATTAATATCTGCATAGGATTAATGTAATCAGAAGATCGAGAATGCCCAGACTAAAATTAGATATTCTTCGTAAACTAATTACTTGAAACCTCTGAATCCCATCATTGCAACAAAAGATATTCTTCATAAACTGTATTACTTGAAATCACTGAATCACTTTATTGCGACAATAGCTTATTCCGATCGAAAAATAAATCAGCAATTTGAACTGACATCTATTAACCTGCCAATAATGAAACATTTTATACAGTAGAAACTTAAGCAGCTATCATTGTTCTAATCTTCATAACTTTTTGCAATTAAAATTTGTGATATTTATTAACAAGCACTAAAATTTGTTCATCCTTTTAGGTGTTATTTCTGGAGCACTTCTCTACATTCGAGATGATTTCAGACAAGTTGACAGGAGCACTGTCCTGCAGGTACCCCTTCATTCAGATTAAGCAGATAAGTGGAACTCTTGTTAATTACCCTTGCATAAGATTTCTAAACATAAATTAAAATTTTGCACTAATAGGAAACGATTGTTAGCATGGCTGTTGCTGGAGCTATCATCGGTGCAGGAGTTGGGGGATGGATGAATGATAGATTTGGGAGGAAGCCCTCCATATTGTTTGCTGATATCTTGTTCTTCATTGGTGCTATAGTAATGGCTATTGCTCCCATTCCTGGAATTATTATTCTCGGAAGAATATTTGTGGGCTTTGGCGTTGGTATGGCTTCAATGACATCTCCGCTTTATATATCTGAGGCTTCTCCAGCCAAAATCAGAGGTGCTCTTGTTAGCACTAATGGATTATTGATCACTGGAGGGCAGTTCTTGTCATACCTTATCAACTTAGCTTTCACCAAGGTACTTAAGAGAATTGTTTTCATTTAGTGGTTATAAACATCAATCTTCTTTTCGCATGCTTGTAAAGTACCATGTTGGTAATGTCAGCAATAATAGGCTCAAAAAGACATGGTTTTGGTTGTTTAATTTACTCCAGGCACCTGGAACCTGGCGTTGGATGCTTGGAGTGGCAGGAGTTCCTGCATTGGTTCAGTTTATACTGATGTTGATGCTTCCCGAATCGCCTAGGTGGCTGTATAGAAAGGTTACTTATATGGCATTATTTTCCTTCCAGTCTATGATTGATGACTTGTTATTGTCAATATACTTGTCCAACAATTGCTTATGCCAATTGCTTTCTTTGTTATTGTTCCGGAACAGGATCGAAAAGAGGAAGCTGTAGACATCTTGAGGAAAATATACCCTGCCAATGAAGTTGACAAGGAGATTGAAGCCTTGCGCTTGTCGATTGAAGCAGAAATTGCCGAGGAAGGTCCTATTGGAGAAAGTGGCATTGTTTCAAAAATACGAAATGCTTTTGGCAGTGTTGTTGTCCGGAGAGGACTTGCTGCCGGAATTCTGTGTCAAGTTGCTCAACAATTTGTCGGTATCAACACAGTAATGTATTACAGCCCCACCATTGTCCAATTGGCAGGGTTTGCTTCTAACAGCACGGCCTTGGCTCTGTCTCTCATAACATCTGGCCTCAATGCCGTTGGATCTATTGTCAGCATCTTCTTTGTGGACAGAGTAGGAAGGAGAAAGCTTCTCCTTGTCAGCTTAGTTGGAATTGTCACTTGTCTTGCTTTACTGAGTGGTGTGTTCTTCGGAGCTGCAGCGCATTCTCCTGCAGTCAGTGCAACAGAGTCTCTAATTGCAGGGAACAGTACTTGTCCTGATTTTCGGCCAGCTTCTGGCATGAGATGGAACTGTATGAAATGCTTGAAAGCCTCCTCTGAATGTGGCTTCTGTGCTCATGCAGGCAATAAAGTGAGTTCCCTCAGCCTAATTAATCTTTCCCATCTATCATTTCCTATAGAAATGATTTTGTTGAAAGATGTAAATAGATATTGAAGTTATGCGAATGAAGATTAAGACAAATATCGCTCTTAGTATTGCTTATGATTGACCGATCTTTTTGCAGCTTCTTCCTGGTGCATGCTTGGCAGTGAATGACATGGTGAGGGATACATGCAAGGCAAATCATCGCGAATGGTACACTCGAGGTTGTCCAAGCAATTTTGGATGGCTGGCTCTCATCGGTCTCGGTGCATACATTATCTCGTATTCTCCCGGCATGGGAACAGTCCCATGGATCATTAACTCAGAGATATATCCTCTAAGATTCAGAGGAGTTTGCGGTGGTATGGCTGCAGTTGCAAACTGGGTTTCCAATCTGATTGTCACTCAGACATTCCTTAGCTTAACAGAAGCTCTTGGTACCGCGCCGACATTTCTGTTGTTCTGTTGTGTTTCTGCTGTTGCATTCGTTCTCATCTTCTTGATTGTGCCCGAAACTAAAGGACTTCCATTCGAAGATGTGGAGAAAATGCTTGAGAGGAAAGGATACAAAGCTTGGAAGAATGCTCCAGCTCAAGACCAAGGTCACTGATCTTTCTTAGTCCAATAAAAAGAACTTCAATGCAGAGCCAAACTTATTAACTGTCTCTAATGCAATGGTTCTGATTTCATGATTAGGCTAAGAGTCTAGTAACTTTATTTTTCTTTTTATTTGACTTGCTATAATTGTTCCATTTATAAACTTAGTTTATAATACCCAAATGCTGTATTTTCACTTATGGTTTAGTTAGTAGGTGTTGCATTTCTAATCTTTTTGCATGTTTATGTTTATGAAGCATTTAAACCGGCAACTTTTACTAAACAAAAGTTGGCTACCACACCCCTCTCTCAAAATGAGAGGTTGGCGAAATGAAGCAGATCTCTACCAAATAAAAGATATATTTATCAAAAAATTAAATAATAGAAAGTGAAACATTTAAACTTGAGCTTCTATTATTTAATTTAAATGACTTCGGTGTCTATTATGTTTATGTGTATGTTATCCCTTCAAGTAAACATAAATAAAATGTGGTGTCTATTATGTTTATGTTTATTTTCCTGATTGAGCAATATACTCTTATTATCAATTGTCATAAATAAAATGTGGTTTACCATTTATTAAAAAAAAAAACATAAAATGTAAAAAATTAAATCTGAATTTTCATATAAATCAAAGCATGGTTATTTTTTATTAATATGTTTTTTTAATTAATTTGTTTCAAGTCAATGAAACAAGTATGTTTACTAACATAATTAAAATACATTATAAGTTTATTTTAAATAAACAAAAAGGACAAACCATGGTTCCCAAGAGTTGCCAAGAAGATTCTAAACCACAATCAAGATGATGAGCTAAACTTGTAGATTTCCATTGTGTGGCTCCAAACATTCCTCAAAACCAAAGGCTCTGAACACTACACCACAACAAAGCAAACTCCCAACACATCCACACTCCTCTTCTCCAACTTGCATCACTTTGAACAGAGCCCATCTTCATGGCCATGGCCACAGCTCTCCCTTCTTCCACCTTCTTAGCAGGAGATGACAGAGCTCTCTTTCTCAAGCCAGTGAACCCATCCACACGTTTGGCCAAGCCTTCAAGGCCTTGCACCATCATGGGAAGCTCCAACCAGGGTGTCTTTGCTCCACTTGTGGTTCTGGCTCGCAATGTGCTCGGCCGGAAGAGGTTCAACCAGCTCAGAGGCAAGGCCATTGCCCTCCATTCACAGGTATTGTTTCTCTCCATTCTCTCTCTCTCTCACTCTAATTCTTCATTTTCTTTCAATAAATTGGTGCTGTGGAGATGTGTTTGTGTTTGTTTGTAGGTGATCACTGAGTTTTGCAAGACCATAGGAGCTGATAATAAGCAGAGGCAGGGGCTTATCAGATTGGCCAAGAAGAATGGAGAGAGACTTGGTTTCTTAGCATGAATGCCTTCAAGCTCTCCATTCTTTTATCCATAGTTTCTGCTTAATTGTTGTGAGGTTTGTATGTAATTGTAACTATATGAATACTACTATCACAGTGTTTTCTGATTCTCATCCTGTGAGATCTTAGATTTTTCAATCACTAAGAACAACTTGATTAAATTATAGTACTGCCATTTAACTATATCGAATCGAAGTACATTGATATATTTGATAGCAAATGATTGTATCCTCTCCATGAATTTTCAAGATCAAGCTTGAGTTAAGGGGAGGAATCCATGGAGGATTGCAGCAGACCATACTTTCTCGATGTCAAGCATTGAGTCTCCGCACTCATGTTCATCTCATCCTTCTAATGTATGCACTATCCCTGCAACTCGTCATGCGTTCTTCACTCTTCCTGGCAGCCAATTCTGTCTTTACCGCAGAAATACAGTTTTAGTTACAGAAAAAAGTAACTTGGGACATTGTAAATGAAAATTCTTGGTCTTGTATTTTGATTACCTTTCCTAGCTAGTACCGCATCGGTGGTTAGAAGTAGAGAAAAAAAGGGGTTTATAAGTATGGACACATTTGTATTAGTACGGGGCTTTTGGGTTGAGTCCAAAAGCAAAGCCATGAGTGCCATGTCCACAACAATTGGTATCTGAGCATTGGTTGTTAATCTGGAAAGTTTTGGTAGCAATCCGACCTTATATCTCACCAACTATCTTATTTGATGTCTATCAATGAGAGATGGCTTCTGAATCATGGGAGACTTTGGAGCAATAATTCGAGCAACCATTGGGTGTGAATAAGATGGATGCTATGAAGAGATTATTTCTCTTGAAGATGCAAGAAGTTTCTACTATATATTCATAAGCATTTGAGTGAGTTCAACTCTATTGCGGCACAATTGAAGTCTCTGAAGATTATTCTTGATAAGGAGGTGCTTTGCCTACTTTTGAGTTAGTTACCTTCAAGTTGGGATACACTTGTGACTACCGTGGCTAATATAATGGGGAGCAAGTTCAAGATGAATGATGTTGTTGTTTCATTGTTGAGTGAGGAGACTAGGAACGCTACAAACCACTTATCTAGTGACATGAACCAAGCACTATCTATTGGTGAAAGGGGGCGGACCATAAGACGAGATCAATCTCCAAGCACAAGGAATAGATTTCAAAGTAAAGGAAGGTCAAAATCTCAAGATAGGAGATTCACTAGTTAGTATTGTAAGAAGTTGGGTCACACAAAGAAAATCTGTTAAGTTTTGAAGAACAAGCAAAAGGGGAAAGGCAAGGATATAAGTGGTGGATTCACTAGTTAGTATTGTAAGAAGTTGGGTCACACAAAGAAAATTTGTTATGTTTTAAAGAACAAGCAAAAGGTGAAAGGCAAGGATACAAGTGGTGGAGCAAATACTATATTCAGAATTATGGTCTACAAATTGCAATCTATCTGTAGAAGACCTTAAACAGAGATTACCACCTGATTTACCTACATTGAATGATGAGGATAGGGCCAACCTTATTAGGCCTGTATCAATGGCTGAAATATATCAGACACTGAAAAACATGCCTCATGGCAAAAGCCCCGGCCCTGATGGTCTCAATGTGGAGTTTTATTTATTCTACTGGGACATTATCAAGGAGCCCCTGATGCTTGCCATTTCTAAATTCTTTCAAACTGCCTATTTACCCAAATCATGGGGGAGAACTTATGTAGCACTCATACCCAAAATTGAATCCCCTAGTAAAGTGCAAGACTTCAGACCAATATCTTTGTGTAATGTGGCATACAAAGTAATATCAAAATTATTAGCAAATAGATTAAAGAAAGTCATCAATCAGCTTATAGGGCCTGAACAGGCTGGATTCATTGAAGGAAGGTCCACTTTTGACAATATCATTGCTATCCAGGAAGTGGTCCATTCTTTAGAGCATGATCTTAGCAACCTCCCTAGGATGATAATTAAACTAGACATTGAAAAGGCATATGATGCCTTGGAGTGGAATGCCATCCTTGCCACTCTTCACATCATGAAATTTCCTGAGTCTTGGATATCTTGGATCAAAGCTTGTATAACATCATCTTCTTTTTCTTTTCTAGTTAATGGTCAACCAACCGTTTGGGTGAATAGCTCTAGAGGTATTAGGGTCAGAGACCCCTTTCCCCTATCTCGCTCTTATTATTAGTTTCCCAAAACCCTACTTGACTATCTTGAATCATGCTATGCATTTAAACATGATCCCTGGCTTTGATAACCAGCTGAGATGCAATTTCAATCACCTTTTGTTTGCCGATGATGCATTAATTGTAACCAAAGCAAACAGAACAGTGGCTAGGAATTGTAAGCTCTGCTTGGATGTCTACAGCCAGATGACAGGCCAAAAAATCAATATGCATAAATCCACTATCCATTTTCCATCTTGGTTCAATGTTAGGGTCAGGACTTCAATTGTGAACATCATGGGTATGAAATTGGGTTCTTTTCCTTTCAAATATCTTGGTGCTTTAATCTCACCCAAAAGATTAGCTGTCAATCAGTGGAACTATTTGATTGGCAGGACCAACACTAGTCTGAAATCCTGGTGTGCATCATCCATATCTTTGGCTGGCAGAGCTATCTTGGTGAATTCCTCTTTGATGTCTATTCCTATATATTCCATGTCATGTTATCCAGTCCCAGATACAGTTATAAACCATATATCCAAGATGTCTAGGAAATTTTTATGGAATTGTGGTGATGCTGGTGGCTCCCTCCAGACAATGAGCTGGTCAAATACTACACTTGATAAATCTGAGGGAGGGCTTGGAATTAGGAATCTCAAACTGACCAAGGTTGCTTTAATGACTAAAAATATAGTAGCATTACTTAATAATGAAAACAAATTTTGGATTCAAATTGCTCATCTCAAATATGGGGCTTTAGATCCATGGATGAAACCATTCAATGGACCTACATCTTGGTTTTATAAACAGCTTAGCAACACTGCACACACCATTAGAGCCAACCTTTGGATCAACAATTGCAACCCAAATACTACAAATTTCCTTTCTGATCCATGGTTGTTTGACATTCCTATAGCTCAGAAGCCTACCACCATTAATATGCATGTTCCTTTTGAGACATTTTCCATTTCTGATATAACTATTGGTCATAAGCTTAACCATTCAGACCTGGTGGAATGCTTTGGACAGTCATTGGACTGGAATAAACTGTCTAAATACATCTGCAGTCCAGAAATAGAAAACCATTGGGTTTGGTCACCATCTAGGACAAATATATGCATTGCTAAGGAGGTATATGGCTTCTTAAATCAAAAATTTGGCCCAAATGATAATTGGTAAGGTGGCATAAGCTTTGGGAGCTACTGTGGCTCCTAGAGTAAAACATTTATTTGGAGACTTCCACGGTGATTCCTACTTGCCTGATTACATGTATGGCCTAGGGATTGGTCCCCAAAATCCATGTCCCGTCTACGTGAGCTAACTTCTGAATCAATTAGACACATTATAATTGAGTGTGAGAACATCCAAACTATGTTGGTTGGTCGCTCGAGAGTATCCGGCCGGAATGGACAAGGAATGGATCGGGCTTCTATGTGGAGATTGGCTATTTGATGTTAATGGCCTTGCAAATATGAACAAATGGTTTACAAAAGCTTTATTGGCTACATGTGCCTGGAATATTTGGAGGGCAAGATGTGAATTAATATTTAAACATAGAAGATTACAGGCATCACAAATTTTCAAGCAAGCATTACATACAACATAGGAGTATTACTGGAAACTGCAGGGAACTTTCAGGGAGTATTTTTATACCTCAAAATTTAATAATTCCATGACAGTCTTGTGCGATGCATCTTGGTCTGATCCACACTCTCCATGTGGTGCAGGTTTCATTGTACTCAAGGGACAAGATACCTTGGGCGATGGTGGTGTGGAAGCAACATGGTCGAGTCAAGCCTCCCAAGTTTCAAAATGCAAGCTATAAAGATGGCAATTGAATGTGCGAGAATTTGGATGGAGCATCATATCTACACATATTGCCTCCATGTTATCAACTCACTCCAGGAATGCCGATTGTAGTATGGAAGAGCATCAAATATCTTTTATCAATCGTTGATGGAGCAAACTGAAATGAACCTCAAGTTCGGCCCAAGGAGATCAACTTTTGGCGTATTACATTGGCAAAACATGGCAGACATAACCCTGGATTGACTCTTTATCACAGAGGCTGTGATAGGCCCAGTTGGTTAGAGGAAAAAATTATGGCAACTGGGCTGCTTTTTTATCAACCTTAGTTTAAGAGTTGTTTTCTATGTTCTTTTTTGGTTTGTTCGTTACAGCTACTTGTAGCTCTCCCCTGTCAAAAAAAAAAAAAAAAACTATATCAGATGATGAAAGTGCATGAGTCACATTGAGTGTTTTTTTTTTTTGGGACATAAGAGGCAAAGGCCACCTACAGCTAAGATTACCCACCTGGACGGCCGTGACGGCTACGATCGGCGCCGCGGGAATAAAGTCACATTGAGTGTTGCATGCATGGCCTTAGCTAGTGTTGACACTTGGGTTGTGGACTATGGTGCTTCTTTTCATATATGTCCACATAAATCTTGTTTTTATAGTTACACACATGTTGATCATGGTGTTGCTTATCTTGGTAATGATCGACCTTGCAAGATAGTGGGAATTGGCGATGTTGTGATCAAGATGGAAGGAAGTACACATTGTCAAATGCGCTTCATGTTCCGCAAATTACAAAAAATCTAATTTCGGCGGGTCAATTGGATGAATCCGGTTTTGTTGTCACTTTTGGAAGAGGCTCTTTGAAGATTTCGAAAGGGTGCATGATTATTTTGACTGGCCAGAAAGTTGAGAGTCTTCATACACTTCATGGAATTGCTCAAAAGGGTAAACATTCAAAGCAAATTGTTGCCACAGGAAGCAAAGGTGTTGATATGCAAATTTGACATGGAAGACTTGGTCACCTAAGTGAGTATGGTTTGAAGGTATTGCAAGAACAAAAACTCATTCCTTCTTTGCGTGCATTTCATCATGGGCACGCAACATAGAGTTAACTTAAAAAAACAAAAGGCAAAAATGCATTTTTGGTCCCTATATTATGGTCTTTTGTTCATTTTGGTCCTTGTACTATGAAAATGTTAAATACGACCCCTGTACTTTCAAAGTTTTGGCAATTGCGGTCCCTAGGGCTGACGTGGCAGCTAACTGGCATACGGGATGAATACATGAATATTTTTAAAATGACGTGGCGGCTAATGTGGCATGCTGACATGGCAAAAATTAAAAAATTTGATATCTTAAATACTTATTGCTGATGTGGCAGCTGACGTGGCTGCCATGTCATCATACTGTCGTGGAAAAAAATTTAAAAATCAAAAAAATTCAGAAAAAATAAGGAAAAATCAGAAAAAATAGGGAAAAAAATCAGGAAAAATCAGAAAAATCAGGAAAAATAAGGGAAAATCAGGGAAAAAACTCTTGCACTTTTACACAGGATTTTACCCTATTTCTTAATAATGTCACAAGACTTACATTTTGTTTAAATAATCATAGACTTTACTATGTGTGGTTAATAATGTGACAAAAATTTATATTAGTATTAAGAAAAGAGTGCCTCAGATAGTTACACGCCAGCCTGTAGGTATAATAATACTACGATTTTTTCGACTTCAATAAATCACAAAGTGGAATGATAGATTGAACAAGATGAAGAAAAGAAAAGAAGAATGACTAATTATGTATTTAATGAAGAGAAAGGAGGTTTGGGATTTAATTGAAGTATAGGGGTTAAATTGCAAAATATCAATTTGGGATGTTATAGGGGTTAAATTGCAAAATGTCAAAAAATCTCTCTTAATCGCCAGATCACATGTTTCCCTGTGAAGTTCCTTCTCTTGTTAAATTGCTATGTTGCCCTCATCTTTCTCAAAAACATTGAAATGCCCATGCCCTCCTTCTCTATAAATAGACACCCTACTACTTGAATACTTAGCATGTTCCTCTTGCTCTCTTGCTCTCTTGCTTCTCTTCTTCATCCTCTAAGTTCCATTGGTGAAGCCACAGAAATCAAGAATCTCTTCAAAGAACAAGAGTCTTCAAGTATTAAGTTTTCCTTTTACCAAACTTTCTTTGATACTTACACATATAACCATCCATAACCATCCATAAGAATGAGCTATGAAGAGAGTTTTACAATGGTTTTTCATCTCTTTACACACATAACCATCCATATGAATAAGTTTTCCAATGTTATGAAGAGTTTTACAAAGGTTTTAATCTCCATAGAGGAACATAAATGTGTTTTAACAATCAATCATGATTCCTACCGCTCTTTCTTTTTCCGAGCAATGATCTAATTCTTTTTCATAATATACAAAGGTTGTAGATCATGATGTCTCCTTCGTTCGCAAATGTTCAGACTTTTCATGAAAAATCCAGTTTTAATGATTTTCCAAAGAGGATCACGGTCTGCTTTTTAGTGCAAGTTTGCATACCTGGAAACAAGATCTTGTCATCTATTTCTGGAGTAATAGACGAATTATTTTTTCAAAAACTTTGTGAACAAAGGTTGTATATCTGGATGTTTCCTTTATGCCTACAAAATTTCAAAACTTTCATGAAAAATACAATTTTAATGATTTTTACAAAAGGGCCTCACTGGATCTGCTACGCTGGAACCTGGACATGTCACCATATTTCTGGGGACCATCCAGTGATTTTTGGAACTGGATACAAATAAGAAAGTTTTAGTAAAAGATGTTATCTACCACATACAAAAATTTCAGCATTTGTGAACATTTCCTCAGACTTGTGTTGAACTTTTACCAAGACTGCTGCAGTTTTACGAACCTGCTGTGAATACATTTTTTTTTTGCCATCTTAGATCTATTCATATTCACAAGATCCAAACCTGGAATGGTACTCAATGTTTATAAGTACATACCGGTAAATTTTCATGAATTTTAGGGTTAAAATCAATTTTTATATGGAATCTACAAAAAGATTACTGTAGCTTGAACAATCATGCTTTTAAACTATACGAGTGAATAAAAGATTTGAAACGACAATGACCTCACTTTTATTATGGCCGTTGAAAATCCACAAGGGGGTTGACAATAAGACAAGACAAAGATGAGCTAAGGTAAGGGATCCACTTTTTTGACGGGGTAAAGTTAACCCTTTTCTTGGCAAAGATATTTATTTCTATGGGTTAACCTTGGAAGCTTTCCATGGTTGAATTCATTATATGTGCTCTATGGCTATATTTTTCTGGCCTCCTTATGAACAAGGAATATTTGCAATCCTTTTATTTTCTTTTGGGATTCAATGCTTTATTTCTCGCTTTTAAGTCCTGATAAATGTTATGTTGACAAAGGGCCCTAATTATACAAAATTTCTTCAATGCAGTAAAAGCATATCCCCTGGAATTGGTAGACCCAAAGGATATTAGTATGGTGTCATGGCGGTTAGCCTACACATTTATGAAAAGTAAGAATGAAGTCATGGCGGTTAGCCTTGACAAGTTTTATGACATCCACTATTACGTATATCTTTTCACCCGCTTTGATGCTTATGTTTGATGTTTAGTACCTCTATGACTTTGTTATTTCAATGACTCTACTTTCACAGCGATTCATGTTTTTGCTCATAGCCTATGTTTACTTCCTATCATTATTTCCAAATTTCACCCCTTTATTTCTTTGATTCCCCACCCCAAAGTAACTAGAAGTCTAAGGAGGAGAGTAGGCGTAATAGGACGCTTAGTAATGCTCAAGACTTTTTTATGTGTTTAGTATTTGCTTATGTATAAAAGGTTGTAATAATGTATATGGTGTCCTAAACTCCTAAACTCCTAAACTTTTGATATGATCTTGGGAGATGTAATAAAGTATGTAAGGATTATGTATGTTACGCTATGTTTTTGGATTAACGTGATCTGGAGCTCGATTTGGGGCGTTACACTAGGACCGTGAATTGCCAAATCTCACGAAGTACAGGGTCAGTATTGAACATTTTCATAGATGCGATGTGGACCAAAATGAACAAAATACCATAGTACAGGGACCAAAAATGCATTTTTAAAAATGAATTTCATAGTAAGACTAAACCATTAGAGATGATATACTCCAATGTTTGTGGCCCTTTCAACATTAATTCACTTGTTGGAGCATCTTATTTTGTTACTTTACTAGATGATTATTCTAGAAAGTATTGGAATTGTTAGTGCTGAAGCAAGTAACTTGGCATCATTTGACAAATGGTGATGTGGCACAAGTTGATGTGGCAAGTTGACAAAGTCAAAGCATGCTAGAGGACTACATGGAAAGCTTGAAGACTTCATGAAAACAGACTTGGCAAGAAGCTTTATTTGGAAATGCACAAAGCAAGGACAGTTGACAAGTCAAGGGACAATGCAAGGATTGAAGACTCCATATTAAGATTGGAGATGGACTTAGCAAGGGCACTAGTGACTTGATGAGCCAATCCGGGTGAAGCCCAAGTTGAGAAGGCTATTACAATTCAGATGGAAATAAGCCCAACTTGGAAGGAAGCATCATCAAAGGCTGACTGAAATCAAAGCTTGAAGATTCCATCAAAGGATGATTGATTGAAGATTGTATGCATGCTTATTGGAGATCTCATGCAAGTGGCTACATGATTGCAGTTGATTGATGATAGGATTGGAGGCTAGATTTGGCAACTACTATGTGATTGATGAGGTGATTAATCTAAGCCAAATCAGGAAGGCCATATTTGGTAAGCGAATATGGTGGAGCATGATAGGCCAAGTTGTGGTGAATCAAAAGAGATTGGTGGAGCCAATCTAACAGCTCAACCTTGCATGATTGAAGATCTCGCCATGAACGGTGCGATGCGCGACGGGTCGAAATGTAGCTGACGGAGGTGGATCGGCTAGTTGGGTTGGTCAGGATCGGGTGGATCTAACGTAGTAGACTTGGAACTCAACCAAGACGGTTGGAGGTGTGTCCAAGTCGAAGAGCAATGGATGCTGTAGCCTTGGTCAGTTCGTCAGCCGGGCCACGTTGTAGTCATAGTTGAAATTAGGTTGCAACGGCCAAATGTGGAAGGAGTCCAATTTGGCAGTCGTGGAGATTTGGGAAATCCTAAAGATGGTAGCTGTCATGTAAAGGAAAGGAGGCGTCTATATAAGACCAGGACTCAGAGGATTGAGGTGAGCCTACTAGAGTAGTCCCTCGGAGAAGGGTGATAGTGGTCATTGTCAATCAAGGAGTGGATGCTTATGATAGAGTGAGAGAGTGAGAGTGACTCTTGTACTCTTGTTTTCCCTACATCTTTAGTGGATTGTCTTCTCCGGGCTTGGCCCCCTAGACGTAGGCTTGGTTAGCCAACTGGGTTACCAACTTCCTTGTCTCCTGTGTGTATGCTTTGCTTTGCTTGAGTTTGGGTGAATGTGTTTGAAAAACTCTGTGAGCAACTACTTGCAATTCGTGTTGTAACTTATTTTACAACAGGCAGACAACCCGACCCGGCGGAACTTACAGGAATTATCCTTTGGCTTTCAAAAACCAAGCTTTTGAAATATTCAAGAGATTTAAAGCTCTTGTTGAAAAAGAAAGTGAAAGGTTTATAAAGTGCCTGCAAACTAATAATGGTGGTAAATTTTGTTCTTGTGCCTTTAATGAGTTTTGTGCATAAAAATGGGATCAAAAGAGTGGAGATTGCTCCTCATACTACCCAATAAAATGGAGTTATTGAAAGAAGGTCAAATACCCAATTTAGTCCCTCTATTATAACGAATCATCCCTTTTGGTCCCTCTAATATAATTTGATACTTTTTGGTCCCCATAATTTCCTGATTGTGAAAATTACAAGGTTGTCAGACCCGGCCCGGGGCATTGACCCGGCCAAGCCAAGCAGTCAGGGGTCAAGGGTTCAACTGGGGTTCAAACGAGGTTCAACCGGGGTCAATAATAAAATATTAAAAAATAATTAATAATAATGAAATATGATATAAAATAAAATTATAATAATAAAAAATATGATTGATTAACTAAATTTAATATTTATATTTAGTCCATGCTTAAAACAAACACATACTAAACAAAACAAATTAATTAAAAATATTAAAATACACAATTAAAATATAATTATAGTTACTAAGTATACAAATACAACTTTTTGTAAGCCCATCTTATTTTGGGCCTCATTATGGACTTGTTTTCAAAAGTATTGGTTTCAAATATTCAAAGACTTTGAAGTATTTAGTCCTACATTGCTTATGGATAAAACTTTCACTCTCTGGTTTCATTCTACCAACTAATAGACCTTGTTGGTGAAAAGACTCTCTTACGTGCGCATGCAGGGGGGGTGCAAATGTTGGATTTGGGTTGCCTTGGATGGCCGAAACTCATGTGCGGTATTAATTTGTTTTTTTTTCACTTCCATATAAAAAAAAAATACCCCGGGCCCGGTTCACTAGGCCGGGCCGGGCCGGCCGGGTCGATGACGTGGCGCCAGGTCTCGGCACCCCCGGTTCTGGGGTCCAACCCGGCCCGGCCCACCCCCCGGGTCCCGGTTTTTCCGGTTGACCCGGCCGGGCTGGGCCGGGTCTGACAACATGGGAAAATTAAGTCCCTCACTCAGACGGACGTCTTCTTTTCCGTTGGAGACGCTGATGTGGCATTATTATATATTAAAATATTATTAAAATATTTCAATTCTTTATGCTCCTCTCTCCTCCTTGCTCTCCATCCCACCTTCCTCCTCCGGCGTCATTACCTCCCCTCCGACGACCCCTTCTTCTTCAACTCCTTCCTCTTTTCTCTCATCGCCCACCGTTGCTTTAGGATCTTCAACCAATATACGATATCACGTGAAAGGCCAACATATCATCAGAACTCCAGCCACCAATCTTCCACACTCTGCTCAGAAGGCTACTAGTGATCTCCTGGTTCACAAAAAAGGCTAACATATCATCGGAACTCCGCCCACCACACTCTCCAAGGTTGAGTTCCAACTCCTAACCACTGTGAGTCAAGAAGCAGCCTAATGAGGGATGGGCCAACACCTCCTCCTGTGGAGCCCACGCAACAAGGCAACCTCTTTCTCTCGTCGCCTCCGGAACCTCCGACGGCACCAACAGCGACGAGCTTCCCTCGTCCAACTACTTTCTTTCTCCTACCCATTTTTAGCCATTAAACTCCTCCCTCTTCCTTTCTTCATCTTCTTCTGTCGATCTCCAAACTTCATCACAGAGACAAGCAAAGATATATATTCATATATATGGAGATCAACAGAGAAGGAGAGTGCTCGGGGACGATAGATGAGCAACAGAGCCACCTAGTGAAGGCTGAGATGGCACTACACCCTTTGTTTGAACAGCTTGTCTCATCTCATGTGTCTAGTTTGCATGTCGCAACTCCTATCGATCACTTACCGATCATCAGCGCTCAGCTGGCTCAATCTCATCATCTTCTTCGGTCATATGCAGCGCAACACTGGTAGGTTTTGTCCCCTTAAGATAAACAAGAGCTTGATGCTTTCCTTGTAGGCTTTTCTCCTTAAGCCCTAATGCAAACTATCTATATAACATTCATTCATTCATTGTTCAAGTTCTCTTTTTTGTTAGAGGCTGACATAGTATCTGTTGTTGTTTTGTTCTTTAAAGGAGCAGCTTCAGCAGTATGTGAGGGTGCATGCAATGGAGGTTGTCATGGCATGTAGAGAAATTAAACAATCTTTGCAAGACTTCACTGGTTCTTCTTCTTCTTCTCAAACTATTTGCTTGAGTCTCTGGTTTTGATTAATTCTTGATTTTGTTTTTGTTTGCTGATTTCATTGGATGTGATTTAACTTCTAAGGAGGATGAGTTGGGGACCCATGAGGGTGTTTGTTTATGTTAGGTGTGGAAGGATTGTGACAAGAGTGTCTTTCATATAATCTTGATTCTTTTAGAAACAAAGCTTGAATGACAAACTATTCTCATTATCAGATGGATTAGACAGGTTTCATTTGTATCTCTTGGTAATTAGTTTGGAATAGTTGTATTAGATATTTGTTTTGATAACCAAATGGCATAGGTGGTCAGACAAACAGTGTGGATGTGGGATAGTTGTATTAGATATTTGTTTTGATGACCAATGGAACAGTTGTATTAGATATTTGTTTTGATAACCCAATGGCATTGGGATGCTCTTATTGTCTCTTTGCATTGCCAGTAGTTTAATTTCTCCATGCATAGATCCATCCATCCATCTTCAGTATTATTATTCTTATTGTCTCATTAATTATATCTGTAACACTTGCCTAGCCTTCGGTTGGTTCTCATAAATCTTTTGAGAGAGAGAGAGAGAGAGAGAGAGAGAGAGGTGTGGTGGTGGTGATACGTGTTGCAGCTGCATGCATGCATGCATGCATGAAGCTGACATTAGGGTAGTGCATGCATGATGAGAGGATAAAAAGAGAGGAAAAGAAGGGAATAGGACATTGGTGACGGCGGCGGAGAGGAGAGGATGTATTTTGGAAAGGGACTTCACTTGCAGGAGAGTAACTATAAAAGAATTACTATATATAAACAATATATATGCATGGCGCTGTTGAGTTGCGAGTGAGGGAAGGCTTCGGAGGTGGCGGTAGAGGAAAAGGGAGGCGGAGAAGCAACGGTGGGTGACAAGAGAGAGGAGGGAGTTGAAGAAGAAGCGGTTGTCGGAGGGGAGGAGATGATGCCAGAGGAGGAAGGCGGGATGGAAAGGAGTCAGGAGAGAGGAGCGTAAAGAATTGAAATTTTTTAATAATATTTTAATATATAATAATGCCACGTCAGCGTCTCCGACGGAAAAGAAGACGTTTGCTTGAGTGAGGGACTTAATTTTCACAATCCGGAAATTATAAGGACTAAAAAGTATCAAATTATATTAGAGGGACCAAAAGGTCAGATTCGTTATAATAGAGGGACTAAATTGGATATTTGACCTTGAAAGAATGAACCGAACTATTGTGGAACGGGTTTGAAACATGTTGTCTCACTTGGGTTTACCCAAGTCCTTTTGGGTTGAAGCTGCAAACACGCCATTTATTTGATCAACAAGTCATCTTGTGTTGCCTTGGGTGGTGGGATTCGGGAAAGTCTTTGGAAAGGGAAGAAAATCTCCTATGATCATTTAAGAGTGTTTGGTTGTGAAGCTTATATCCAAATCCAAAAGGAAGCTAGAGCAAAGCTTGATCCAAGTCAAAAAGGTGTGCATTCCTTGGATACAGAGGTGATGACTTGGGTCATAGGCTTTGGTATCCTATTGCCAAAGAAGACTATTCAGAGTCAAGATGATGTGTTTAGAGAGGATGTCATGTTCAAGGAAGATATTAGTGAAGAGCATGGGAAAGAAAAGCTTGTTGATGTTGTACAAGTGAAGGTTGGTCCTCCACAACATATTCAAGAAAATCATTCTTCACACCATGAAGGTGATAGCGATCATAAAGAAATGTAGATATTATTGAAGATCATCATAAAGGGCTTGAGATTGATGAGAGTATGCATAGCACATCCACACATGAGCTGAGAAGATCAACTAGAATTCACAAGCCTACTCAAAGATATTTACCATTTCTGTATTATGCTTTGTTTACTGATGCTGGTGAACCTGAGTCCTTTCAGGAAGCAATGAATTGCCAAGAAAGCTACAAATGGCAAAAAGCAATGGAAGAAGATATGGACTCTTTGCATCAAATCCCACATGGGAATTGATGGAACTTCCAATTAGAAAGAAAGTATTTCAGCATAGATGGGAGTATGTCATCAAGGAAGAAGCTAATGGATCCAAGAGGTTCAAGGTAAGACTTGTTGGTGCAACGAAAGGTTGATCGAAACAAAAATAAAGCAATTAACACAAATTGTTGTTAATATGCCAAGATGAAGGAAAATTCTGAAAATAAATTTTTTACAGCTTCCTCAGATCAGCCACAATAGGCCTTTAAATAGAGTTTACAATACAAGATTAAATGGGATAAAAGTAGGAAACAAACTAGGAATAGGAAACCCAATTAAACTAGGAATAGGAAACAAAAACAAACTAGGAAAGCAATTAACAACTAATTCTAATCTAAATAGGAAACTAAGGAATATGTGTTGCATCAATCCCCTCCACTTGAAGAAAAACTCATCCTCAAGTTTTGAGGCTACAAAGAGAATTCATCAGGGGGAAGGTACTCGAAGATATCAGCGATATTGAAAGTATTAGAGATGTTTAGATCTGCTGGGAGGTCAATTTTGTAAGCATTATCACCAATCTTCTGAAGAATGCAAAAAGGACCAATTTTCTTATCCTTAAGCTTGTTGTAAGTGCCCATTGGAAAATGATGATTGCGGAGATGAACCATCACCAAATCACCTTTATTAAATAACTTGAGACATCGATGTTGATCCACAACGATCTTGTAATGTAAATTAGCATCTTCCAAATTCTTTTGAACTTCTTGGTGAATTCAGTGAATACGCTCTACAAACTCCTCAAAGCCATGATTGATATTAGAAGAAAGAGGAAGATGAATCAAATCAATCGTATGTCGTGGAGCACAAGTGTAGACAACTTCAAAAGGAGTCTTCTTGGTAGAGCGATTGGTCATACTGTTAAAAGCAAACTCAATCTGTGGAAGTGTAGCATCCCATTGCTTTGGCTTGTCTCCACTAACTAAATGAATCATGTTACCAAGACTATGATTAGTCACTTCAGTCTGTCCATCAGTTTGTGGATAGCTAATACTACTATACTTTAAAGAAGTATCAAATAACTTCTAGAGAGTTCTCCAAAAATGACTTAGGAATTTCAAGTCTCGATCTAAAGTAATAGAACGAGGAACACCATGCAAACGAACGATCTCCCAAAAAAACAAGTTAGCCACTTAAGTTGCATCTAAAGTCTTCTTACAAGGAATAAAGTGAGCCATTTTGGAGAAACGATCAACCACAACAAAGATTGAGTCAGCACCACGCTGAGTCCTTGGGAGACCAAGAACAAAGACCAGGGTCGAATCTTGCCAAATTGTCTCTAGCACAAGCAAAGGGGTATGGAGACCACTATTTTGAGCTTGTCCCTTCACTTTCTGATAGACTGGGCAACGTTGAACAAAATGCCCAACATCCCGTTTAAGTTGGGGTTAGTAAAATTGTTCCTCCACCAAACTAGTTGTTTTATCAGGACCAATATATCCTCCAAATCCGTTGGCATGCAACTCTCGAATTAAATGCTCACGCAAAGAAGAATGAGGAATACATAACTGCGTGCCTCTAAATAAGAATCCATCCTGGAGTACGAAATCAGTAACAAACTCCTTGTTATTGCATCACTCCCAGATGTTGTCAAAATCCACATCGGTAGTATAAGTATCCTTCAAATACTCAAATCCCACCACCTCAGTACTAAGTGTAGCGAGCAAAGAGGCACGCCGACTTAAAGCGTCAGTGACTTTATTCTGTTGGTCATACTTATGTTTAATAACTAAAGTGAACTTTTGTAAGAAAGTAATCCATCTTGCGTGCATATGATTCAATGTTTTCTAAGAGTTGATGAACTTTAAAGCTCGATGATCGGTGAATAGAACAAATTCTCATTGAATCAAATAATGCTACCAATGCTTTAAAGCTCGAACAACCGCAAAAAATCCAAGTTCATAAGTGGTCCACTTTTGACAAGGTTGACTGACCTTTTCGCTAAAAAAAATCCACTGGGCGACCTTCTTGGGATAAAACAACGCCAATTCCTAGGACTGATGCATCACATTTAACTTCAAACACATTGTAAAACCCATGATTTTTAGGAATAAATGAGAGTTCATTCTATTATGACTATTTTCATTATTTTCATTAAATAGAAGACTTCCCCTAAATTTGGTGTAATTTGGAAAAAAAAAATTCGTGTAATGATATTATAGAGTGGGGGTTGAAATGCAATGTTGGAATGAGATGCCATTTGAATTCAAATATAATCAAGGGAGAGAAAATAAATCAAATCAAGAAGAAAATGTAATCAAATCATAGATGGATGATGTCATGATTTGAAGGATAGAGGACTTTTGATGTCATGATTTGAAGGATGGATAGCATGACTTTGAGGACTTTTGATGTCATGATTTGAAGGATGAATAGCATGACATTGAGGACTTTTTAGAAAGCACGGATAAGCAATTCATGCATAAGATGGTAATATTTTATAATATAAGAAGAGCATGGGCATGATTCATGGGATTTTTTATTGGAAATAGACAACCAAGTTTGAATGTGGCTATACATTGCAAACCAAAGGACGACAAGCTTTGGAGTTGATCGCGCGACCGTTCCGTAATCACGGGGATTAGGATCACACCTACTCTTGGCTGTGGGTATCTATAAGACGTCGGGGGTTGTCTTGGAGTCGTTTGTCGTCGGGTTGCAGCAAAGTTGAAGTAGGAGGGAGCAGTATAAGAGGTTGCATCGTCGAGAGGAAGAACGACGAGCAAATCGCCTCCGGTGAGTATATTTTACTTGGTATGTTAGTAGTTGTTTATAAATTTCTTGAAGGTCTAGATGGCATGGGTGGAGGATGATGTTAGTTAGTGTGATTTTGTAGTATTTTATTGTACAAATATGGACGTGCTTGATTAATTGAGCATGGGCTAACGTGTACATCATGTTTGGAATTTAATGGGTTCTTGGGGGATATCATGGTTCTTTTGTGAATAAAGGTTGCATGGTGATTGCTTATTATTGGTTGATAATATTTAAAAGTCTAGAGAGGGAGAGAGATGAGTGGATGGTGTGTAGTCGTTTAATTGTGATTGTTTGACTTTTGAGGACATGACCTAAGTATGTTTTATTTGGATGAACTATGAATTAATATGAATATTTGAATAATTATATTATAGAGATGCCAAGTCATGGGATTTTGTACATTGTTACGGATTTTGGAATTTGTTTGAGGTTTTGTAAGGGTCGATGGTCATGTGTTGGTGCTGTGGATTAAGTGATTGGATCTAATTGTATATTATTGTTAATATATATATTGAAATTTGGTGGACTAAAAGTAGTTTAGTTGATGGTGTGGATCTGATTAATGGAGTTATTTGTTAATTATTATTATTTCTTTTCACTTCTGAGGAAGTGCACACTTGAGTCTTGTGTGAGTTGGGCCAAGTGTTTGGGCGGTTAGAGAATTAGGATTAAATTAATTGTGTTAAGTGGTATTAATGGTTAATACCAACCAATTAGAATAATGGCGGTTTGATTAACTTAAATTAATTAAGTTTAGTTGGTCAAGATGAAAGTTGGGTTTGGTTAGTGGGCGGGCCCATTAATGTGAGATGCATTATAGAAATACATTCTTAAACACTGCATTATGTTGAGTGTGTACTTGTGTTTGCAGCGTCAGTGGAGCCAAGTGGGGCAGAATCTTGGCGTTAGGTTGGATTGCGTTTAGAAGTAAGTCACTCTTGCCTCGTTTCCACCCTTGTATGGGTTTTCTTGATTTTGTTCGATGTAATGTCCCAGTTTTTCCCCTGCAAATATTATGAAATATAAATAAACGCCAGAGTTTATGGGAAAATGGTAACAACATTCAAAAAGACTTTATTAAATAATGAATTATCGGAAGTTAGTAGCCATTGATTTAGAGACAAATACTAGTTAATCAAGTTAACTAACTAACCAAGGTTTCAATGGGTTTTGGGTATAATGTTGAAATTTTGTCATGAAGTGGGAATTTGAATGGAGAGTAAGGAGTTAAAAAGGGAAATTAGAAGAAGGGAGGATAAGAGTTGGCGATGGAGTTATGGGAGAAGGAGGAGTGGCGGCAGTGAGCAGAGAAATTTGGAGTGGCGAGGCGTTGGCAGCGGTGCATGCGAGAGAGTGAGGGGAGGTGGCCCGCAGCGGGTGTACCGGGTCTCAAAGGCCAGATGAAGGGTTTTAGAAGAAGAGGGTTGCAAGCTTCGGGGCGGGTTGGAAGGTGATTCCGTGAAGAACTTCGGCCCGTCCCGTGATGGATTGCAGCTAGCACACTCACGCCTCGTTGCTCTCGGTCCGACAAGCTCGAGTGTTTAGGCCATCTCCTTGCCTGCGCCCGGCCGGCAGCGGCCACAAGTCGTCATTCCACGAGGGCAATCTTGGTCCGGCGAATTGAGTCTGCGGAGGTATAGGAGTGTGCAGGGAATTGGGGCTCCATCTTGTTTTTCAGTTGGAGTTAATTGATTGAATGAATTGAAGCTTGTGTGGTGGTTATTGAGTAGATGTTCATGTTGCTAGTAGCTCTTTGTATTGGGTGTTAGTTAACTTTGTAGAGTGCTTGTTGATGTTGTTGTAGTCGTGGTTGTTGTTGTTGTTAAGATGCAAATTGATGGTGGGTGAATTGTTGTATAGAAGGCTTGGATTGTAGCTTTAAAAAGAGAGGGTTTGGTTGCTATTATATGCATATAAAGTGTTAGAAAAGAATGCTTGCATAAAAAGTTGTATAGTTGATGTGAACATTTGTATCTAATTTATCTTGAAGAGCGAGAGGAGATTATTTAAATTTTAGTAAGCAAGTCGCCTTACAATTGTTTGCTTAAATGCTTAGTTGAATCATGATTAAATAGTTAGTATGTTAAAATGTTGGAATGGGCATTTAAGAAGAGCATAGGCCAAGGCTATTTAGGAATTGTGTTCTAAAGGGATAATGACGATTTCATGGTATTGGATTAGTGTGTTATGAGTTATTAAAATATGGTGGCAATTAACTGGTCTGTAGAGTTGCCTAAGAACAAGCTTCATACTTTGACCTTATGTGATGTTTAATACTCTTTGTAATTTAGAACTATGCTAGATTAATGGGCCTCGCGTTCACAGTTTGGAGCCCATGTGTGATAAGTAGAAGAAGTGTAGATATAAATTGAGGTCTCTTGAACTAGTATTCATTATAGATGTGTTTATGATTACTAGGGAAAGGGAAGGGCAAATCGGGGACTCCAGGAGGTTCTAGTAAGGCTTGACTTACTTAGGGCTACAGGTGAGTGGACCTACTGTATATTCTTTTGTATTATCGAGATTTTTCGGGTTTTCAGCTTATGTTCCTCGGCTACGATTTGTTTCCGGTTTTGAGAAGGCTTTCGATTATTTACAGCTATTGTAGATTGATGTTTTCTGCATATGACTAGCTGTAGATCATTGAGATAGACATGAGATAGATATAGGACGTGAGCATCGATCTTTGCTTCCTGTTAGACGATCCTTGCTATGCAGATGCGGCTCCGTTGAGCTCAGACCAACGTGATACCAAGTAGGGGAAAGATTTTCTTGTCTTCAAAATGAATTTCTAGCATCAAAACCTTGTTTTAAAAAATGAATTTATCTTAAAACCCTTTCCGACTCTTTGGAGTGCTTTCGGTACCACGAGTGAAGACCCGTCGGGGGAAACCTGTGAGGCTTCACATACTGACCCGGTCGGGAGATACCTCAGCTATTTATGCGAGATCTTAGCAAGTTGATCCTCTGAGAATAGCATTCTGCTGACAGACGCTCACATATCTAGACATCTCATGAGACATAGACAGGCATGTTAGTGTGATGACTTTTACGGTTTTCTCGGACATTGCATTGTTAGACGATCTTCACGGCTGAGAAGATAATGCATAGACTTTCATGATTTCTTGTATTCTGCATGTATATGAGTAGAGATTACTTTCAATACAAGAATATATTTTTAGGATGCACGGGTCTTAGATGACCCGACGGTAGAAGTCACATATCATCACATGAGCTTCGGTCCCTCTTTCTTACTCACCTTGTATGCGCATGCTTGACGCCAGTGCAGTGGGCTGACACGGTGAGATGTGAGGGACTCTTAGGCGGCTCACGGCGTCCCATAATTAGTTTCTATGTTGTGCACTCTTGTAGATGTTATATTCTATGTTGGAGACTAGATCTGAGGCGATGTAGTGCAGTAGAGTGTTATATCGAGATATGACTCTTCTCTTTGATGAGTTCCGGACTTAATATGTTTTATTATCCTTTGTCTCCAGTTATTCAGCGGGTTTTTGTTTTGATTTTGGATAGCCTTGGGCTCGGGGAACTCACATTTGCTGGTCAATGTTCTGATGTCCCTATTGGGGATCCGCGATTATTTACATTCGATGCTATTAGTTAGCATGTTCTTGTTTAGTATCTGTTGTTTGATTCATGCACATACATGTTTGTTGCTATCTTTCCTAGTATGTGTGTGATTGATGAGCTAGAGGTAGTGTTAACTGGTCACGAGGATCCGTTGATGCGTGCGTGGCCGTGGAAATCGCGATGAGCACGTACTCCGTCGGATAGGAGTGTAAGTTTCACTACTTGATTTGTTGGAATGCTCTTTTGGACTTACCCACCCGTGGGCCGTACACTTGATCATGGGCACATGGTCTTGTGCCAATGGCCGGGCCGGGAGTGCGTGCCTAACGAGTTACGATCTTCCGCCCGGTTGCGGTGGAGGTCCGGAGCTCACGTCCTGTCGATGGGGTTGATTTCTTTGGCCGTGTCGACCGCGTAGTAGAAGGCTACCGAATCACGGCCAGTTAAAGCTTTCACGGCCCGAATTTTATGTTGCGATCGAGGCTGCGTTACTTGATTCTGACACTGAAATTTCTCGGTATCAGAAATCGTTGTTGAGCTATCTTTGGACTTCTCATCCAGGGCTCTGAGACCGTAGCTGGATGTTAGGATCTGCTTATATGGGGTGTAGCCCCTTTTCTTGATGATTTGTTGATGTTGATATCTGTTTCATCCGGTATTTGGATCCTTCTGGGGGAGTACTACTTGGGCTTTCCATTGAAAGCTCACGACTTTTCTCTCCTCTCATTTCAGGTCACGAGGGTAGGTAGACTTCGAGCTTAGGAGCAGTGAGAGTTGCATGGGATATTCTTTGAGGTTGAAGGACCTCCTAAGTTATTTTATTCTTGTGTGTGAGGACACTGTCTTTATTTTATTAGGACCCTTGTAGGGCCTGGATTGTGTAGAGGGCTATGGACCCTCATTTGATTTTATTATGTTTCCGCTGAGACCTTATGGTTTATTTATGGATTATCTTTTGATAAAATGTGTTATCTGCTTATCATGTTTAGGCCTTGTATTCAATTGGGGCTTGTCTCCTTTCGGGTACGACCGATCTGTCGGCGTCCCCGAGGTCCCTGGATCCGGGTCGGGGCGTTACACACATGTTCAAAACTAGGAAGTGCCATAGCTACACTGCACAACTTTGCTTTAATTAAGGCAAAACTATCTTCTTGAGGCTTGCCCCACTTAAAGTGGCCTTTCTTCAAACAATCAGTGATGGGTGTCACAATTGTACTAAACCCTCGAATAAAACGCATGTACAAAGTAGCTAATCCATGGAAACTTTGCACTTCACGTATAGTTTTAGATGGCCACTCTCTAATTGCCTTTACCTTTGTTTCATCAACCTGAATGCCTTCTTTTCCCACTACAAATCCATGGAATAAGAGATGATCAATCATAAATTCACACTTCTTGAGATTGATGTACAGTTTACTAGCTCACAGGATCAACAGAACTTTCTTGAGATGTGTTAGATGCTCATCCTCAATCTTACTGTAAATAAGGATATCATCAAAATAAACCACCACAAATTTGCCGATGAATGGGCGAAGAACTTGATTCATGAGCCGCATAAATATACTTGGAGCATTAGACAGTCCAAATGGCATCGCTAGCCATTCATAGAGGCCATCTTTAGTCTTGAAAGTTGTTTTCCATTCATCGCTAGGGCAAATGCGAATCTGGTGATATCCACTTCGTAAGTCAAGTTTAGTGAACATTACAACACCTACTAACCTGTCAAGCATGTCATTCAGGCGCAAAATAGGGAAACGATACTTGACGGTTATTTTGTTGATGGCGTGTTGTCCACATACATCCGCCAACTGCCATCCTTTTTAGGGGTTAGTAACTCAGGAACTGCACAAGGACTCATGCTTTCACGAATTAGGCCTTTCTCCAATAACTCAATAACTTGACGTTGCAACACTTCATGCTCTGTGGGGCTCATTCGGTAGTGTGGAAAATTAGTTCCATGTATCAAATTGATGTGGTATTGAATATTTCTCATAGGAGGTAACTCATTAGGTAATTCATGAGGAGATAAATCAGCAAATTCAGAAATTATCTCTTGAGCTCTGTCCGGGATCGCAATAGTTGCTTCAGATTAGCCTTTGACAACTAATGCTACCAAAATATTTGGCTCTTTGACCTGCTCAAAAAATTCTTAACCAATTATACTAGTGAAAAGTGGGTTAGCCTCCTTAGTAACAGGATTATTTATCTGAGATTGAGACCGTGGCATTAACACGATCTTCTTACCAAACCACCCAAAGATGAAAGTATTATCTCGGCCCTTATTGGTGGCATCAACATCATAGTGTCATGGTCTACCCAAAAAGATATGACAAGCATCTATATCCACCACGTAGCAGTCGTTTCATCCTTGTAGTACTTCCTAACAGACAAAGGAACTTTGCAAGTTTCTAGCACTTGAACTTCTGGCCCTTTCTTGATCTATACAATTTTGTATGGAGAAGGATGTTTCTCAGTCTTCAAACTTAAGGCTTTCACGAAGCTATAGACACCACGTTCTGACTACTGCCACTGTCAATGATCACATTGCACACTTTACTCCAAGTAGTGCATCGGTTCTGAAATATTTTGTGTCACTGAGAATCATCATGCTTCTTCGGGGCTAGCAAAAGGCCTTAAACAATACATGCTACCGCTTCTCCTTCCTTTCCCTCTTCAAATTTGGCAACATCATAAATATCGTCTTTAGACAGTTGTGCATCCTCACCACTATCTTCTTCTGTAAAATTAATGGCTCGTCTACTTGGGCAATTATTGGAAAGATGAACTGTTTGGTTGCGGTTCACATTATTGTTATTAGAGCTGGCATATGCATCGCCACTTCCTGGATGGTCTCCATTGGTCCTGCCGTCGCTCCCTTGGTCCATGCTTCTCTGCAAAAGTCAACGCAACCATCAGTTCCATCAGATTACGAATGGCTTCCTCAATTTCATTGAGTCGGTGCTCGACCTTTTTGAACCACCGTTCGTTGTCGGCGGGCTGTTTCCTAATAGAACCGTCCTCAGCCATCAAGGCCAGGTGAAAACCCTAGCTCTGATGGCAATTTTGGTGCAACATAAGGTTGATCGAAACAAAAATAAAGTAATTAACACTATGTTAATATGCCAAGATGAAGGAAAATTCTGAAAGTAAATTTTTTATTGCTTCCTCTAATTAGCCACAATAGGCCTTTAAATAGAGTTTACAATCCAAGATAAAATGGGAAAAAAATAGGAAACAAGTTGTTTTATCTTTGGTTGCTAAGTTGAATCTTGAGCTTCATCAACTTGATCAAGACGTACTGCATTTTTACATGGGGATTTGGATGAAGAAATATTCATGTATTAACTGGAAGACTTTGTTGATAAAGCTAATAATCACCTTGTTCGCAAGTTGAAGAAGGATTGTAAGGTTTGAGACAAGTATCAAGGCAATGGTATAAGAAATTTGATGGTTTCATGCAAGATGAAGGCTATAAGAGAAGTGATTTTGATCATTGTGTCTACTTCAAGGGATCGACATATGGTATATTCACGGTATTATTGCTTTATGTAGATGATATGTTGGTTGCTAGGAATGATCAAGATGGAATCAAGAAGTTAGAGCTTGATATGTCCAAGTTTGCTACTAAAGATCTTGGTGAAGCCAAGAAGATTTTGGGTATAACATCAAGAGAGACAGAGAGCATGGCAAGTTATGCCTTATCAGTAACTAGACTCTGGTTTTTTCGAGGAATTGAAGGGTCGATAAAGTGATTTTTAAAGGAAAGATTTGAGCACCTGAATTCCTTTCTTACATAATTCTGTTGCAATTGCACATCCAATCTTAGAGAGATTTCCTGCAAGCAATACCTGCTTTGTTCCTGATGGAATGCTCTTGAGAACCATTGCTGTTGCTAAGCTACTTCCATCAATGATTCTAACTTTCAGTTTTGGGTGCTTCTGAAGATACAACTCACCACTTCCATTGATTTCTCTAGCCTGCAGAGTTTGAGACACATTAATTAATTTCATTTGAGTTAGAGGTGCAGTTATATATGCATGCTTGATTAGAAGCATATATGATCAAATGAGAACAAACAGCATGCCCGGTTTAGCAGTCCTAAACTCAAAACTCTAACTCCTCTGCCATCTGCCTCTAGAACAGCCCTCTTAATCAGATCATTGATTGTATCTTTCTCCCATGATAATCCATACTGCATTTAATTAAGAGTGATCAGTAATCCATTAACATGGCTGAAATCAATTAGAGGTGCAATTTGAACTCTTACTTGGAAAGAGTATCTTGGTATTGCCCATGTCTGCATTACGAGTTTCTTCAGTTTGTTTCTCTCAACTGTGAAGCAAGAACCATAGATCCATGCAAGGGCCATGGACACAAATGACAGCGGCCACACTAACAGCATGTACCACTTAGAATTATACTGTAACGCCCCGACCCGGATCCCGGGACCTCGGGCACGTTCACAGATCGGCCGTACCCAAGTGGAGACGGGCTTCACTCGGATACAAGGCCTAAATGATAAAGAACAGATAACATTTTTCCATTAATTACAAAAGTTACACAGTGGAAAATTGAAATTTAAAAATACACTATGGGCCCTACAAGGGTCCTAAAATAAAATACAAGGTCTCTTCCTCTCAAAAAGGTTTGTGATCCTCGAACCTCCACGCGCAGCTCCTGAGCCGGTAGACACTATTCTCTTAATCCTGAAAAAGGAAATCAAGAAGAATGAGCTTTCGAAAGGAAAGCTCGATGAAGTTTCAGGAAGTCACAACAAAGCCGGTCAATATAATCAATAAATATAAGAACAAGCAGCCGGGACTACGCCCGCACAATCAAGAACCTAGGAGTCTAAGGACATTCAAACAAGAACTCCTAGTCAAACACTGGCCCTCGGGCCCGAAATGGAATTTCAAGAAGAATTTTCGATGGCCTTAAAACTTTTAGTCCGCATTACCTCGCTGAAATCAATTCTCTAGTCGTCATGCCTCGGTAGAGCCACCTCTCTCTACGTGTTGCTGCGTTCGATTATATCGTCCCAGCGACAAGTTGGACGCCAGAGTATCCACCCTCCGGCCGCGGAACCATCGAGAGCGCCGGTGTCCTCACTTAAGCGCTCCACTCCCAGCAGAGCATTACGCTCCAGCTGCAGGCGGAAAATGAACCCGTTCGGAACATGCTTACCCGGCCAGCACACAAGACCATGTGCCCATGGTCAAGTGTCGGTCACAGGACAGCATGTCCAACGAGCAAGACAAGCAACAAACAATACTCTATCTCTAGTTTTTCAACCATGCACATACAAAAAGAAGGAAAACAAACAACTTGCAGGTACGTGCATGCATCCAATAACAGAAGCTCAACGGAACATGCTAAAATAAATAGCAATAACAAAAACAAGGAAAACCCAAGGATGTATGGAATCGGCGTAGGTAACTTACCTCTAAAATCCGTAGTTTGGTATTCCCGCGAATATTCTCTGGCGCATCCGCGCCGATATCACGGCAACCCTGGGTCCACTTTCAACAACGTACACATCTTCCAAAGAATTAATGACATCCACAATGCATGTGCCCTATACGAGCCCGACCCGTTAATAAACCCAACACTTAAATTGAGATTACTAAATCAACTCGACCCATCTCCAAACTCACTCAAGCCCAGACCGGCCCAAAGGCCCAACCACTAGATTTAATATCTATATGTTCATTGAACCAAACAACTATCTAGTTAAGTTTTACCAACACGCTTGTCTTGTCTAGACTTAACAAACCTTTAAGCTCAACTGTCCGATCAAATTGGTCAACCCAACCGCTTGAATAAAATCAGCTTAAAATCATTACTTCATTAAATAACCCTAGTCAAATTAATATATTTTTATCATCTCTTGGCAAAACCACTAACTAATTAATTAAATTATTATGAATACAATCCAAGGCAAAAGTAAGTTATTATCAACACTTATTAATCGCCAGCCCTTCTCACAACACATTACATGAAATCATAAACTTGACTTCTCATTCTTACACTCAACCTAGGTTCTTATCTCATTGAAAGCCTCAAACCATAGCAACCATGCATCCATAACTAAAATCAACAAACCATCCCACGGACCTATGTAACACTTTAACATGCTTGACTAACACACAGAACACCACTTTCAGTTCTGACCAAACACGAGCCTCACCTATCCTCACTAGATTCTTTTTAACACTTCCCTGGCCCCAAATATCATCAGGCACTAGGTCCTTTGACAGAGAACTAAACACATAAGCCTTAACTTCCTTCATCCTCTACCAGGCACCAAACATACCTCCAAAGAAGCTAATCCCTCTTCCATGAAGCCTCACCCACTTGATCAGATCCTTAAAATATAGTTCAAGTGCTGAAAGTTTTCCCTTCTGAAGACCAAATCCTAGCCAACACTTAGTTCCCTCACCTCCAACACAAACACACACCTTCAACACTCTTTGAAGCTTCTCTTGATTCCCATCTAACTGAAACATAACAGAGAGTCCAACCCCTCTTTTTTCATCATACATGATCACCCTATATCCTACCAAATAATAATAATAGTAAAAGTATCCAATTCTGAGATCAACTAGCCACAATATTTAACATGTACGTAGACTAGTCCTATCACCTGTCCATGAGAACTAAACACCATGCATGCTCTAATTATATCATCGATTTTCACAGGTCGTATGCATGCATGATTTCTTAAATAACCTTAGTAGAGAGGGGGAAGAGAACTCACGTGCGGTGTCAGTGTCGTCTTTTGAACCCTCGTTCTATCTCCTCTTGTTCCCGGTTAGTGCCGGAGTTGATGTAGCGGCGCTTGCTCTCCGGCCGAGCTCAGCCACGGAAGGGATTATGGATCTCCCCGACGGCGTAGCTACCTAACCTTCCCTCCTTTCGCGAGCACACGGTTGCCCTCTGTGAAGAAGGCCTTTACACCTTTCTCCTCCTACGCATTGCGGCGTTGAGCGAAGCGGAGTGCAGCTTAGGGTTCAGGATTTGCGTCTCTATTTATAGATGCTCCTGGAATAGATGAGATTAGCCTTTTAGATCAAGATTATCTTTTGATTTAAATTTTTGTTTTGCAAGGTCCGTGGGCGAGATATAAGCTTCACGCTGATTATGCGGCGTGGCGTCGATGCGTTCATTGGCGGGGCGACCTCCTCCTCCATGCGAGTTTGTCCAAAGATACAACCTTGGCCTTTGGATCAAGGCATATAATTTCTACATTAAATCCCAGCCCTCGGTTTCATCAAAGGGATTCATGCATTTTCACGTGGGAGTTGAATTCAAAATCTGATATCTTATATATTTATATATATTAAACTATATACATCTATCCCATCTTATCTGATTCTCTAACAACCATATATCTAATTATATATATTATTTACTCATTACCTAATTATATATAATACTTGTCAAGTCAACATTAATGTAACACAATCCCACTACTCTTTATATATATTCTAAACAATATATATATATATAATATGCCTAACCACATATATGTGAAGACATTATCACTTGAAAATAATCTAAGTGATCACAAACATAGGTATATCCGAAAATAATTTTAGACACTCTTTATATATATTTTATATATATAAATTTTCTCTATATAAGTTATCACAATCTTTCAAAATCCAATAAATTCCAAATACCAAGAACTTCTTTAATTAACTATATAACTAAGGAAATTAGAAACCACATTTTTTTTTTCTTTCTTTTATTTCCTTGACCTAAGAACTAGGGACTTTTATTCAAATTATATCAACATGATATTTATCCACATAAATAATTTGTAAAGTCGAATATTAAGAACACCATTAATATTTTAATCAAGAAAATAATCCTGAGACTTTATTTCAACTAAGATTCAAATAGAAGTCCTTGGGAGACTCTCACTTATTCTCTTAAAATTCAAAATGATAACCTAACAATCAAACCATAATGTCCTAAAAATTTTGGGCTTCACATATACGGCTTAGAAGCCAACGAAGCGAAGCCGAGATGAAGATGATAGATTGATTGCAAGGTTGTAGGATGTGTTAGATGAACCACATCCACCGTTTCTTCTTTCCCTCTCAGTGAGTTCTCATACAGACAGTCCGAAGACTTGTCCATGGTGTTGTATATGTAGTCATAGAAAGGCATGAATAGTGAGTAGTTTGTTCTAAACTGAGTGTGATATAAGAGAGTGGTACCTGCGTGCTCAAATTAAGTTGAATTTAGTTTTCAGAGAGAACATGGACAGATAGATAGATAGATAGATATATAGATAGATATATAGATAGATAGATGGGATGAAGGATGAAGAACTTACGAGGGAGTGTACATGAGATACTTGAGAGGACGGAATAGGTTGAAGAGCCAGTTGGGGACAAGCTCAAAGTTACAGTGACCCATGTTGTTCATGAAGTCAAGGTATGTGACATAGAAGATTAGAGCAAGAATGGAGCATGTTTTGGTGAAGATGGTGGTCAGCATTGGAATGGCAAAAAGTAGGTAGTACACTATATGCTCTGCAAATGGATGAATCTTAGCTGCAAATTAACAAAGGAAATGATGAGCAAAATATATAAGATATTATGAAAAAGTGATTTTGAATGCATATATATATATATATATATATATATATATATATATATATATATATATACAAGTGATGGGCTGTGTGACAATGGAGGCATGGTGGTGGGAGTGATAGCGAGAGTAGAGGAAGTGGTGGTGAAGAGCTCTGTGGAACCAGTAGTAGAGGAACTCCACAGGACCAGCATGGATGAGCATCATGATGATCCAGCCGTCCATTCGCCAGATCGGAAGGTTGGTTGCATCGGAGATGAACATGTGGCCTATGTAGAAGAGAAAGCCATTGAAGAGGATCTGGTCATCCCTGCTCATCATCAACCATGACAACTTATTAGTTCCATTTTAATTTAGAGAAAGATTTTTTTTTTTTTTGATAAAGTGGATAAACCACAATTTATTTATTAATTAGCATAAGGGAGTTCGGTACATTGCTCAAATAGCGAGGACAAGAGAAATGATAACATAACATTTTAAAACCTCCTTCCCTGCCTGAGGTGTTGGCTCCTCTTCTCTTCCGCTACGTCTGACCTGCTCTTGTTGTCGTGCCCTGGAGTGGAGGTGGGTCGTCCTCAAACTCGTCTCCTCCCGCCTCTCCCCGACCTGGAGTGTCCAAGGTGAATTCAAGGTTGCACTTCACCAGGTTCCCTGCCGCTTCTAGTTTGAGCCGTTTTGCCAGGGGAGCTGCATCCAACCAAGAAATAATGAGGATAGTAATATCACGAATAAGTCTTAAACAAACGCGTTGTTTTTCTTGGAAGCATTGTCTATTCCTTTCTCCCCAAATACTCCAGGTGATCGCCATTACGATGAGATCCCAACCTTTTCGAAGGGTATGGTCCACCCCGGAGAAGGCCGCCCTGGATCCCCAGAGGGCCTGTGTGTCTGGCCCAATTGTACTTATCCCGAATAGGTTCCCAAAATGGTTCCAAATTTGCTCTATGAAGGGGCATGAGACCAGTAGATGTGTTACAGATTCGTCCTCCGTATCACACAGGTACCATCTTGTGCGGTCCCCATTCCAGTTTCGCTTGTGTAGGTTGTCAAGAGTTAGGATCTTATCCTCTTTTGCCAACCATGCGAAGAGTTTGACTTTAAGGGGGCATGGTTGTTTCCAGAACCTGCTCTTTAGACTGCTCCGGGCCCCGCCATCAATTCTGAACAGGTACAAGGATTTCACCGTGAAGATTTTGTTCGGTGAGAGTTTCCATTCCCTTGAGTCCCGTATGAGGGTGGTGGCTAGGTTTGGGTTCATAATCACTTGTTTTATCAGCTCGAAACCCTCATGTTCCCCGTTATTGAGGGGCCCGGCCTTGAGTATTGTGTTGCCCCTCTGTAGTTGGGATCTTGCTTCTTGAATGGTTAGATGCTTCTTTATTGATAGTTCTTGTAGTCCCGGGAAAGTGTTGCATAGTGTGAGTCCCTCCCACCAATTATCCTTCCAACGATTAGTGGTTTCGCCGGTCCCCGGGTTGACCCTCATGTTTGGCAGAGTTGGCGGAGCTTCTCGGACAATGTTTTTCCAAAATGGAGAGGCTCTATTCGGCATAGGTTTGTGGGGGTCGATATATCCTCGCCTAGAGTAGACGTCCTGGAAGATCTTCTGACAAATTCCTGCCTTGCCCGTAAGGATCCTCCACCACCACTCACCTAACATTGCCCCATTAAAGCTTTTAGGTTCAAGATGCCCCAACCACCGTTTTCTTTTGGTCTACATAGTCTGTCCCAGTTGACCAGATGGTAGCCCCTTTTTTCGTTGTCCGCTCCTCTCCATAGGAATTCTTTCCTGATTCCATCTATTTTTTGTATAACCCACTCTGGGAGGCGGTAGGCCGACATCCAGTGGATTGGTATTGTAGAGATAACTGAGTTTAGGAGTGTGAGGCGGCCTCCTAGTGACAGTAGCTTTCCTTTCCAGGTCCCCATCCTACCTCGAATTTTTTCTATGAGTACATTCCAATCTTCTCTTCTCGGGCGCCCACCCGACAACGGGATCCCCAAATATCTTATTGGCAGGCTGGCTCTCGTACAATTCAAAACTTGGGTAAGAATATGAGTGCCTTGTTCTGATGCCTTGATTGGGATGATGACACTTTTGGTGTAGTTAATCCTTAGCCCCGAAAGCCCCTCGAACAAGTAGAATATGAGTTTCAGGAGTCGGGCTTCCTCAGGTCCACCCGTACAGAAAATTGGTATGTCATCGGCATATTGCAAGCATGTGACTGTCGTCTCCCCATTGGGCCCTATTGGGATTCCTCGGTAGATATTGGATCTGACAGCTTCAGAGAGCATTGTAGGTAACACATCCATGCCCAATACAAAAAGTAGCAGGGATAGAGGGTCGCCTTGTCTAAGGCCTCTCTTGCTTCTTACGTAGCCCGCCGGCGTTCCGTTGATTAGGAACTGCGCTTTGGATGTGGTGAGAAGGGATCTTATCCATGTCATCCATTTGGGTCCGAACCCTCTGGCTTGTAGTATTTCCATGAGGTAATCCCAGTCAACCATATCGAAGGCTTTTTCCAAGTCGATCTTAATGAGGGACCCGTTATTGTCGCTGCCCTTTATCTTGTGTATTAATTCTTCGGCTGCAATAATATTGTCATGTATCAGCCTGCCCTGGATGAATGTAGTTTGGGATTCATCCACCAGATCCCCTAGAACCTCCTTGAGTCTGTTGGCTAGGACCTTTGATATAATCTTGATGGAGCAGTTGATCAAGCTGATCGGCCTGTAATCCCGTAAAGCCTCTGGTGCTTCATTTTTCGGTATTAGGAGGATATGAGCCCAATTTAGACGTTCAAGATTGGCAGTTCCCCAATAGAGATCGTCAAAGAGTTTTAGGAGGTCTTCCTTTATGATGTTCCACCCTTGTTGGTAGAAGGTCATAGGGAAGCCGTCCGGCCATGGAGCTTTGTCCGCTCCTAGCTCATTGACCGCCAATCTGATTTCGTCCTCTCGGAAAGGCTGCTCCAGATGGTCCAGGTTCACTCTCCGTCAATGTGCGAACAGGCGATCCCAGGAGGTTTTGTACCTCATCTCCCGTTCGGTCCCGAACAGAGCAGTGAAATGTTGAGAAATGACTTCTGTTATTCTTGTTGGGTTTGTAATTGTTTGGCCGTTGACTTGGAGCTGATTAATCCTGTTTATATTCCTTCGTTGGCTAGCAATGGTATGGAAGAATTTGGTGTTCTGATCGCCTTGTTGTAGCCAGTTGATCCGAGAACGTTGTCGCCAATAGGCTTCTTCCTCAGAGATAATCCTTTCATACTCCCTCTTGTGGGTCATTTCCTGCAGTGCTTCCTCCCTCAAGAGATCTCTTGTTTCCTTAAATTGATCAAGTGTTTTAATGGCCTCAAGAATGTTCCTCTTTCTTTCCATCTTCTGGTTTAGGGTTTCTTTCTTCCAGCGAAGAAGTTTATCCTTTGTGAGCTTTAATTTTTTGGCCATGATATATGTACCATCACCCATGAGTGAATGTTCTTGCCAGTGCATTCTGATCATTTCCCAGAAGCCTTCTTCTTTGGCCCATTCCCTGTTAAAACGAAATGGGGAGGGGTGGTGGGTGTGTATCCCGCATTCTAGACAGAGCGGAGCATGGTCCGATCTTACTCTTGGTAATGTAGTTTGCCATATACGTGGGTACTCCAAGACCCATTCGGTAGAAAGGAGAAACCTGTCTAGCCTAGCAAAGGCAGGTGATTCTCGCCCGTTGGTCCATGTGAACCTTCTTCCCAAGAGAGGGGGGTCGACGAGCAGGAGATCTTGTATCATCCTCTCGAAGTCTTCCCTTTCTCTTGTCCCATGTGAAGAGGAGGTGGCCTCGTTTCTCCATCGGGTGGTATTGAAATCTCCACAAATCAGCCATGGGCCATCCCAGCATTCTCTGATTTCCCTGAGCACGTTCCAGCAGAGCGGTTTCAAGGTCGGGTTGCAAGGTGCATAGACCGTGGTGATCATTCTTGTTGTTTCCAGGTTCTCCTTTGTAGTTAAGATGACCGAAACTGCGAATTATCCATGCATCACCCTTTGGAGGTTGAATTTTGAGCTGCTCCATGCAATGCAACAACCTCCTCTTGTATTTTCCGCCGGGAGTTCTACATGTGTATCAAACAAATTTCCTCCAATAGTTTTTCAAATGCTATTGCTTATGTGCTCTAGCTTGGTTTCTTGCAAACAACATATGTTTGCTTTATGGATGGAGAGTAGGTCTCGTACCAGGTAGCGTTTCTTCTGCTTCCCAAGTCCTCTAACATTCCAAGAAATGAGTTTCATTAAGAAACATCTATACGCCCGATTTTCAAGGGTGGTAGGGAATCCTAGTTGATTCCCTCCCCCTCCCGACCTTGTTTCCTCTCCTTCTCCCTGATGTGGAAGGCATAGGTTTGTTCCTCAAATGTACCAAGGTCAACTCCTACCTTGAGAGCATGGCTGAGCAGGTCCCTGTCTTGCCAATCACCAAGAGATAGAGAAATAGGGGTGTGTGTAGGAGCATTACCTTTCGTTTGGGGCTTCTTTCTGGAAGCAAATGGGGCGATGTAGCCTTCTTTCTCAAGTCTTTCCGCCGTCAGTTTTCTGGTCCTTCCGCTTTGACGGATAGCTTCCTTGGGGAGTGCCACCTCTGTTTCCTGCTAGGGCCGGGTCTTTTCCTCTTTGCTATTGGAGGGATTACCCTTTAGTCCTTCCTTCTGATTTCCTTGTTCGGTGAGTTCAAAGCTTGTTGCTATGTCCTCCCATACTGGGTTTGCAATGAAGTTCCATGCACCTTTTATTAGTCTCCAGGAATAATTTGATATGTCTATGTCCAGGTGCGGTTCTGGTATGGTGATCTCTTGGCCCATTTTCTGACCAATTTGCTCTATCCATATATTGTCAAGGATAGAGATCTTATTGGCTTGGAATATAGGCATTGTTAGATTATAAGGACTATTAGTCCCCCCCTCACATGCAACCCAACCTATCTTTTGACTCAATTAGGCTTCCACAAACCTGAAAAACAAATATATAAGGGATGAAATCTATGCAGGACTCAGCTTCAAGATAAAGGTGCAACAAATAGGCAGAGGCGAGCACAGAGGCGCGGAGGTCGGAGGTCTTGATATGTATTTGTGGATGGCTTGTTACATTTAAATTTACATGAGTTGTGTATTTGTTCACATTTATATGTGTATTTGTTGAGTATTAGCACTTGGTGTGTTGTTTATGTTTTGTGTTTGTAAATAATAAGAATATGGCTTATAAAAATATACTTTTGTATTAATTGAGATTGTTTCATGCAACCAGGGCGATGGTGCTCACATTTACAGGAGTTGTGTGTTGGTTGAACCATAGGTATATTTTTTGGGTTGTATTGACAAAGGTTGTTTTGCTTGGAAAGTAAGTTTTCTGGAGCTAAATGGCCTTTCAAAGGACGTTTAGCTCTAAAAACACCAGGTTTAGCTCTCTGTTTGAAATAAACGGTGTTTGACAGACCGTTTTTGCTCAAACAACAGAAATTAAAGTTTTCTGGAGCTAAATAGCCTTTCAAAGGCCGTTTAGCTCTAAAAACACCAGGTTTAGCTCTCTGTTTGAGATAAACGGTGTTTGACAGACTGTTTTGCTCAGACAATAGAAATTAAGTTTTCTGGAGCTAAACGGCCTTTCAAAGGCCATTTAGCTCTAAAAACACTAGGTTTGGCTCTCTGTTTGAGATAAACGGTGTTTGACAGACCGTTTTGCTCAGACAATAGAAATTAAGTTTTCTAGAGCTAAACGGCCTTTGAAAGGCCGTTTAGCTCCAGAAATACCAGGTTCAGCTCTCTGTTTGAGATAAACGATGTTTGACAGACCGTTTAGCCCAGGAAGTAAGTTTTCTAAAAGGCCGTTTAGCTCCAGAAATACCTGGTTCAGCTCTTTGTTTGAGATTGAGATAAACTGCTTGACAGACCGTTTAGCTGAGACAGAGAATAGATATATATCTAACTAAATCGACCAGAACATATTTAATTTTAATGAGTTAAAATAGGAAAAAAAAAGAAATATTTTTTCATTTAGCTACACAATCCACGTAAGCATCATCACCCTGATTGCATGATACAATCTCAATTGATACAAAATATATTTTCACAAGCCATTTGTTCAGTTATTACAAACACAAACAATACAACTATGATAACCAACACACAACTCCAAAAAATATGAGCCACATCACCCTGATTGCATGAAACAATCTCAACTGATACAAAAGTATATTTTGTAAACACGATACACATCAACAACTAAATGTGAACAAATACACAACTCGTGTAAATGTGAACAAATACACGACTCATCAATAGGACCTGGTCGAGGATGGGAATCTCCGTATCTGGAATTAAGAAGGTACAAAAAAAATTAGTGAAACAAATAAAATGAAGTCAATATAAAAAAATTACTACTTAGAAAGTAATACACAAAATATCAACCCAATGAATTAAATATAATACCGAAATTAAATACTAACCATCATCTATCCCTAACTTGTCCCCTACAAGTGGTTCTATAATGTCCTGATTTTTTGCATAAAGAACACATGCTTCTCTTGGTTGAGTCGATAGTCCTATCCATGTGCATGCGTTTACGTTTCACCTTTGGTCTGCCAGCACTATGACGTACAACTGGAGGAACCATCGGTGACCCAAGCACAGGTTGCCAAAATTGTGAACTGGGTATAGGATGAAAATGTGGAGCATAGGTTTGCCTATACCATTCAACAGAGTACCAAGGAGGACAAAACACATAGGGGCTAATATTCACATTTTCAGCAGTGCACACCCTCAAAATATGTACACATGGGAATTGCTCAGCAATCATAACCCCGCATGTACATGTAGAATTAATGCCATCCACAATTACTTCATAATCTAGTGTACACTCATTAGTACATTCAGTGACCTGAAATTCATTATGGTTGAAACGACGCACACTTAAGTATCTCACCTTTCCAATACCTCCTTGTAATCTTGCCTCATGTTTGGTAGTGAGGTTCCTGTTCATGTCTACTCTAAGGTCTCGATTCTTAATATAGTACATTACTGAATGATGGAATGTCGCACATTCTAATGATCTAATTGGCATGCCACGTGTACCTTTTAGAACAGAGTTAAAACTCTCAGATAAATTTGTACTATGGCGCCCACATTGTCTTCCTCCATCATGTGCCATTGACCACATATTTTTAGGACCAATGGTTGAAGCAAATTTAGTAAATGAGGGACATTGTTCGTTCAATCTATTAACCAACTCATCAAATTTCCGAATAGAAGCTGTTGTTGATATATTCCAGAAAAGATCTGAATTTGATTTACTCTTAGAAAATTGACGGAAGTTATCTGTGAGATATCTTAAACAGTATCGGTGTGCATGACCATATTGTGGCGGGAATACATATCGCACAACATTCACATTGCCCGTGAACCGATCAGAGATGATGCATATTGGCCGATTTGGATCTAATATTCTTCGGACTCGCTCCAAAAACCAAGTCCAACTTTCTCTATTTTCACTTTCGACCACAACGTATGCATAAGGGAATAAATGCTCCTCCGCATCAACACATGTCGCTATTAACAATATACCTTTGTATTTGCCATGCAAAAATGTTCCATCAACTGAGAGTACCGGACGACAGTAATTAAATCCATTAATAGTTGGACCAAAAGCCCAGAACATCCTCTTGAATCTTTCCCAACCTGGACCATATTCAGACTCAAAGTCAACAACTGATCCTTGATTACTTGTGACTAATGCTCTAAAATATTTCCTTAGGTCTGCATAAGACTGCTCCCACGAACCAAATATACGTTTAATTGCTTTATTCTTCCCCTTCCATGCCTTATGATAACCAACCTCAGTATGATATGTTTCTTTTACCATAGCTTGCACTTGTGCTATAGGAAGGCTAAGATTAGCTTTCAATGTGGAAAAGATCAAATCAGAAATTAACTTTGAAGTACATTGCCGACTATCGGCGTGAATTCCTTCATTAACGCAACTATGGTTTCTTGGGCATGTTTTCACAATCCATAATGAATTCTTTGTTGAAACTGAAGCGTGAAGACGCCATGCACAATCTTCATGAACACATCTAACAGTGAGTCTAGACTTGTTACTTTTGACACGTGAAAACTCAACCGCCTTCTTTATGGACCAACGGTTTAATAGGGTTGTTAGTTGTGCCTTTGTAGTGAACTCACGACCTACCCAATTATCAAAGTTAAGATCACTTTCGTCTGTAGCTATGGCCTGGACATCGCCTTCATCAATTAATGTAGCGTCATACCATTCTTCAATTGGTTCAATACCCGGAACGTGCTCAAATTGTGTGTAATCATTGGACACGACATTTACCCCTGTTTCCATATATGAATTTGTTGTACAAATGGCTTCTTCTTCTATCACGCAATCTTGCATATTAGTAGGAAGTCCATTTTCATCATCACTACTATTGTTTGAGGATCCTCCACTTTCATGTAAATCCTCTTCTTGTCCCCAATTTTGATTTTCATTTGGTCCATCGATACTTTCATTGGCCTGATTGTAGTCACACTGAATATTAGATGGACCACTCTCAATACATATTGCCGGCCCACCTCCATAGGTCGTTGGAGTCATTAAGCTAAACACCGTCTGTGATGGTTGTGAAGGTCTAAAGAATAAAAGATGTAACCTTAATTATTTTTATAATTATCTATTTCAAACATGGTAATTGGATACATTAAATTAAAAAAACTTTAAATGCTTACCGGGTGTTTTCGATGTGATCTAACTCATTTTGACTCACTGCATATCCAACATCATGATCCCGATCGAGAACATGATGAACAATATCGGTTGTTGGAATTCCAAGCAAGCATCCTTTAACCACGTACAAAACTGGCGTGCATGATAGGTTCAACATCAGTGTGTTGCTTCATTGCTTACTAAATCTATTACGGTGTAAGTTTGTTGATCAAGTGGCCATCTACACTTGATGTCCATTTCATTCTCAGCTAGGTTGAAGAGAATTGCGGTGGAAATCTTATCCTTCAGCTCACTTAATGTGATTGATTTGTGAACCCCCAAAACAATTTGACGCCCATTGCAATATTTTGGGCCTCTCTCCGACTCCCTTATATGCCCCTCCCAGCATACTACTATAGACACTTGAGTATCACTCATCCTAGTAAATCATATATCCATATAATTAGTTGTGTTCATAAGAAAGAAAGAATATTGATTTATTTAATGATTTATTTTGTTCTAAAGAATTGATGACCAATATTAAAAGAATTTTCAAAAAACAAATAATTAATTTCAGGAGCAACTGATAAGGATGAAATACATGAAATATTTGGTAGAGCAAATAATTAATTTCAGGACCAACTGATAAGGATCAATCCATAAAATGGTGGTGGATTATTACCTCAGTTTCTCCTATAGAGTTGCCAATCTTCAAGATATACTGGCTATCAACTCAACCGCTGCAGCATCATGCTTTCTAAGTTCTGGTGTACCAAGTCTGAAAAGGGCTTCATGAATATTTGTATTAGTTAATTCTTATATGTTACACAATTAACATAGTGTATAAAAAAAGTACTTTGTTCATGGATACAATGGCAAAAGGAAATGAAAATATAGAATGGTAATAAGTATGCTTCCGTAATAACATTAGATATAATGGTTTAGTTACATTGTAGTGAATACCAAAAATATGCTTACCAAAAAAACATGGAACAAGATGGCCATAACTGCCCATGTTTTGCAGATCTTAACAAGTCTGTTTGGAAATATTTGTTAATAAAAAGCTCCGAGATTTCCATAGAATTAATGTTCGTGCCACATCTAAGTTTAAGTCCTGGACACCACATAGAAGTTCTACCTTCAATGTTTTGGGGTTAATACATGACACATTTCTATGCAATTATTGAAATAAATCTTAAATATGCACACCCTGAATGTGAGACAATCCATTTGACAAAGAAATTACTCCTATGATTGATTCATATCACAAGAACTCAATCCACAACATAGTCTTAAATTATATAATCAGAAACTACTCCTCAATAAGCAACATGCTTAGCAGTTAGATATCATAATACTTGTCTGAAACTGCAGGCAATGGGTAATAGAAACACAATAGCATATCAACAAAACTCATGTTGCTTCTTAAGTGATCATCCTCACTATCAAAAAGCTTTATGAACCATGACACTATCAGAATACCTCAATTGAAGCTCATAACAGGAAAAACACAATAATACAATGCCTCTACTAACTCATAGGTCTCAATACCTCAACAACAACTCATAAATCAAATGTTGCCTCCTGATATGCCAATGCAAGGAATATCAAATAGACACCAATGAATTGAAAACATCAATGTGGTGAATCATTAAAAAAAAAAAACATGCAATGCTAAGATACATACATGTCTTTCCATAAACACATCTTTCGGTGAAGAGAAAAACCTACATACTAAACTCCAACAATAGATCAGAAAATTGAGGAGAAGATAAAGAAGTGGATTCAAGACTCACTTCTTTCAAATAGCGAGCCTCTCTTACTCTCAGATGGGAGCCGCCATGATCTTCTCCAACCTCTCTCCTCGATCTCCGGTCTCGCTCGATCCCGTCCGACCTGCAGATAGTTAGGGTTTTTTTTCTTAAATAGATCAGAACATTGAAACATACATGTCTTTCCATAAACACATCTTCCAGTGAAGAGAAAAACCTAGATACTAAACTCCAGCAATTAATCAGAAAATTGAGGAGAAGAGAAAGAAGTGGATTCAAGACTCACTTCTTTCAAATAGCGAGCCTCTCTCACTCTCAAATGGGAGAAGTCTCAGTTAGGAGCCGTCACGATCTTCTCCAACCTCTCTCCTCGATCTCCGGCCTCGCTCGATCCCGTTCGACCTGCAGATAGTTAGGGTTTTTATTTCTCAAATAGATTAGAACATTGAAGAGAAGATAAAGAAATGAATTTGAGACTCACTTCTTTCAAATAGCGAGCCTCTCTCACTCTCAGATGGCAGCATTCTCCAACTTCTCTCACTCAACCCCGATTACCAGCGCCCGGCCTGCAGATCAGTAGGGTGGTGGTGTTTTTTTTGTTGTTTTTACATTTAACACCTGAAAAGAATATCATTTTTCATATAGGTCCCTAATATAATATTTTATAATTTCTTTTAATCCTAGTCAGCAGAGAAGCTGCTGACTAAGCAGCTGCAGGGCCATTTTGACAATTATATTAGACCTAGGGCCAAATAAATAAATAAATAAATGGAACAGGGCTATTTTGGCAAATTGCCCATTAATTAACCAGTTTCTCTCACGGTCAACTTGGTCAAACTCAATGCTTCTATCAAGGATCCTATGCTTGCTCCTGGCATTCTGGAAGCGAGAAAGGGAGATCCAAGCCTGGTTGTGAACCATCCTGACGAGAAGAGAGGGGAAGATGGCCAGATATCCTAAGTCTACTTCCCAGCCTTCGTTCATGGCCCTGTGAACTCCATGCACCACCAATGGAGCCAACAGTAGGTACTGCATGTCATGCAAGTTAATTATGTATAATGTATACACATAGACAGAGAGAGAGAGAGAGAGAGAGAGAGAGAGAGAGAGAGAGAGAGATCATGATAGAGAATTAGAGAGGTGTTTGATGTGAAATAATATACGTACCTTGAAGTTTCCTAGGCTTTGCCATGGCCACTCTGTTAACAAGCCAGGCCTTGTTGCCATCTCTCTTAATATCTCTCACTCACGTTGTGTCTGTCTGTGTGACTATGGTAGATGGGAGAGATGTGCAGGGAGGAGTTAAAATATATAGGGGGTGTTTGGATTGGCTTTTGAAAAAAGTACTTTTTTTGAGTTTGCTAGAAAGACTTTTAAAAAAGGATTTTTGAGAGTAAGTTAAGCTCTTCTGTTATTTTTATGTTTGGGTATGTTAATCCAAAAGTACTTTTATAATAATAAAAAATAATAAAAATAAATAATAAAAATAGTAATAATGGTATTTTGGTAATTGACCATTTTCAAAATAGGTTTAAAAAGGTTTCAGAATGGTGTTTTGGTAATTAACACTTTTTAAAACAACTTCTACAAAACGGATTTTTTCAGAAGCACCAAACCATTAGCTTCTGAAAAAAGCACTTATGGGGCTTTTTTTAGTGCTTCTGCTTTTTTTAAAAACCCATCCAAACACCTTTTTTTCTCCAGAAGTGCTTAACTTACTCCACAAGCACTTCTGGAGGAAAAAAAAAGCCAATCCAAACACCCCCATAGGTAGAGATGTGGGAGGGGTTGGTACTGCAGGTCATGCAGGTGCATTAAAGATGGGCAGGTGCTTAACACTGTAGTCTGTAGGTGTGTCACAAAGTTTCAGACGTGCTCCGCTGCTCACCAGAAGGCTGATCTGACCGTAAAGTAGACAAGACCAGAGGGAGAGAGAGAGAGAGAGAGAGAGAGAGAGAGAGAGAGAGAGAGAGAGAGAGAGAGAGAGCCTTTTTTTTTTATAAAGTGAATTAACCACATTTCTTTATTTAATTAAGAGTTCATAAAAAAGATACATGATAGTGGATCCTCTTTGGATCTGATCAGTTACATTTAGATGTTATGCCCTTCTGAGTTCAGGTGTCCCATGAGTCCCTTCCGTCCTCGCTATTCTGGCTATCCTCAAAGTTGGCCCCTGGGAGATGTTGAGCGGTCTCCTCACGTGTGAGTTCCAAGCTTCTTTTGACAATGGATTCCATCGCCAGCAGTTTCGGCTTTTTAGGCGCATGCGCTGCATTAAACCAAGAAAGGGTGAGGAAGTCGATAACACGAATAGTTTTCATGAAAACGCGTTGTTTATCATGAAAACATCTCTATTTCGCTCCAGCCATACACTCCAGGCAATGGCCATAGAGAGGAGGTTCCACCCCGTGCGAGTTTCCTTCGGCAATTGAGGGTTCCTTCCCCGTCCTCCCCATAATTCTTGTAACATTTGGGTAACGTTACCCAATTGGAAGAGCTATGAGAAGTGTTGCCATACTCTTGTAGTATAGCTACACATAATCAGAAGATGCTCCACGGTCTCCTCCGCTCCCTCACACATATAGCATGTGGTGCTAGTGAGAGAGAGCCGTTTGGTTTCCTAAACCTAATACTTCGTACGACATTTATTAGGGAGAGGAAAAGAGTCTTTTGTTTTTCCTCACTAAATTATCATAGTATATTCCTCGGTGCATTTATAGTTTATGATGCTACTACTCCTGTGTATTAGATCATTATTCATTATTTTAAACAAGGTTTTAATTTCTAGTGGCTATATATATATATACAGCAAATGGCACTCATCTTGCTCATTTTTTTTAAATAATATTATTTAATATTATTAGATTTTTAAATGTGGCATGATACTATGCGGCCGGCCTTATCACTGTGCAAGTGTGGTTGCCTCCATTTGACCCACTTACACAGTATTTTGAGGAAATCCAACCGTATGGATGGAAAGAACATCGAAAAATAAGCTAGCATATCAATTTTCATACAATTTGGGAACTTGTAGGGTCTTCATCTTAACGGGTGAATTTATGAACCGGTATGATTTCTATAAATTTTCACCCGTTAAGATGAAGACCCTACAAGTTCCTAAATTGTATGAAAATTGACATGCTACCTTATTTTTCGATGTTCTTTCCATCCATATGGTTGGAAATCCTTGAAACATGCTCCAAGGGCCAAAATGGGAGGCGGCCGGGCCAGGCCCGAGCCGTCAGAGACCCGGCCTGCTCATGCAGTCACATATCGGTCCGGCCGCAAGTGTGGCCGGCCTCACAATAACACTATATATATATATATATATATATATATATATATATATATCTGTGAATTACATTTAAGCAATACAACTATAAAAATATAGTTTTTATATATATAAAACCCAAAGAAGCTGTAAATTAGATAAACAAAATACACAATCGTCGTATATTTACAAATAAATTATGTGCAGTACAATGCAATACATGTGAAACAAATACAATTAAAAGTTATATGCTTGAATCTTCTTTATTTGAGTTTGTAATAGTTCTTCATTCCTTAAGCTTGAAAAACTTGTAAAATTTAATGTATGATAAAATATGAAATGTAAAAGATAAAAAACTTGTACCTCTTTTGTTTGACTGTCATTTGATAGGCTGCTTCCAAATCTTTATATTGTTTTTAATAGGATTTTGATATGGTTTGAGGGGTTTTTATAATATAGTTATTATTTTTTCATATGAAATTTAAATTTTTTTTATTTTGCACTTTTTAATAAATTTGCTAAAGAAGTTAAATATTCTTAATTTTAAGAATTAATTTTTAGATTAAATAATAAATATTTCAAAAAAAAATTTCTATAGTCAAAAGTTATTTCACTGTTAGAAGCACTATGGTAAAAAATTTATTGTTTTTAAGAGATATATGTAATAGGTTTGTTAGTTTTTATTTAAACAAAACTCAATAGTTCTAGATCCTTCAAAATGTTAGATATTTAAAATTAAAAAAAATTATAATTAAGAGTTAATAAAAAATTAAATACAAGTTTTAAAGTATTAAATAATATATTTTCAAATAAATAAAGAAAATAATATAATATTTGATTTTTAAACAAATTTTAAAAACTGATTAGTGATTTTAAGAATTAGTTTCAATGAAATAAAAAATAAAAATTCTAATTTTTAAATTATTTAAAAATAAATTTTCACACGAAGAATTAGAAATGAAGGGTTATATTATTTGGGTGGTATTTTTTAAACTTCTTTAAATATATTAATTAAAAAATATTTGTATTGTTTTTAAAAGGATTTTGATATGGTTTGAGGGGTTTTTTAGAATAAAAATTTATATTTTTTAGCATTATGGAAATTTAAAGTTTTTATTTGCAATTTTTAATAGATTTTCTAAAGAGATTAAATATTCTTAATTTTAAGTATTTATTTTTTTATTAAAAAAACATTATAAATATTAATTTTTTCCTATAAAGCATTAAAAATTAGTTTTTACTTAGAGAAAACTCTATATTAGTAGTAGTCATAGATATTTTAAGATTTTTTATATTTAAAAAAGTTTTAAAAACATGGTAAATAGTTAATTTTAAAAGTAAAACAAAATAACTACAATTTAATTAATTTTATTTTTTAATTATTTAGAAAAAACATTGATATAACTGAGATATAAATTAGTAAAGTTATATATTTAGACGTAGATTCACACATCTTATAAAGAGCATTAATAATAAAAAATCTTATATTTTGAAGATTATAAATATTATCCATGTCATATTGGAGCCAATTTTTTTAACTTAACAAAGCATTTTATTATTTAAAGTTTAAATTAAATAATTTTATTTAAGGAGGAGTATTGTTTATAAAAAATTAAATCTTATCTCTTAATAAGACCACCAGAGAGAATATTTAAAATGGAAAAGTGGGGAAAATTATATATAATAAAGAAGGAAAAAAAGCAAACAGAAATAAGCAATAAAACATAAACCAAAGTAAAATACGTTGTGGATTAAAGTAAATTAAACAAAATAAATTATATCAAAACATACCAGTTCCAATTACTGAGAATAAAGAAGTAACTTAGCATATCACATCCAAAAGTCCTCAAAATGTAGCAGAGGAGTCTATAGTACAATAAAAAAAAATCACAAATAGTACATTAATAAAAAAAAATCATTCTTTTTTCTTCCCAAGTCACTATCCTTCCCAAGGGATTAAAAAAGAATGGAAGACCAAAACATACAAGTTCCCAATTTTTGAGAATAAAGCAGTAATTCAGTAGTTCGCATCAAAAAAGTTCTTAGGAGTCTGAATCATAAAAAAAATCATAAATAGTACATTAAATTAGTAAAATTATATCTTTGGATGTAGATTCACAAATCTTATAATGAATATTATAAACCATCATATTGGAGTCATTTTTTTTAACTTAAAAATTATATTTTATTATTTAAAGTTTGAATCAAATAATTTTATATAAGGAGGGCTATTGTTAATAAAAAATTGAATCTTATCTTTAATAAGACCATGAAAGAGAATATTTAAAAAGGGAAAATTAGTTAACCAACATAAAAAAAAATATGTATAATAAAGATGGGAAAAAGACTTGCCAATTCACAATTATATAAGGAGGGTTATTGTTTTAGTAGATCGCATCAAAAGTTACTCAAAATGTAGCAGAGGAGTCTGAATCATAAAAATAAAAAAACAAACATAAATAAAAAATAAAACATAAATCAAAGTAAGGAAGGAAGGGAAAAAAGATTATGTATGATAAAGAAGGAAAAAAAACAAACAAAAATAAGAAATAAAACAGTAAAATTACGTTGTGGATTAAAGTAAATTAAACAAAAAAATTATATATCAAAACATACCAGTTCCCAATTATTGAGAATAAAGAAGTAACTTAGCAGATCGCATAAGTCTGAATCAGAAAAATAAAAAAAAAACAAATAGAAATAAAAAAATAAAACATAAATCAAAGTAAGGAAGGAAGGGAAAAAAGATTATGTATAATAAAGAAGGAAAAAAAACAGAAATAAGAAATAAAACATAATTCAAAGTAAAATTACGTTGTGGATTAAAGTAAATTAAACAAAAAAATTATATATCAAAACATACTAGTTCCCAATTACTGAGAATAAAGAAGTAACTTAGCAGATCGCATCCAAAAGGTTCTCAGAAAATATCAGAGGAGTCTAAATCATATAAAAAAAATCACAAATAGTAAATTAATAAAAAAAATAAAGTTTAAATTAAATAATTTTATATAAGGAGGGCTATTGTTTATTAAAAATTGAATTTGATCTTGAATAAGACCATTAGAGAGAATATTTAAAAGGAAAAAATAGTTAAATAACATACATTATGAGAAAAAAATATGTATAATAAAGAAGAGGAAAAAAGCCAAAGACATCTAGGTCGAGCGGCAAAGGTCCTCCGCACCCTGGTAGTAGAACAAGGTTCGAATCCTCGTGGTGACGGAGTGCATCGGGCAGGACTTGGTAGTCACGTGGGTCGGGCCGCTTAACCGCGGAGCCCCGTGATGGTCCTTCCTGCCCGTGTCCTAACTGGGTTGGGTGGGGTTTATCCCCTTATCTCAAAAAAAAAAAAAAAGAAGAGGAAAAAACTTACCAGTTCCCAATTAATAAGAATAAACCTCTGAATCATAAAAATAAAAATAAAAAATCATAAATAGTACATTAATTCCAAAAAAAAAGTCACTCCTTTTCCTTCCCGATTCACTATTCTTCCCAAGGGATTAAAAAAAAGGCAAGACCAAAATATACATGTTCGAATAAAGTAGTAATTCAGCCGTTCCCATCAAAAAAGTTCTCAAAAGTCTAATTATAAAAAACAAATCACAAATATGTCACAATCTCCCTAAAAAAACATCTTTCTCCTTATCAATTCCCCTTCTTTTCCAAACCGAGAGAGAAGAGCGTGATTGATTTGAAATGATACGAGACAAATGAAGTGATGTCATGTGTGTTATAACAACCAACACGATCTAGCAACCAATACAATCGTGCATAGCAACGTGTATTAGAATTTTAAATTAAAAAATCCAAAAATCTGGGAAATTTTGAAAACCTCAATCCAATTTTCTCCTATTTTTTAAATTTTTTTAAAAATAAATAAAATTTATAAAATATAAAATAAATATAGATAGATTATATTAATATCACTAATTTAAATGACATTAAATAATAGAAAATATAAAATATTACCTCAATATTAGTAATTTTCACAAATAAATATCTGAAAAACACTATCGAATTGGATATCATGGAAAATAAAGGATAAATAAAAAAATTAATATAAATTGAATAACAGTACTATTTATTTCTTAATAACATGAAAATTGGAAACCAATGCAAATTGAAGTAACATTTAAACCAATTAAAAGTAACATTTGGATATCATGGACAATAAATGATAAATGAAAAAAAAATCATGGAAATGGTATAACGCTAACATTTAAGCAAATATTTAAACAACATGCATTCTATATCAAATCTAAATTTGAAATTAAAAAAAATAAAGGAAAACAGTTAAAAAGCATTACCATATAAAAAACATAATCTTTTAGAAAATCATCTGAAAATCACATTAATTTGCTATAAACCAGTATTTAATCAAATCATCTCTCTACACGTTCCATTAGAAAGAAAAGGGAAAAAACTATTACCTATATCTTTCCTGTGTAGATTGTCGTTTAAATGAATTACAGATTAGCCGGAGGAGATAGACAATATTTTTGCATAACCACTTAAAAAAATATAATATAGAGATATATTGTGTTTAAAGAAGGTGATATTTTAGTTAAGAACTTCCTCCAACTATCCGAAAATGTAGGAAAAATGTATATTAAAATTTAAAAATTCAAAAATTGAGAAATTTAGAATACCCAACCCTAGTTTTCTCCTTTTCTTTAAGTATTTTAAAAAGTAAAAAAAAACTGTGAAACCTATTTTTGTCCGTTTAGTTTAGATAGATTCTATATATTTAATATCATATCACATAAAACATTCAGTTAAAATCAAGAAACTCACCTTAACTTGAGAAGGGTATCTCGGCCGCCTGATCCTAACACTACTTTTATATATAAAAATATATATATAATATATTTTATATATAGATATGTATATATATATATATATATATATATATATATATATATATAATTTTTAAACTATCTTATCATCAGAATACATGTTTATATATATATATATATATATATATATATAAAAATATATATATAATATATTTTATATATAGATATGTATATATAATTTTTAAATTATCTTATCATCAGAATAGATATATATATATATCTATAAAAATTATATATACATATTTATATATTATCTAAAATATATATATATATATATATATATATATATATATATATATATGAAGGATTTCCAACCGTACGGATGGGAAAATCATTGAAAAATAAGTTAGCCTATTAATTGTTTGGTCCTCCCACTTAATGATTGAAATTCTGAACCATTAAAATTTCTCTAAAATAAGAACCGTTAAGTGGGAGGACCAAACGGTCACCAAATTGTATGAAAATTGACAGGCTAGCTTATTTTTCAGTGATCTTCTCATCTGTACTGTTGAAAATCCTTCAAACATACTCCAAGGGCCGAAATGGGAGGCCGGCTAGATACTAGCACCATCTTGTATATATATATATATATATATATATAGTCGTTCTACTGTGCGGCCGGCTGGAACACTATTTTGTCCGGCCGCCTCCCATTTTGACCCCTGGAGCATGTTTGAAGGATTTTCAACCGTACGGATGGGAAAATCATCGAAAAATAAGTTAGCCTGTCAATTTTCATATAATTTGATGACCGTTTGGTCCTCCCACTTAATGGTTGAAATTCTGAACAATTAAAATTTCCCTAAAATAAAAACCGTTAAGTGGGAGGACCAAACGGTCACCAAATTATATGAAAATTGATGCGCTAAATTTTATTTTTCCGATGATGATCTTCACATCTATGGTTGGAAATCCTTTCAAACACGCCTAGGGCCAAAATGGGAGGCGGTCGGATCAACATGATCCCACTACAAAGAGAACCCCGTGTATATATATAAATATATATATATTAGAAAGGTGACAATCACCCCCACAAGGACGTCAAGGATGTGTACATGTTTGACAATGCGGCCCTCACCTTGTAAGGAAGGGGGTTCAAACTCGGGTCTTTCACTAGTTTACTACACATCACTTAACAAAGAACCTTGGTACCAATAGGCTTTTGTGGTCATTGAAGTAAGGCATAAAGGTTGAAAAACACAAGTGTGAATGTGCATAAGTTGGACTAAGGTATAAAGGCTTGTTTGGATCAGCTTTTGGGAAGTCCATAAGCCCTTTTTTATAAGTTAAGAGAACAAAAAATACATATTTGTGCTGGGTTTTTTAAGAGAGAGTTGTAAAAAATAATTGAAAAACTAGTTTTTTTAGAAGCTAGTGATTTGTAGTTTCTAAAAAAAAAAGTCTTTTTAAAGAGGTTGTTTTGGAAAATATCAATTACCAAAAAATCCTTCGTAAGTTTTTTCAAAACTATTTTGGAAAGTATCAATCATCAAAACATTATTATTATTATTATTATTATAAAAATATTTCTAAATAGTATATATAAACACAAAAATAATATAAGCACTTAACTTACTCTTATAAATATTTTTTTCAAAAGTCTTTCTATCAAATTCAAAAAAAAAAACTTTTTTTTTTATAAACCAATCCAAACGGGTCAAAATTATGTCATTTAGAAGTTCAAATCAATTAAGGATCATATAAATGTTATTTATCTCATCCAAAAGACTAAAATATGCATGGGACATTAATCATTTAATGATCTGAGAGAACGTGGAACAGTTGTAAAGTTCAATCAGCCATCCTGAAACTAATTGTTATCTTTATCATATTTCTTTCTTTCTTTCAATAAGATTCATATATGAAAGTAAGTTTGATAGCTCATTTTTGCTGTATTTCGGTCCTTGATTCCAATTGGGTGCTAAATCCTTGCTCCACTCACTCCATGAAGAAGCACTAATTATAGCCACTCAACCAGTAAATAAGTGGCTTCAAACAAACTGATGTGCTGTGGTCCTTGCAATATTGGTGTGTTTGGTTAACTATCTATTTCTCGATGTTGAAAATTGATTTTTCGTATGTTTTCTTGGTTTAAATGTAACCAAACTAACAACCACAAAGAGTGGTTGTCCAGTGGAAGGCCTTAATTATATATTTCTGTCTTAACTTGTTTTTCTAATTACATAACAACAACTATCTTGTTATATTTCTATTTTTAATGAATGTGATTTATTATTTTTGTTAAAAATAATAATAATAACAATAAAGAGAAGGCATATTTAATAAAATAAGAGAAAATTACCATACAGTCCCTAGTAGTTTGGATTCTTTCTTTGCAGTCCCTCTTACAAAAAAATATACTTTTCAGCCCCTCCTTTTTTATTTAATTACTTTTTAGTCCCTCTTGTTACTTTACCTTTTATCTTTTTGCAAAAACCTTGAATTGTCCTTGTACTTACCGCCCAAAATCTCCTTTTTGCCGAAAAGACAGGTTACTTTTCAGTCTCTTCTTTTTCAATTAATTACTTTTTCATCCCTCTTACATTACAGCTATGTGCTTTCAATTAAATAAGGATATCATCAAAATAAACCACCGCAAATTTGTCGATGAATGGGCGAAGAACTTAATTCATAAGCCGCATAAATGTACTTGGAGCATTAGACGGTCCAAATGGCATCACTAGCCATTCATAGAGGTCATCTTTAGTCTTGAAAGTTGTTTTCCATTCATCGCTAGGGCGAATGTGAATCTAGTGATATCCACTTCGTGAGTCAAGTTTAGTGAACACTACAACACCTGCTAACATGTCAAGCATGTCATTCAGGCGCGGAATAAGGAAATGATACTTGACGGTTATTTTGATGATGGCGCGGTGTTAGGAATCCGACGTGATTCCTTGCGATCGTGAGAAACAAAAGCAAGAACAAAAGGAAAGAAACAAGCAAGAAAAGACACAAAGATTTATGTGGTTCACCCTAGAATAGGGCTACGTCCACTGCCACGAGTTGTTTCACTATTTTTCTCAGAATAATAATAAACTTTACAAGGATGAACAATATAAAGGGAAAAACTCTAATACAGTGGAAATACCCAAAATACCCCTCAACACAACTCAAAAGGAAATACCCTAAGCGTGGTTGGTAATTCAGTATGATCAGGCTCCACACAACTCAACACGCGGCTGTCCACACACATCCGCCAACTGCCATCCTTTTTAGGGGTTAGTAACACAGGAACTACAAGGACTCATGCTTTCACGAATCAGGCTTTTCTCCAATAACTCATTAACTTGACATTGAACCTCTTCATGCCCTGTGGGGCTCATTCGGTAGTGTGGTAATTAGGCAAATTAGCTCCAAGTATCAAATTGATGTGGTGTTGAATATTTCTCATAGGAGGTAACTCATTAGGTAATTCATGAGGAGATAAATCAGCAAATTCAGTAATTATCTCTTGAGCTCTGTTTGGGATCGCAACAATTGCTTCATATTAGCCTTTGACAACTAATGCTACCACAATAGTTGGCTCTTTGACCTGCTCAAAGAATTCTTGACCAATTATACTAGTAAAAAGTGGGTTAGCCTCCTTAGTAACAGGATTACTTCCCTGAGATTGAGACTGTGGCATTAACAAGATCTTCTCACCAAACCGCCCAAAGACGAAAGTATTATCTCGACCCTTATTGGTAGCATCAATGTCATAGTGTCATGGTCTTCCCAATAAGATATGACAAGCATCCATATCCACCATGTCGTAGTCAATTTCATCCTTGTAGTACTTCCCGACCGACAAAGGAACTTTGCAAGTTAACTTCTAGCACTTGAACTTCTGAACCTTTCTTGATCCACGCAATTTGAATGTAGAAGGATGTTTCTCAGTCTTCAAATTAACATAAGGCTTCACCAAAGCTTTAGACACCACTTTCTCACTACTGCCACTGCTAATGATCACGTTGCACACTTTAGATAAAGTGTGCAACGTGATGCATGCATCAGGTCCAAAATATTTTGTGTCACTAAGAATTATCATACATCTTTGGGGCTCGCAAAAGGCGTTAAATAATACATGGTACCACTTCTCCTTCATCTCCCTCTTCAAATTTGGCACCCTCATAAATATCGTCTTTAAACAATTGTGTATCCTCGCCACCATCTTCTGCAAAATTAACGGCTCGTCTACTTGGGAAATTATTGGAAAGATGACATGTCTGGTTGCGGTTCACATCATTGTCATTAGAGGTGGCATCGCCGCTTCCTAGCGGGTCTCCACCTTGGTCCAGTCATTGCTCCCTTAGTCCATACTTCCCATCAAAAGTCAACGCAGCCATCATCTGCATCAAATTACAAATGGCTTCCTCAATTTCATCGAGTAGATGCTCAACCTTTTCCAACCACCATTCGGCGTCAGTGGGTTGTTTCCTAATAGAACCGTCCTCAGCCATCAAGGCCATGTGAAAATACTAGCTCTTATGGCAATTTTGGTGCAGCGGAAGGTTGATCGTGAAAATAAAGTAATTAACACAAATTGATGTTAATATGCCAAGATGAAGGAAAATTCTGAAAGTAAATTTTTTATTGCTTCCTCTAATCAGCCACATGGCCTTTAAATAGAGTTTACAATCCAAGATTAAACGGGAAAAAATAGGAAACCTAATTATTAAACTAGGAATAGGAAACAAAAACAAACTAGGAAAGTAATTAACAACTAATTCTATTCTAAATAGGAAACTAAGGAATATGTGTTGCATCACTTGTTGTTAAAGGTTATGGGCAAAAACAAGGTTTTGACTTCAACAAAATATTTGCTCCTATTGTCAAGCATAGCTCAATTCTAGTTGTTTTATCTTTGGTTGCTAAGTTGAATCTTGAGCTTCATCAACTTGATATCAAGATGTACTGCATTTTTACATGGTGATTTGGATGGAGACATATTCATGTCTCAACCGGAAGACTTTGTAGATAAAGCTAATAATCACCTTGTTTGCAAGTTGAAGAGGGATTGTAAGGTTTGAGACAAGTATCAAGGTAATGTTATAAGAAATTTGAGGGTTTCATGCAAGATGAAGGCTATAAGAGAAGTGATTTTGATCATTGTGTCTACTTCAAGGGATCGACATATGGTATATTCACGGTATTATTGCTTTATGTGGATGATATGTTGGTTGCTAGAAATGATCAAGATAAAATCAAGAAGTTAAGCTTGATATGTCCAAGAAGGGTGATACTAAAGATCTTGGTGAAGCCAAGAAGATTTTGGGTATAACATCAAGAGAGACAGAGAGCATGGCAAGTTATGACTTAGTCAATCAGACTACATCTCAAAAATTCTTGAAAGATTTGGAATGGTTGATTGCAAGCTGGTATCTACTCCATTGGTCGGGCATTTCAAATCATTCAAGCACTCTCCATGCACTATCCAAGCAATAAGGCTAGAAAAGAAAGAATGAACAAAGTTTCATATACTTCCACCGTGGGAAGCTTGATGTATGCTATGGTTTGTACATGACTAGATATAGCACATGCAGTGGGAGTTGTTTCAAGACATATGTCTAATCCAAATTGGGAACATTGGCAAGTTGTTAAGTGGATTTTTAGGTATTTGAAAGGTACATAAGATGTTTGTTTATGTTTTGGTGGATCTTTCTTGGAGGTTAATGGGTATGTTTATTCTGATCATGCTGGTTATAAAGAGACAAAGAAGTCAACTACTGGATATATATCTTCACACATTATGGTGGATCAGTTAGTTGGATGTCTAGATTGCAAGACATTGTTGCTTTGTTTGCCTTGACTGAAGTGGCAAAGGAAATGATTTGGTTAAAAAGGATGCTTTTACAACTTAGGGTGAACAAGAGAGATACATTGTGCATTGTGATAGTCAAAGTGCAATTCATCTTGAGAATGTGGCATATCACTCAAGGACCAAACACATTGATGTCCATTATCATTTCATTAGGATAGTTTTGGATCGTCATTACTTGGATATAGAGAAGATTCATACTTCAAAAAACCTTGCCGATATGTTGACAAAAGTTGTTCCGACGGAGAAACAATTACTGTGTAGGAAGCTTTATGGGCTTGTCAAAAGGTAAGTTTGAAAATTGGAAAGCAATGCTTGAATGATAACATGGTAGCTATATTGAAGGTTGGTGATTTGACTTCAAGTGAGAGATTGTTGATATTTGGTGCATGAGGTCTATTTGGGCCTAAGGGTCCGGGGTTCGGGGTTCAGGGTTCGAGTTCAGGTGAAGTCAAATCTAAAACTTGTTGGTTGTGTTAATAACTTACTCATTCTTATCTTCAGCATAAGATTAAGTTTGATCCAAAAGTTGATAATGACTCAGATTCAAACGTTTGAATCATACTCAAATTATGATTAGAGATAGGGTTGGTTTAGATATAGAAGTTTAAGTCTTATTCATATCAGAATAGGAGTTGTCTCTAGAGAGCTATAAATAAGGCTTTAGTCTAACAACATAGAAATAGAGGATGGGAGAAGAGAGAGGAGTGTTAGAAAATATAGATCCTAATGTGGAATAAAACAAGTGGAAAGGATCGAGAATTAAAACAAAAACCCAAGAATTGGATTTTCGGCGTACCTACAGCAATTGTAGGTCCGGTGCTTGGCTATGGATTCTTTGTGTGATTTTTGCTCGGTTTCTCACAGTTTGCTCTCCAAATTTGATGGTGTATCCTTATGGAGAGTAGTATTAGGACCAAACAAAAGAGAATGTCAGATATATAGTCATTGTTACATCAACAATGGTTTTTGGTTTACCACCCTTAATTGGTCATTGATAGAAAAACTTATTGCACCATATGAATGGTCATAAAAGACCAAAAGTCTTGCATATGAATGGTCATAGAAGACCAAAGGTTTGCACCAATTTTGTAACATAATTGTTACATTCTCCCACTTGGTGTATACGTATATTAAAAAACTAAACACATGAATCATAGTGATATGTCCTCTAAGTGCGAGTAATATCATCTATGTATTACAAATGTATTTTGTTTCTTAAGTACTTTATGTGGTAACAAAACTTAATGAATAAACCCCATGTTTATTCTTGGTCCAAAAATGAAGTTTATTTTCTTAAATAAAATAAAATTGTGCACATGAATATAAGAAAACATCTGAATACATAAGAGTTTCGTTAATAACTTAATGTATATACAATCACAAAGTGGAACCAAGTCCCATTCTTTCTACATGATCCTTGAATTTTAATGGTGGCATGCCCTTAGTCAAAGGATCAACAATCATTAACTCAATGCTAATGTGCTCAATGACCACTTTTTAATTTCTTCTTTAACACGTTCTCTAATGGCTAAGTATTTAATGTCGATAAGTTTGCTTTGACTTCCACTTTTATTATTCTTAGCCATAAAGACAGCAGCTAAGTTGTCACAAAAAAATCTTCAATGGCTTCGAAATAGAATCCATAACTCTAAGCCCTGATATGAAACTCTTAAGCCATACACCATGTGATGTAGCCTCGAAACAAGAGACGAACTCAACTTCCATAGTAGAAGTGGCAATCAAAGTCTACTTGACACTTCTCCACGAAATAGCTCCACCGGCCATAATGAAGATGTACCCTGATGTTGATTTACAAGAATCAACACAGTCAGCAAAGTCTGCATTTGAATAGCCAATGACATCCAAGTTGTCGGTCTTTCTGTACATAAGCATGTAGTTTTTGTTTCCTTAAAGGTACCGCATAACTTTCTTTGTAGCTCTCCAGTGGTCCATACCTGGGTTACTCTGGTATCGCCCAATATTCCAATAGCATATGCAATGTCAGGTCCGATACAAACCTGAGGATACATAAGGCTTCCTACTACAGAGGCATATGGAATATTCTTCATGGATTCTCTCTCAAAATCATTCTTTGCGCATTGGTTTAAACTAAACCGATTACCCTTGACAATGAGAGCAACACTTGGCGAACAATCTTTCATCCTAAATATCTCCAAAACTTTGTTAATATAGGTATCTTTTGACAGTCCTAATACACCACAAGATATGTCCCTATGGATCTTAAAGCAATGACATAAGATATATCACCCATATCTTTCATATCAAAGTTTTTAGAGAGGAATTGTTTAATCTCATGCAGCATACCCTTATCATTGTTTCAAGTAAAATATCATCCACATATAAAACAAGAAAGCAAGTTTTGCTCCCACTAATCTTTTGGTTTATACATTAATCTATGGGGTTTTCAATGAAACCGAATGAAGAAATTACTCTATGGAATTTGAAATACCATTGACGGGAGGCTTGCTTCAAACTGTATATGGATTTCTTAAGCTTACAAACCAAGTGCTCACCATCACTAGAAGAGAAACCTTCAGGTTGTTTCATGTAAACCTCATCTTCTAGATCACTGTTAAGGAATACAGTTTTCACATCCATTTGTTTCAACTCAAGGTCGAAATGAGCAACTAATGCCAATATGATACGAAGAGAATCTTTCTTGGATACAGAAGAAAAGGTCTCCGTGTAGTCAATTCCTTCTGTTTGAGTGGAAGGTTGAGTCTCTATATGATCATGAGCAGGATTTATGGACCTAAACCGATCCCTCCCACTGATTATGTCATTCTTAAGAAACTTCGCGTTCCTTGATTCCACAATCCTAGTAGTGTGAGATGGACAGTAAAATCTGTAACCCTTAGACCTTTTGGCATAGCCAATGAAAAAACTACTAATGGTCCTTGGGTCAAGCTACTTCTCTTGTGGATTATATATCCTCACCTCAGACGGACATCCCCAAACACGCATATATCGCAAACTCGGTTTCCAACCTTTCCATAGTTCAAAAGGTGTCTTTGGGATAGCCTTTGTCTGAACTCGATTTAATATATACGCAGCCATCTTTAGTGCTTCAGTCCACAAGAATTTAGGAAGATTGGAGTTGCTAAGCATACTATGCACCATGTCCATAAGTGTTCGATTTCTTATTTTAGCAACACCATTCATATCTGGAGGACCAGGCATGGTGTATTGAGCAACAATACCATGTTATTGAAGAAACTTAGCAAATGGACTAGGTGCTTGTCCATTCTCAGTGTATCTACCATAATATTTTCCACCTCTATCTGATCTCACGATCTTTATTTGCTTCCCACATTGGTTATCAACTTTAGCCTTAAAAGACTTGAAGGCATCCAATGCTTCACTTTTATTACGAAGCAAGTAAATATACATATAACATGATTAATCATCAATGAAAGAGATAAAGTATTTTTGACCATGTTCATCCATATCTGGACAACATATATCAGTATGGATGATCTCTAATATGCTAGAACTCCTATTAGCACTTTTCTTAGACTTGTTTGTCTGCTTACCCTTAATGCAGTCTACACAAGTCTCAAAATCAGTATAATCAAGAGTATTAAGTACTCCGTCATTTACTAATCTTTTAATTCTATCAATGGAGATGTGACCTAATCTCCAGTGCCATAACATAGAAGAGTCCTCGTTAATATTACACCTCTTAATGCCAGTGTAAACATGCATTGAACTATTTGTGGCATCATTTTGCAAGAAAATACGGTAAAGACCATCAGAAAAAAATACCATTCCCAACACATTCAGATTTATAAAATAAACTGAAAGATGTGACTTTAAAAGTAAAGGAATATCCAAAAGGTACAAGCCATGAAATAGAAATAAAGTTTCGTGAAAAACTTGGTACATAAAAGGTCCTTTCCAAAGTTAAAATAAAGCCACTACTTAAAGTTAAAATGCAAGTTCCTATAGCCTCCACATGTGAGCCCATCTTATTACCGGATAAGATGTATAGCTCACTTCCCACTGGCTTCCCTAGATTTTGCATACCCTGCAAAGAGTTTGCAATGTGGATTGTAGATCCAGAGTCAATCCACCAGGTGTTAATATTAACATTAGCCATACTAGATTCATAACAGACAAATGAGGATAGATTACCTTTCTTCTCAAGCCACTTCTTGAATTTAACACAATCCTTCTTCTTGTGGCCCTTTTTTTACAGAAAAAACACTTGTTGGCTTTCTTAATATCAGATTGATATGGTACTTTACCTTTCCCTTTCTGATTACCCTTAGAAGTGTTGACTTAGGACTTGTCGGATTTTCCAGCATTGTTCTTTCCCGGGATTGTTGCCAACATAGCACTTTCTCCCAATTCCATTACAAGCTTCTCCTCTTCTTGAACTCACATGGTCATTAACTCGTTAATAGACCATTTGTCCTTATGTGTGTTGTAAGAGATCTTAAAAGGCCCATATTGTTGTGGAAGGGTGTTCAAAATGAAGTGCACGAGGAAAGTTTCTGACATATCTACCTCAAGTTTCTTTAGTTGAGCCGCTATGTCCGCCCATTTGCATGATGTGCTCGCGCACACCCTTAATGCTTATGAGACGGAGAGAAGAAAACTTCATTATAAGGGTGCTAGCTAATGCCTTTTCTGAAGTGTCGAATTGATCGTCAATGGCTTTCATCAAATCACGGACTTTGTCATACTGTTTGACAGAGTCACGAATACCAGTAGATATTTTGGTCTTTATAAACATAACTGAGAGACGATTAGATCGCTCCCACTTTTCATTTAGAACAACCTCATCTGGAGTGTTGGTATCAGTAATAGTAGGTGGTTCGTCTTTCCTTATAGCATAATTAATGTTCATCCACCCTAAATGAAGGAAACTGTAAAAGAAAACTAACGTGTAAAACACGAAAAGAAAATACAGAATTAAAATACTAAAAGCTGTACTGAATACTGAGCAAGTAAACATTGATCAATGTATTCTCTTAAAAATGCATATCTGGGTTTCTGTTTCTCTGTCTTGTGAATTAAATATGAAACCGACATTCCCCCTGGGTAATCTGTACCTGTGCCCTCTCTCTCTCTGAGATGAGCTCTATCTCTAAAAGGCGAGGAATGCGGCATCATCTAATACACAAGACTATTCTCTGACTACACATCTACTTCAATACTGTATGGCCAGCAACCAACAAGTATATCTGATACAAGTGGTCGACAATATATATGTACACTAAGCATCCGAAGGGATGGAAAGGGGGTGTAACCTTGGATGATGGCCGGAGAGAAAGGTGGACAGGTGTTCTTTGGCGGTCAAAGAGAAGCGTGAGCAATTTGGGTGTGGCCAGGCGGAGCTATGACGAGTACTGACGGTATCCCATGGAGCGCCTTGGTGGGGCATCGGCGTGGTGGCGGCCTTGGTATCTCTGCGGTCGGTGGGCCAGGCAGTCCATGGCTGGCGGGATGTTACAAGAATCCTTTCTTTCCATATCTTATAATTGTCACCTCTAAGTTCAGGAATGTCTAGGCGCATATCAAAGAAACTAGCATGTTGAGAAACTATAAAGTTCCAAATTGCTTATGTTAGAATTTGAGGTCTACAATTATATATCGCATGTATTACCAATGTAAAACATGCACAAAATTAGATCTAATGACATAAAAATTGCCTGTGGGCCAAATTTTTATTCAAGTAGATCATTTTTTTTTAATTCTAAATGATAAAACTACCAAACTATGTTTCAATTCATAATCCCTGTGGATAAACTATGATGAATAGTTTGATATTTTATCCTAATTAATTATATAAATATAACAAAATTTCTTGTGGGATGAATTTTATTATATTACGTATAATTAATTACAATTTTATGTCTTATTCCTTATGTGATCCTGACTTAACATATAATTTCATTTAATTAAAGATGTTGTGGCTATTCCTTAATTAAATAAAACTATATAAATCACTATATATTTTATTTACTTACTTTTGACTATACTTAATGTCAAAATAACAATTATGTGGCAACATAATTGGCAATCATCAAGAGTGTTCACAGGAAAGATTGGTGGAGCAAGGCTCCTTAAAAACCAACCTCCTAGACAGAGAAACGTTCCCAGGAAGGACTAGTGCCACAAGGGCAGTTATAGACTAGTCTCCTTAGACAGAACTCCCATGACTCATGCTTTCTCATGTTAACCATATAATTGTTTACGAATTATTCATAACTTAATAGTTCACATATTCGATAAAATTATATTTAGTGAACATTTTATAAATATTATTGTTAATGTGCTAAAAATTAAACACTAACCTAAGTTTTATGCACAAAATAAAATTTTATGAGAATAATCCTAAATCTTACAAATTCTAACAATATCTAGACTAAATGATATGTTATAATTTGTAAATAAAATTTTTCATAAATAAAACATAAATAGCATAATAAGATCATAAATATTATGCAATAATACATTTTGTGTATAACCTTAATTTGAGCAAAATAATAAAATTAAACTCAACACTTAAATATTTATGTCCTAAAATGCAAATTGTATGCATAAAACAATAACATACATACAAAGCCATAAAATTTAGGCACATAGATAAGCATAATACAAAGATAACCAATAAAAACCATTCATTTAATATGTATAAAAAAATATGGTTTTTTATTGAAAAATGGCATATGTCGTTTTCTGTTGCCTTCAACCTCCAAACGGGTCAACACGACCCGGTTGCGACCCAATTGGATACTCGACGGTATCTCATAATTCCGACATCCAAAGTTTGCATATTTCATATCAAAATTCTTAGAATTCAATTTCCTAATGATTTACAACTACAAAATACGCAAAAATCAGCAAAATCAAAATCGTGTATATCAAACTCAAGCACGATATTAAACTATCACACAACCTTTACGTAAAAACTAACAAGGCAGAGGCTAAGCATGGTTTTGATACCAAATGTTAGAAAATATAGATCCTAATGCGGAATAAAACAAGTGGAAAGGATCGAGAATTAAAACAAAAACCCAAGAATTGGATTTCCGGCGTACCTCCGGCCATTATAGGTTCGGTGCTTGGCTATGGATTCTTTGTGTGATTTTTGCTCGGTTTCTCACACTTTGCTTTCCAAATTTGATGGTGTATCCTTATGGAGAGTAGTGTTAGGACCACACAAAAGAGAATGTCATATATATATAGTCATTGTTCCATCAACAATGGCTTTTGGTTTACCACCCTTAATAGGTCATTGATAGCAAAACTTATTACACCATATGAATTGTCATAGAAGATCAAAAGTCTTGCATATGAATGGTCATAGAAGACCAAAAGTAGACCAAAGGTTTGTACCAATTTTGTAACAAAATTGGTACAAGGAGAGGAGTTGGATGCAAAGCAAGAAGAGGTTTTTCTCTTGGTGATAAAGAGGGTTCTATTCAGTGGTGCACGGATCCTGACATTAAGTCCTTGGGGGGGCCGAAAAATTCAACGATAAATAATAAAAATCTCATAAAACTATATATTAAATAAACGGACAAACAAAAAAAAGTCACGTACTTAAAATTGTTAGCGACGTTCTTTTAACATCGCAAAATCTTCAAGAATTGAACCGAAGAAACTATGAGGTAAGCCTTAAAGTGAGGAATAAGGCAAATGAAATTGAAAATTTAATGAGTTTTTACTTTACTACCCCCTCAAAAATAGTCAAATAACTTATCACCCCTCACTTTTCAATAATACCCCATAACCCCCTCCTTTAATTTATCAAACAAATTTTATTTTAAAATTTATGATTTCACAAACAATAATTATATTTCTATTTGACCCATTGAAATTTTTCATAATTATATAAAATGATATACTTTGTTATTAGACTCATATCATGTGTTTGTTACCTAGATATAAATAATTATTGTTTGTGAAATATATTTTAAAAATATATCAAATACAAAAAAATATATAAATAATTTCAAAAATAAGTGAACATTAAAATTATCAATAATAATAATAATAATAATAATAATAATAATAATAATAAATACAAATTTGGTACGTATATGATTATCATTTTATATGATAAATTATGGTTTTTCCAACTATTTGTAATGATCATGTAACAAGGGATCTTATGTAAAACTCTTTTAATATACTAATAAATTATGGATTTTCCATTTTTTCAAAAAAAATCCAAAAAGAAATTTATAATAAAATATGATAGATTTTCGAAGGTTGTTGTTTGATGGATCTTCATTGAGAATGAAATTTGAAGAAAAGATTACTTTATTTTGTTATGCTTTGGTTATTGAAAAATAAAATTATTAGATGACTAATAATAAATAGAATATGTTCTAATAGAAATCATTAGTAATAAATTAAATAGTATAAAAAAACAGTATTATAGATGTAATGTTGCAATAAAAATGAGAACAAAATTTAAAAAGAAAAGAAAAAACATGAAAAATTCCAACTTATCAAATTTGAACCAGGCCCCTAAGTATTTAAGTGACAAGTAAGGCCCACTACAATTCTCCACTCTACCAACTAAGCTAAAGTTACTTTGTGTATTGAGGACATTTTAAATATAAAAATACACATAATATATATAAAAAATAAATAAATAAATAATTTAACATACATAGGTCAGCCACTGGTTCTATTCTTGTGTTTGAAGGTAGCAAATCCTTTGGTTTTGCTTGTTTTTTGGTGAAGTTTTCTTGCTTGTGGATTTTCACGTCTAAGGTCAGGTCTTTCCTCTTATAATTGCAATCTCCAAGATTAATAAAAGTCGGCATTGTTCTCCCATGGATGTAAGCCTAGAGTTTGGCCGAACCACATAATTTGCTTGTTTTCTTGTGGTTTGTTATTTGACAATTATATGGTGTTAGGATTTTCTTGTTTATGAGAGAGGCATATTAATCCTTCTACATTGATTATTTCTAACATTTATCCATAGTTTCTGCTTAATTGTTCTGAGGTTTGTATGTAATTGTAACTATATGAAAACTACTATTACAGTGTTTTCAGATTCTCATCCCATGAGATCTTAGATTTTTCAATCACTAAGAACAACTTGATTTTTAAATTATAGTACTGCCATTTAACTATATGAGTCGAAGTACATTGATATATTTGATAGCAAATGTTTGTATACTCTCCATGATTTTTCAAGATCAAGCTTGAGTTAAGGGGAGGAATCCATGGAGGATTGCAGCAGACCATACTTTCTCAATGTCAAGCATTGAGTCTCCACACTCATGTTCATCCCATCCTTCTAATGCATGCACTATCCCTGCAACTCGCCATGCGCTCATCACTCTTCTTGGCAGCCAATTCTGTCATTACCGCAGAAATACAGTTTTAGTTACAGAAAAAAGGAAATTCAAGACATTGTTAATGAAAATTCTTGGTCTTGTATTTGGATCACCTCACAAGAAAACATGTTTTCAAGTGCATCAGGGATCTTCATGGCAGGAGTGGAGTAGTAAGTGCAATCCTTGCGCACTTTCTTCAAAGGGAACTGGGAGAAAGGAATGAAGATTGTGCCTTTTGGTGCCTTCCTTTGCTCTGCAGGATCCATTCCTTCTCCTATCAACCAAACCTGCATGTCTCATCGGTGAAACAAATAATACTGTAAACAAGTGATGTCCTACCAACTCAAATGAGACTTAAAAATGGCCCAAGTTTTTTACCCCAGCAGTGTAATTCCTTGTTAAAGCTAAATAACTTCCTGTCGAATCTGGCATTATTGACTTCAGGGAATGGAAATCAGGCTTGCATGTCATTTCTACCTGCGATTTATTGATGCCTTATCATCAGTAACTAAACTCTGGTTTTTTTGAGGAATTGAGGGATCGATAAAGTGATTTCTGAAGGAAAGATTTGAGCACCTGAATTCCCTTCTTACATAATTCTGTTGCAATTGCACATCCAATCTTAGAGAGATTTCCTGCAAGCAGTACCTGCTTTGTTCCTGCTGGAATGCTCTTGAGAACCACTGCTGTTGCTAAGCTACTTCCATCAATGATTCTAACTTTCAGTTTTGGGTGCTTCTGAAGATACAACTCACCACTTCCATTGATTTCTCTAGCCTGCAGAGTTTGAGACACATTAATTAATTTCATTTCAGTTAGAGGTGCAGTTATATATATATGCATGCTTGATTATAAGTATATATATGATCAAATGAGAACAAACAGCATGCCTGGTTTAGCAGTCCTAAACTCAAAACTCTAACTCCTCTGCCATCTGCCTCTAGAACAGCCCTGTTAATCAGATCATTGATTGCATCTTTCTCCCATGATAATCCATACTGCATTTAATTAAGAGTGATCAGTAATCCATTAACATGGCTGAAATCAATTAGAGGTGCAATTTGAACTCTTACTTGGAAAGAGTATCTTGGTATTGCCCATGTCTGCATTAGGAGTTTCTTCAGTTTGTTTCTCTCAACTGTGAAGCAAGAACCATAGATCCATGTAAGGGCCATGGACACAAATGACAGCGGCCACACTAACAGCATGTACCACTTAGAATTATAGGGCTTAGAAGCCAACGAAGCGAAGCCGAGACGAAGATGATAGATTGATTGCAAGGTTGTAGGATGTGTTAGATGAACCACATCCACCGTTTCTTCTTTCCCTCTCAGTGAATTCTCATACAGACAATCTGAAGACTTGTCCATGGTGTTGTAAATGTAGTCATAGAAAGGCATGAATAGTGAGTAGTTTGTTCTAAACTGAGTGTGATGAAGAGAGTGGTACCTGCATGCTCAAATTAAGTTGAATTTAGTTTTCAGAGAGAACATGGACAGATAGATAGATAGATAGATTAATTGGATGAAGGATGAAGAACTTACGAGGGAGTGTACATGAGATACTTGAGAGGAGGGAAGAGGTTGAAGAGCCAGTTGGGGACAAGCTCAAAGTTACAGTGACCCATGTTGTTCATGAAGTCAAGGTATGTGACATAGAAGAGGAGAGCAAGAATGGAGCATGTTTTGGTGAAGATGGTGGTCAGCATTGGAATGGCAAAAAGTAGGTAGTACACTATATGCTCTGCAAATGGATGAATCACAGCTGCAAATTAACAAAGAAAATGATGAGCAAAATATATAAGATATTATGAAAAAGTGATTTTGAATGCATATATATGTATGTTTATACAAGTGATGGGCTGTGTGACAATGGAGGCATGGTGGTGGGAGTGATAGCGAGAGTAGAGGAAGTGGTGGTGAAGAGCTCTGTGGAACCAGTAGTAGAGGAACTCCACAGGACCAGCATGGATGAGCATCATGATGATCCAGCCGTCCATTCTCCAGATCGGAAGGTTGGTTGCATCGGAGATGAACATGTGGCCAATGTAGAAGAGAAAGCCATTGAAGAGGATCTGGTCATCCCTGTTCATCATCAACCATGACAACTTATTATATAGTTCCATTTTAGAGAAATTAGCATATATAGAGAGAAGAGCAGCAAATTAATTAACCAGTTTCTCTCACGGTCAACTTGGTCAAACTCAATGCTTCTATCAAGGATCCTGTGCTTGCTCCTGGCGTTCTGGAAGCGAGAAAGGGAGATCCAAGCCTGGTTGTGAACCATCCTGACGAGAAGAGAAGGGAAGATGACGAGATATCCTAAGTCTACTTCCCAGCCTTCTTTCATGGCCCTGTGAAGTCCATGAAACACCCATGGAGCCAACAGCAGGTACTGCATGCATGTCATCACTCATGCAAGTTATAATGTACAGACGACATAGACAGACAGAGAGAGGGAGTTTGATGTGAAACTGAAATATACCTTAAAGTTTCCTAGGCTTTGCCATGGCCACTCTGTTAACAAGCCTGGCCTTGTTGCCATCTCTCTTACTATCTCTCACACTCACGTTGTGTCTGTGTTACAAAGGTAGATGGGAGAGATGTGGGAGAGGAGTTAATATATATAATGAGGAGCTGGGAGAGATGGAGTTGGTGGTCACGCAGGCGCATTAAAGAGGAGCAGCTGCTTGACACTGTAGTCTGTAGGTGTGTGACAAGGTATCAGACGTGCTCGGATGCTCACCAGAAGGCTGATCCTGCCCGTAAAGTAGACAAGACCAGAGGAGAGAGAGAGAGAGAGAGAGAGAGAGAGAGAGAGAGAGGAGAGAAGACTCCTATTTGGTTTCCTAAACCCAATTAATGGTTTAGGGTATAAACCTAATACTAGCAGGACATAAAAGGAGAGAAAAAGAGTCTTTTGTTTCTCCTCATTGAATAGTATATTGCTCTGTGTATTACTATTTATAGTTTATGATGCTACTACTCCTGTCCTGTGTATTATTAGATCATTATTTTAAACAAGGTTTTAATTTCTAGTGGCTATATATTTTGAAAAACACAAGTTTGAATGTACATTAGTTGGATGTTTGGATCAGCTTTTGGAAGCCGTGTTTTTTTTTGGCTTGTTTGGATTGACTTTTGATCAAAAAAATATTTTAAGTTTTGTATTTAGATAGGTTAATCAATAAATTGATTTATAATAATAATAATAAATAAAAATAAATTATTATAATAATAAAAAATGTTTTGATAAGAGAAAATTATTTATTAGTCCCTGACACTATTTGATACTATTTTTCACCTAAAACACACACCTAAAATATTATTATACTAAACCCCTGCACACACCCCAAGGACCACAAGAGAAAATAAAATCGTAACGGAGATTTTTAATTAATTACCTATTTTGATAATTTACACTTTTCAAAATAACTGTGAAAAGATTTATGAGTGATGTTTTAGTAATTAATATTTTCTAAAACATCTTTCACAGAACAGTAGAAGCACGCTTCTGTTAAAAAAAAAATCCAAACAAGACCAAATTATAAGTTAAGTGCTTTTGGGAATAAAAAATATATATTTGTGTTGATTTTTTTCAAAAAATAAGAAGCTGCAAAAAAAATTAAAAAATAATTTTTTTAGAAGCTAGTGATATGTAGTTTTAAAAAAAAATTCTAAAGAAGTTGTTTTGCAAAGTGTCGATTATCAAAAAAACAGGTAAAAATCTTTAAAGATTACCAACTATGTTGATATTTCACTTTAGTTACTAACTAATTAGCTAAATTAGCCACATGGAGGATATTGAAATCCTAATTTACAAAAATCCTAACTAATTGAATAACATTTGAAAAAAAAAACATTTGAACCTTGATTTCGACGAAGGCAAAACGAACAACATTCGAAATCAAGGTTCAAATGTTGTTTAATTAGTTAAGATTTTTGTAAATTAGGACTTCAATACCCCTCCGCATGGCTAATCCGACAGCCACGTCAGGTAATTATCACCGATTTTCTTCAGGCACCCTCCCATTGAAATCAAATAGAAGTAGGGTAACCAAAAAGATACAAATTGAAGTTTATTATCCAAAGTGAAATATGGGCATAGTTTGGTGACCTCTCAAGATTTTTACCCACCAAAAAACTCTTTTTAAGCCTTTTAAAAAAGTTATCAATTATCAAAATAATAATAATAATAATAATAATAATATTATTATTATTATTATTATTATAAAAATAATAAAAGTGCTTAACTTAGTCTCAAAAACATTTTTTTTGCAAAAATCTATCAAATAAAAATAAAAAAAAACTTTGTTTTCAAACACCAATTCAAAAGGGTCAAAATAACGGTATTTAAAAGTACAGATCAATTAAGGATCATATAAATGCCATTTATCTCATGGAAAAGACTAAAACATGCACATAGGGCATTCATTTAATGAACTGAGAAAACGTAGAACAGTTGTAAACTTCAATCAGCCATCCTGAAACTAATTGTTATCTCCATCATATTTCTTTCTTTCACTCAGATTCATATATGAAGTAAGTTTGATAGCTCATTTTTGTTGTATATTTCTATCAATTCAGTCCTTGATTCCAACTGGATGCTAAGCCCTTGCTCCACTCACTCCATCAAGAAGCACTAATAGCCACTCAACCAGTAAATAAGTGGTCTTCAAACTGATACGGTAGTGACTAGTGTGGTCCTTGCAATATTGGTATGTTTGGTTAACTATCTAATTCTCGTTGTTGAAAATTGATTTTTTTTAATGCTTTCTTGGTTTAATGCAACGAACTAACAAGGACGAAGAGTGGTTGTCCGGTGGTCGCAGAAGGCCCTAATTATATATTTTTGTCTTTAAATTATTTTTCTAACTATGTAACAACAACTATCTTGTTATCATTCTATTTTTAATAAATGTGATTTATTATTTTTATTAATAATAATAATAATAATAATAATAATAAAGAGAAGGCATGTTTAATAAAATAATAAATAGATCAATGTTAGATGTTCAATTTATTATTTATGTCGAAAAAATTAAGTTCTGATTGAAGGATGTCTGTCATATAAAATTAAGCGGATTTGAGTTTTATATAATTGGCTTTTATATTAATTTTTAATTATATCAACCCATTTAAAATAAATATATATAAATTTTTATCGTCTAATCTATTTATAACCCATTTAATTTTTTAGATTTATTCATTATTAATGTAAACTTGAAATATAAATAAATAGAAAGGTAATGCTAATTAATGATTAGGATTATCTCAAATCTAACCTCTATAACAAACTAACGGTTACCATTCCCTGTATATCTAATAGCTTTTATCATATTATATCATGTAAATCATGTTATACAAATATGTTATGCCATGTCACATGTCCAACATGTGAGATTTTTTTTTTAGATAAGAATAGATAAATCACATTCATTAATATGAAAGGTTCCTAATTAAATCACAGATACAAGAACTCTCTAGGTCTAGAGGGGGGCACGGACCGGGTTTTAAATCGGCCCGGCCCGAAACCGGCCCGGCAAAAACCACTAGGTCAGCCGAGCCGGAAAACTGTAACCGGCCCGCTACAGGTCAGATAAAACCCAACTCGTGACCCGTCGGGTTGACCCGAGTTGGGGTTTTTTTAATTTTTTTATTATAAAAAACAGAAAATACTAAAGAAAAGTAAGGCAAAAGGAGAGCAAAATAAGAGAAAGTAGAGGAAGCTTTTCTTCTTCTTCTTCTTGTTCTTTATTCAACTCTTTGGATATATATATATATATATATATATATATATATATATATATATATAAAGATAGGTACATTGGAAACCGAAAACTCTTTGGCAAATGAAACGCCAAGAGTCAAAGGAGTTGAGAAAATTAAACCATAATGGACATTCATTTAAAATGTTTCATAACACTCCCCCTTGAATGTCCATTGTATAAGAATCTGCCTCGTTAAAAACTTACTAGGAAAAAACCCAGTGAGAAAAAATCCTAGCGAAGGAAAAAGAGTACAGTTTTCCTGATATACACTTCCTGTGCCGCCTCATTAAAACCTTGTCAGGAAAACCCAGTGGGACAAAACTATGACGAAGGAAAAAAGAGTACAACGCGTATATGACTCCCCCTACAGATGGCATTATTGAAGATCCCTAAGGCGACGCATCCCAACCTTGCGAACAAATTTCTCAAAAGTTGAAGTGGGTAATGCCTTAGTGAATAAATCTGCAGGATTTTCACTAGATTGTATTTTCTAGACATTAATATCACCATTTTTCTCAAGATCATGTGTGAAAAATAACTTCGGTGATACATGTTTTGTTCTGTCGCCTTTGATATATCCTCCTTTCAATTGAGCTATACAAGCTGCATTGTCTTCATATAATATTGTTGGTGTGTCCTTCTGAGACAACAAACCACAAGTTTCTTGAATATGGTGTGTCATTGATCTTAACCAAACATATTCACGACTTGCTTCGTGGATTGCAAGTATTTCTGCATGATTTGAAGAAGTAGCAGCTATGGTTTGCTTCATAGAATGCCAAAATATGGTCGTTCCCCTATGTGCAAATACATAACCAGTTTGTGATTGGGCTTTGTGCGAGTCAGATAAATAACCGCATCTGCATATCCAATCAATTGCCCGACTAATTCACGTGTTTAAAATAAACTCATATCAACTGTTCCAAGAAGATAACGTAGTATATGTTTAATACCATTCCAATGTCTCTGTGTTGGTGCAGTACTATACCTTGAAAATAAATTTATAGCAAAAGCTAAATCTGGCCAAGTACAATTAGCCAGATACATCAAGGCACCAATTGCACTAAGATATGGTACTTCTGGACCAAGTAATTCTTCGTTATCTTCTCGGGGTCGAAAAGGGTCTTTATGAATGTCAAGGGATCAAACAACCATTGGGCTTGTTAATGGCTATTCTTTATCCATATTAAATCTTTGCAAAACCTTTTCTGTATATGTTGATTGGTGGATAAAAATACCACCCTCTAAGTGTTCGAACTGCAGGTCGAGACAAAATTTTGTTCTCCCCAGATCTTTTATTTCAAATTCCTTTTTCAAATAATCAACGGTAATTTGAAGCTCTTCAGGAGTTCCAATTATATTTAAATCATCAACATATACCCCAATTATCATGAATCCCTTTTCGGATTTCTTTGTGAACACACATGGGCAAATAGGGTCATTCTTATACCTTTCTTTTAGCAAATATTCACTGAGGCGATGATACCACATATGACCAGATTGTTTCAAACCATACAAAGATCTTTGTAACTTAATTGAATACATGTCCCGGGAATTTGAATTGCATGCTTCAGGCATCTTAAGTCCTTCTGGGACTCTAATGTATATATTATTATCCAGCTGGCCATATAAGTATGCAATAACAATATCCATTAATTACATTTGTAATTTTTCATGTACTGCAAGGCTAATTAGATAACGAAATGTGATCGTATCCATTACAGGAGAGTACATTTCTTCATAGTCAATACCAGGTCTTTGTAAAAACCCTTGTGCAACGAACCTTGCTTTATATCTAACAATTTCATTTTTCTCGTTTCGTTTTCGCACAAATACCCATTTGTATCCAACTGGTTTAACATCTTCAGGTGTTTTAGTTATGGGTCCAAAAACTGCTCGTTTCATGAGACAGTTTAACTCTGCCTGGATTGCATTTTTCCATTCTGGCCAATCTTTTTTTTTTCGACATTCCTCAATAGATTTAGGCTCAGAATCTTCATTTTCTTTCAAAAGATCAATTGCCACATTATATGCAAATATATTGTCAACAGTTGTCTCTTTCCTGTCCCATTTCTTTCCATTTGAGACATAATTTATGGAAATTTCTTGATTTTCCTCATCAATTTCAGGATCTTGAACTACTTCTAGAACTTTGCCATCATTTCTTTCAATGCCAGTTTTCTCCTCCTTTTCTTTATGATCATTTGTTCCCCTTTTCTTTCGAGGATTTTTATCTTTTGAACCAGCTGGTCTCCCACGCTTCAGGCGTACTTTAGATTCATTTGTTATAGAAGATCCTTCTGGGACATTAATTCTAATAGGGGCATTTCCCGAGGGTACATGTGATTTTGTTATCCTTTTTGGATCAGAGAATGCATCTGGTAGTTGATCTGCAACTCGTTGTAAATGAATTATTCGTTGAACTTCCAGTTCACATTGTTTTGTGCAAGGATCAAGATGATTTAAACCCAGAGCATTCCATGTAATTTCTTTTTCCAACATTTTCATTTTTTCATTTTCTCCCCCTAATGTTGGAAAAATTGTCTTATCAAAATAACAATCAGCAAATCGAGTGGTGAAAATATCCCCTATCAATGGCTCAAGATATTTAATAATAGAAGGGGATTCATATCCAACATATATGCCCGATCTTCTTTGAGGACCCATTTTAGTCCTTTGTGGGGGAGCAATTGGGACATATACTCCACACCCAAAAATTCTCAAATGGAATATATTTGGTTCTTGCCCAGAAACCAATTGAAGGGGAGAGAATTTTTGATAACTTGTTGGCCTTATGCGCACAAGTATTGCGACATGTAAAATTGCGTGTCCCCAAGCATAGACCGAAAGTTTTGCTTTCATTAACAACGGTCTAGCAATTAATTGCAAGCCATTTTGTGTATGAACATGAGCAACATGATGTTCAACTTTTATTCCAATGGACGTGCAGTAATCATCAAATGCTTGAGATGTAAATTCACCAGCATTATCAAGCCGTATTGTCTTTATGGCATGGTCAGGAAAATATGCTCGTAATCGAATAATTTGAGCCAACAACCTCGAAAACTCCAGGTTTCGAGTTGACAATAAGCAAACATGAGACCATCTCGTTGATGCGTCAATTAATACAATAAAATACTTAAATGGCCCACATTGTGGATGAATTGGTCCACATATATCACCATGAATTCTCTCTAAAAACATAGGAGATTCAGTCCCAATTTTATTTGGTGATGGCCGGACTTGAGAGCATGATGGACATGAAAATTCATTTGATTGAAGAATCTTCAGGTTCTTCAATGGATATCCATATGAGTTTTCAATTATTTTGTGCATCATTATTAATCCAGGATGGCTTAACCGATCATGCCATAGAATAAATTTATTTAAGTCAGTAAACCTTTGGTTTACGATAGCATTTGCTTCAATCGTTCGAATATATGTATAATAAATTCCAGATGAGAATGCGGGTAATTTCTCCAATACTTGCTTATTACCCGAAGTAATAGCAGTAATGTATAAATATTCTTTGTTTCCCACATTCGACGTCTCTATATGATACCCATTGAAACGTACATCTTTAAAACTCAATAAATTTCGGTGGAACTTTGGAGAATGTAATGCATCAGTTATAATAAATTTTGTTTCTCTAGGAAACAATATATTTGCTCTTTCGGAGCCTTCAATCAAATTTATACTGCCCGATATTGTATTGACACTGGTTTTACCCATTATTAAATGGCAAAAATATTTCTTACTCTTAAGTATTGAGTGCGTTGTCGCACTATCAACAAGGCATACATCCTTATCTTTGATATTCAATCCAACCATGGATTTAGCAATATCCATATATTCTGCAAAATAAATATAATGCACACATGAAAATTCACTTAATAAAAGAAGCTTCTAGTTCTTTAATGGATGCCCCCATGAATTTTCAATGATTCTTTTTCTTTTATTGGTGCTTAATAAAGACTGACAATGTGCTTCTATGTACGACAGGTACACGATCAATGCCTTTCTTTTTACTCCATAAAGATAACCACTCTATCAAATATCTTTAAAATTGAGTAAGTTTCGTTGTGATCTACTGGAAAACAACACATCACTAATAATGAATTTAGTTCCTTCAGGGAACATGATATATGCTCTTCCAAAGTTATCTATTAAATTTGTGGTACCAAACATGGTGTTGACTTTAGCCTTAACATGACATAGAGTAGAAAAATATATTTCATTTCTCAAAATGGTGTGTGTTGTTGCACTGTCTGCTAGACATTGATCACCACCATTGAGTTCGGTAAATGCCATAGAGGTTAGTAGACCAAGATGTCAACAAGATGCTTGGGCGTACGACAGGTACGTGACCAATAGTCTTTCATACCACATGTATAGCAAGCATCCTCTTTCAAATTATGAAATCAATCTTTTGTGTTTCAGGCCTCAAGCCTTATTTATTTGCACAAGACTTCAGGTCTTGCATTGATCCTTAAGCCAAATTATGAAAAATAATATTTTGGTTAGGCTTCAAGCCTTAATTGATGTGCACAAGACTTCAAGTCTTTCCTTTAGCTTCATGTTGTAATTTTTTTTTTCATTGAAAATTGTAAAAGATAATAGAGCTTTTTTGCTTATATAAAAATGCAAATTCAATTCAAATAGAAAAATTATGAATATAATTACCGGCACAGAGAGGTCACTAGAAAAATCCTTCGACAAGACTACGAACTCGAGGCCGGCAGTGAATTTGGTTCACACGAGAAGAACAAGGAGGAATTGTTGCATGTAGAGAACAATTCGTGCTGATAACGTATTATAAAAACTATAGAAAATACTAAAGAAAAGTAAGGCAAAAGGAGAGCAAGATAAGAGAAAGTAGAGGAAGCTTTTCTTCTTCTTCTTCTTGTTCTTTATTCAACTCTTTGGATACATATATATATATATATATATATAAAGATAGGTACATTGGAAACCGAAAACTCTTTGGCAAATGAAACGCCAAGAGTCAAGGGAGTTGAGAAAATTAAACCACAATGGACATCCATTTAAAATGTTTCATAACATTTTTCAAATTATTTTCAATTTTTAACTCATGTATACATACAAAGACCAATCATTTTTTATTCTTTGATGTGACATTATATATTTTTAATTGGTTTTCTTAATATTTGAATACTCTCGCAACAGGACGCTATAAATAGTAACCCTCCACCAAGGTTCTTACTTTTTCTTTTTTTTTTTGACAAAGGTGACAAGCACCCTGCACCCCCATAAAGGCAAGTCAAGGTCGATGTGCACAGACATGGAGCAAGCTTAAAACACCTGAGCCCTCACCTTAGGTGTAGAGGCTCAATCTCAGGGTTGTCCCGAGAGAATACGCCCTACGCATTGAACCTCGTACCAATAAGCCAAGATACTATTGGTGATGTGACATGTTCACTTAACAACACAAATGTTTAAAAAAAAAATATAGTATTTTCTGATTGTTAATACCAAAATTCCACAGAAATTCTTAGATTTCATAAAATTTAAAATTTGTCACAAATTTTAGTAAAAATTACCATTATACCTTCATAAAACACCAATACATTCAATATATATATATATATATATATATATATATATATATACATGGATGATATTATAAGGCCGGCCGGATTACTGTGCAAGTAAGGTCGCCTCTTATTTGGCCACTTGCACAGTGTTTTAAGGATTTCCAACAGTATAGATGGAAAGAATATCGAAAAATAAGCTAGCATGTTAATTTTCATACAATTTGGGAACTTGTAGGGTCTTCATCTTAACGGGTGAAAATTTATAGAAATCTTACCGGTTCAAAATTTCACCATTTAAGATGAAGACCCTACAAGTTCCCAAATTGTATGAAAATTGACATGCTAGCTTATTTTTCGATGTTCTTTCCATCCATATGGTTGGATTTCCTCAAAATACTGTGCAAGTGGGCCAAAACGAGGCGACCGCACTTGCACAGTGATAAGGCCGGCCGCATAGTATCAGCCCCATATATATATATATATATATAGTTATAGTTAAGTTATAGTTATAGTTATTAAAAAATGAAGGTAAAATAGTTATTAAAAAATATATTGATAATCAATCATAAGAGTATATAGTGTTATGGGTGAAAATTGTAGGACACGTGCCCTTCATCCGAATACCCACGTGTCCGGCCCATAAGTCCTCTAGTGTGTTAATCAAGATCCCCCTCAGCTCATTCCACAGCCCGGAATAATATACATATTCATCGGTTTCGAGTTATCCACCCCTTCAACGGTTGGGAACTCTTTGTCCGTTCTTCAACCTGAAACAGTTTTAGTCATTCCCCAGCTTAGCACGGTAATTACTCATTCTTCGGTCCAAAATAGTCTATTCATTCCTTGGTTCAAGGTAGATCATTCAACCTACAACCCGAAGAAACCTATATCCATTCGTCGGCTCTACCCTTCTAGAAGATTTACAGCTGTTATCCGGCTGTCGTTCTAGAAGATCTACAGTTGTCATCTAGCTGGCGTTCTAGAAGAACTACAGCTGTCGCTTAATTGGCGCTAAGCTGGAAGCCTAGCTGGAGCTAATCTGGCAAAACACATGCTGGAATTCCAAGCTTGCACCCCAAGCTACCGGAGCCTATAAAAGGCAAGAGTAACAGTTCATTTGGACTATCTCCATTCGAGACACCAAAACTCTGCTTTACTAAACACTAGCCTCCATCTCAACTAAAGATCAAGTTCTCTCTCCATTCATTTTGAGATCTCGATTGATCTTCACCTCTTTCTGTAAGAAATGTCTGTAATTACTTTGATGATAGTGGAAATTTCTCCCTCCGTGGTTTTTCCCCAATTCTCAGGGGTTTTTCCATGTAAATCTGGTTTCTCTTCTCTCTTTGTTTTGTTCTTTGATTGATTTTCTCCTGATCTAGTCACACAAAACAAATAAATTTAATTGCTAGAGTGGAATTATGGTTTTTACCTTGATTTTGCATCAATATATATATATATATATATATATATATATATATATATATATATATACGGGCATGATACAATAAGGCCGGCCGGATTACTGTTCCGGTAAGGTCGCCTCCCATTTTGGCCCTTGGAGCATGTTTTAAGGATTTCCAACCGTATGGATGGAAAGAACATCGAAAAATAAGCTAGCATGTCAATTTTCATACAATTTGGGAACTTGTAGGGTCTTCATCTTAACGGGTAAAAATTTATAGAAATCATACCGGTTCAGAATTTCACCCGTTAAGATGAAGAGCCTACAAATTTTCAAATTGTATGAAAATTGACATGCTAGCTTATTTTTTGATGTTCTTTCCATCCATATGGTTGGATTTCCTCAAAACACTGTGCAAGTGGGTCAAATGGAGGCAACAACACTTGCACAATGATAAGGTCGGCCGCATAGTATCATGCCCATATATATATATATATATATATATATATATATATAGACTTCTGATAACATGCGGCCGGCCGGATTATTGTTTCAATCCGGCCGCCGCCCAATTTGACCCCTTGGACCATGTTTGAAGGATTTTTTTTGTATGGATGGGAAGATCTGTTAAAAATAAGCTACCATGTCAATTTTCATACAATTTGGTAACCGTTTGGTCCTCCCACTTAACGGGTGAATTCTGGACCGTTCAGATTCCTATAAATTTTGATCCGTTAAGATGAAGACCCTACAAGTTCCCAAATTGTATGAAAATTGGCAGACTAGCTTATTTTTCGATAATCTTCCCATCCATACGGTTGGATTTCCTTGAAACATGCTCCTGGGGATCAAATCCGGCGCTACCGCAAATGAATGATATGCGGTACTGAATGAATCGATATATATATATATATATATATATATATATATATATATATATATATATATATTGATATTTAGGCCTTGTTTGGATTGGCTTTTTTTTGCCCCAGAAGCGCTTCCAGAGTAAGTTAAGCGCTTCTGGGACAAAATATTATGTTTGGATGGGCTTTCTGAGGAAAAGCGTTTGTAAAAAAGCGAAAACAGCTTTTTTCATAAGCTAGTGATTTGTAGCTTCTGAAAAAAGCTGTTCTGTAGAAACTGTTTTAGAATATGTCAATTATCAAAACACCCCTCTCAATCATTTTCAAGACTATTTTGAAAAATATCAATTACCAAAATACCCTTTATTATTATAATTATTTATTTCTATTTTTTATTATTATTATAAAACTGCTTCTGGATTAACTTATCCAAACATAAAAATAACAAAAACACTTAACTAACTTTGAGAATCACTTTTTTCAGAAGTCCTTCTAGCAAACAAGAGTACATATGAGAGAGAGAAAAAAATAATAGTTTAAGGTATGTGTACCAAAACCTCATCTTGGGAGCAATTTATTGCAGGGTGACACAGTATCGTGGGAGTATTGAATGCATGAATTAAGCTACTGTCATAAAAAAGAATAAGAACCACATTAAAACACAAATGTATTTAAAAGAGAACTTGTGGGGCTATTCCTTCAGTTTGATTGTGAATGATGCATACGATCAAGAAAACATAGGGTTGGCATTAGGTGGAGCCTTGCATTTATATCAATCATGAAGATTTTGGTATTGTTATAAAGTGATGAATGGAACATGTCGACTTTTGCATTGCAAAATATAGAAAGGGAGGGTGCTTGGACGGTTAACTTTTCAATTCTTTTCTTGATTCATTAAATTTGATAAGGTGGATAAATCATTTTTGTTTCATTGGTTTGAAAGTCTTATTACATAATGTCTTTATTGAGATATTATATTTTTATAAGATGTGGTCATCTAATAATTTTGGATAGCCACATTCGTATTCAGAGATGGAGACCCATCCAAATAAAAAAATTGTAAAGTTTTATCAAACAATCGAGTGATAAATTAGTGAAAAAGAATAATGTAATCGTTCATAAATAAAAGTTGGCTATTGTGTCCCTTTTCAAAAAAAAGAAAGTTGGCAACTGTGTCCAAACTCCATTGATGACTAATGTTTGTCCTTAGGACAAGGACTGGTAAGATGGGGTGGATGGAGTGGTTGCATGTTTGGGGAAACACAAAAAAAAAAAAGAGGAAATCAAAGATGCTAGTCCATCTTTGATAATTGATAATTTTGTGTTTTTTTTTATTAGTTGGTTTCTTAAGTTAAAAATTTGTGTTTTTCTTTCATTTTATAAAATTTAATAATATATCAAGGTGGTGTTCATTCAAAATGTCGAGTATGATTTCTCATATTCGAAAACAAAACTCATTCCGGCCTTCTTTTCAACAATAATTAAAGAGACCTTCATACCCATCTGATCTCTCTCATTCGAAATGAAAACCATTCGAGCCTTCTTCCCTTCAATAACTAGGGACCCATTCATACCTGCCTGTTCATTATTTGTCCATAGGACAAGGACCGATAAGAGAAGGTAGATGGAGTGGTTGCATGTTTGATGCTAGCCAATGTTTGATAATTGACAATTTTATTATTTTTTTTAAAGCTTAAATATACTATTTATCCCTGTATTATATCCCAATGTTCATTTTCGTTCATATACTTTAAAAATATTCAATATGATCCATGTACTTTACATATTCTGTTCAATACCGTCCCTGACGCTGACGTGGCACCACATATCAAATATAATCTAATTTTTTGATTTTATATTTTTTAATAAAATTATTTTTAAAAAATTATTATTTTGTTGATGTGACAGACGTGGCAGCACATATCAAATATAATCTAATTTTTTTATTTTTTTTATTTACACATGGCAGTATTTTGTTGATGTGGCATAAGTATTCTGTCACATCAACAAAATAATAATTTTTTAAAAATAATTTTATTAAAAAATATAAAATATAAAATATTTTTTTAAATTTTTTTCAAAAAAAATATATTTTTGAAATAAATAATTTATTTAAAATTATTTTTAAAAAATTATTATTTTGATGATGTGGCAGAATACGTATGCAACGTCAGCAAAATACTGTCACGTGTAAATAAAAAAAAATCAGAAAATTATGTTTTATTTCATCTGTGCTGCGACATCAGCGTCAGGAATGGTATTGAACAAAATAGACAAAATACAAGAACCGTATTGAATATTTTTAAAATACAGAGATAAAAATGAACATTATGCTATAATATAGAGATGAAGCGTATATTTAGGCCTTTCTTTAATAAACAAAAACCAATCCAGCCTTTTCTTAACAATAATTGAGGACCTGTTCATATCCATCTAATCTCTTACATTCGAAATGAAAACCATTCCATTTCCGGCCTTCTTCCCACCGGTAACTAGAGACCCGTTAATACCTCCCACATTTGAAATGAAAACCATTCCGGCCTTCTTTCCACCGGAAACTGAGGACCCGTTCGTACCTACCTATTCGTTGTAAAGATATACGCACCCACCACACTAATATACACATTGATATCGATGAGTGCTTATGTCACCTTTAATAAAGGATAACTTTTATCGGTGCCCGTATTACCTACACCTACACCTACACCTACACCTACCACTTTAGAGGTCCACAAGGGAATAAGCCTTTAAAGTCTAGGGTTTGTAGCTTATACACCTAAGGTCCGAATAATTTGGAAAGGGAAGTGTACTACCCTTTCACAGGTATAAATAAAATAACTCATCACCTAAATTAGAAGTGCATCAATTGCATGTGATGCTTTTGTAGTTATGGCCAATAAATATGAAAGCCAAATAAGTATGGAAAGATGAATAGGCAGTTGAAACTTTGAAATAGCACCAACTTTTTCACACTTTTGAGGACATTAACCACACATTTCTGGTAGTATAATGTCTTCACTGGCAAAAAAAATAAAGTCTTCAAGACAAAGAATCATCATGGTCTTGAAATTCAGAAAAAAAAAAATAAAAACAGGTAGATAGCCAATTCAATAAAACCATTTGATACAAATAACATTACTCTATATAATGATCTTAATATTGAAAGAATGAATGTTTTATTGTTAGTTCCTCGAGGGACCAAACCGTCGAACCCTCGAGCACATCCAGCTAAACGTACAAAGCTCATGCCGATCAAACCCCTGTGAAAAGAAATCTAACTTCATTAAAACAAACCCACCACAAACCCCAAGTGTGGATACCATGAGCCCACATGGGTAACTGACCATGGGCCTTACCTAAGGCTCTTAATTCTTATATCTACTTTGACACTGTTACATTTTCATATTGGGCAATTTGCCAAAATGACCCTGATCAATTTATTTTATTATTTTTTTGATCCTAGGTCAAAAATATTTGTCAAAATGGCCCTGTAGCTGCTCAGTCAGCAATCACCTTGCTGACTCGGATTAAAAACGGCCTTTAAAAGACCGATTAGCTCCAGAGAGATTGGTTCGAGTTAATCGGCATTTGAAAGGTCGATTTGCTCCATACTCCATGAAAAAGAGCACTATGGAGCTAATCGGCATTTGAAAGGCTGATTAGCTTCAAAGAGGCCCTCTTCATGGGCTGTGTTGAGCTAATCGGCATTTGAAAGGCCGATTAGCTCCAAAGCATCATCTTTGGAGCTGATCGGTATTTGGAAGGCCGATTATTTTTATAAAAAAAATTTATATTATTTTGTTATCCCAGTCAGCAGTTTGGTTGCTGACTGGGCAGTTCCAGGGTCATTTTAGCAAAATTTTTTGGCCTAGGATAAAAAAATAATAAAATAAAGGAGAAATTGGTTATATACCCCTCAAAAGTTTCATAATTGCATATTTACCCCGGAAAAAATCATAATTACTTGTATACCCCTGAAAAACATGTTGAATTGCAGATATACCCCTACTATTAGGATCAGTTGACAGAAGTTAACCAAATAATCTTAACCATGGTTAAAACTTAGGTTAAGGGTTGGAAAATGTCCAAAATACCCCTCTTTATATATTTTTTAACTATTTTAAAATTTATATTTTTAAAGGGGTATTTTTAAATTTATAGTCAAACAAATTTTTTAGGGGTATATATGTAAAGGGTATGATGGTCATTTTGCATGTCTACCGTTTGTTAACTTGACTGTTTTTCATTTGATTTTAACCCCAGGGGTATATACGCAATTATACCTATTATTCAGGGGTATGTATGCAATTATGTTTTATTTAAGGGTAAATACGCAATTTCAAAATTATTCAGGGGTACACCTGCAAAAAGCCCTAAAATAAATAGATCAGGGTCATTTTGGCAATTTGCCCTTTCATATTTAAGGATGTATTTTAATTATTAATAATTTTATTTTTTTTATCATTAATACATGTGATTTATCCACTTTTATCACACAAAAAAACGCTACAAAACAACAGCTATGTGCAGGGTCTGAAAAAGAGTCGGATCACTTAGATCTACTGTACAGAACCTACCATATTTTTTCTTGCAAGAGATTGTTTCTACAACTCAAACCCGTGGCCTTCGGGTCATATGGTGACAACTTAACCGTTGCGCCAAAACTCCCCAACATTTATACACTTTTATCAATATTTTATAAATTAAAAAATAGCAGCTCCTCCTCACATCAATAGACCGCTGCATATTTAAACAGCCAAGAACACTCAAAACGTTAACACTGAAACAGCAAATGAAACTTGAGCCTAAAACCTGCCACAGTTATATCAGTCAGCTAGGTTGTCAAGTATTACACAGTAATTAAAATATAAAATAATAAAATAAGCTTAATCTCAAAATCTTACAGCAAAGACAGCACAGGTTCCTGCTGTGTAGTCAAGACCTTTGAGTCTCCACATTCAAAACTTTATGCGTAAACACTTCCCAAACTATACCACCGGCTGTTGCTCTGAAGTCTTGAAATGGCTGTTTCTCTGAAGTCTTGAACTAGCCCTCATCATGCCATCGGTGGCATGATCAAATTAGTGGTCAAGGCAAAAATATGATTATCTCAAATTTCATGAGCAAAGCATTAGCCATGAACATGACGTAACATTCAAGATCAAATCAGAAGTTGGATCAGCATGCAAGAAATCTACATCATGGTGCACAGACAACTGTCCAAAAACTCGTCATCAGAGTCACTTGAATCACTGTAAAGCCATAAAAAATCTCATAAGGGAATGAAGAGAAAGGCCTTGATGGTTTGTGTTTTTAAAGTTATTCATATAGTTTTTCTGTGATAACTAGAGCTTTTGACACATTGCAAGGTCTACACCAGAAAACTAGTGCTGCGTGCTCTGACAGAATTTTAAGCATATCTAGAGATTATTGCAGCACAGCTTTAATTTCGAGAACTAAGTATCTAATTAAGGAAAAGTCACCTCCAAACCATGTGTAAGACAATGCACCATGTCAAATTAGACTAATCTTATTGCAAACAAGGTCAGTATAAAATTAAATTTAAGCACATCAAACACGCAAGTTGATTAACTTTAACAAGCAAAGGGCATTGAGCAAATGTGTGGCAAATGGTCAAAAAAATAGTGGGCGAAAATCCAGATAGCAAAATCAAAGAAGAAATTCATGGGACATTGGCTTGGGTATTTGTCTGAATACTAAAGCAACATAACAAGGGGACAAGCAGGCTTTTGGGATTTATTTGATAAATGGCATAAAGATCTTATTAGTTTACTTCCACCAGCTTCTCAATGCTTCACTCCGACAAAAGTTTTTTCAAAGAAAGAATGTGCATAACATGATGATCACAAATATGCAACAACTACTATTAGGTCCTTTCAAAAAAAGTGAATAAAACTAGATTAGATCAAAGACTCAAATCCAACACAAGCATGAAGATAGATGAAAACATACTTGAATTGCTACCTAAAGCAACACAGATATTGAAATCTACAAGCACACAATAATCTACTTTCTTATTTCCATATATCCATAAGATACTTGGGTGTGCTTATGAAAGTAAACATTTATTTGAAAATCAAAGTAACAAGGCCTGGAGTTCAACACAGAGGCCACACCGGGCAGGATAAGGGATGAAGGCGACAAGGCCTTTGAGGACAACCCCATGGAAGAGGATAGAGGGAACTAAAGAGGAGAGTATAAGCCTCCCTGAAAGCATGTCATATACAACTGGGGAGCACGCAGAGTGAACTTTTTTTTTTAAACGGGTTGTAAGAACATGTAACCTATCAATCCAAATTCTAAATAAAGCATGGTTTATCCACTTTTTTCAAACAAGAAAATCAAAGTAACAAAGGCAGCAGATAATGGAAGTTATATCTAGAATTGATGAAATAAGAACAAGGGAAAGACCTTAGTTGGTATTCCAGCACTTCCACCAGTTTACTCCCGTTGCGGTCTTTCCACTGAACTCTCCTTCTCGTTCTCTTCTTCTTATTCCTGGTTATCCCTCCATTTGCAACAACTGTAGGAAAAAGAGAATCCGTCTCCTCATCCTTATTATGCTCTCCCTGATCAACAGCCTTCAAAGAATTCGAACCGCCAAAATATTTCTTCCCTTTGGCCGAATTAGTTTTTGATCCCATTTTTGTCTCTCAAAATTGAAACTTGCGAAACTTATTCCTTCCAACAAGGCAAAATAAACAAGCACAGGTGCAAAGCCATAATATTGCGTGATTGGGATTGGAACCCTAATCCGGAATTCGCAAATCTCCAGTGAATTTAAGATAAATCGCCCAATTTCTTCCCTGAAATCAATCAAATTTCTCTTGTCCCAACACCATTGAACCCGCTCCAATCGAAAGAATCCCCGGATCGAAAAATCAAATCCAATACGAACTGGTGTATAATTAAAACAGAAACAAACAAATGAAAACAAATGTGAAAGTAAAATGACCGATTTTTCCGTGATCCATATGCGAGGAGATGCAGGATAGGGGGATTTCGCATGCAACCGGATCGAATCGCAGAAAAATTTCAAAGTTCCGGATAAAATTAGGGTTTCGATTTGTCCCCAAAATGGAAGGCGGGAGGGGAACTATGTTGATTTGCGAAATTAATGGAACTAAAACATGATCGTTTGGATGGTGAGATCGATAACTTGTGCCTTCAACCAATCTTTGCTTAACCCCATCCTTCAAACCCCAGCCGTCGGATTGCAAATTACCGGTCGATCATCAATCTACACTATTCGGATTCGGATCCTCTCAATCCGACAAGGCGCACAGACCACTATCGGATGCGGATGCAACAAAGAAATTCAGAATTCTTAAACAGCAAATAATAACTACATTGGAAATAGATGAAACAAACAAACAAGTTACAACCTGAGAATAAGGCTCAGTGCATCTGAAGATTACAAGCAGCAATGGAATCAAGAAGCCAAGTATGGCACACTGCATGAGCACCAATTTGAGCAGCAAGAGCTTCAGCATCCTCTGCTCTCTTCTTCAAAACATGTGAAACCATATCATCAGTGTTGCAACCCTGTGGAGGTTCAACACTATAAACAATTAAAGGTTTAGGAAAAGTTTCATTGACAGTTGAGACTTGGATGAGTTGAGTATCATCTTTCTGCAGAACAGTTCCACCAGCTGCTAAAATAAGGTCCTCAAGGTAGCCTTTGTAATAAGGCATGTAGTAGCCACTCAAGTAGAAACTCAAACCGGCAAATAACTTCGGCGCCTGCATGAGAAATTACAAACATTGATTTGGCTATATCATTGGTTACAATTTTCTGCAGATATTATTAACTTGAGTAGAAAGGGAAACCTTTTCCATAGCTCTTATTCTTCCAATTCTAGGCCCATCAAAGGAACCATTAACATCATGAGTGATCTCATAAGGTTCTTCTTCAATAGGGCCCCCAGCTTCCATGCAAGCCTTGATCCCTGTAAAAAATTTAGTATTTAGAAATCACATGAACTAAGTCCTGAACAGCAGGCGAAAAGAGGGTAGTTGAAAGAAATGCTTACAATCTATTCTTAACACCCATTTCCCTGCCAAAATGGCCATGAGAACCTTGAGTGTTCTGCTGCAGGCACCATGCTCATTCGTGGATGCAATGATATGCGTGATTTTTGGTTTCCATGCTTTGGTGATAATTGCACCAGTCAGTCTAGCAAATTCATTTAGAAGAACCTATACAACACTCAAGAGTCAATAGTCAAGATGAGCAAAATTTCTCATTGAATTTATAAGCAAAATTTCCATTTTATATTTAGTATTACTTTCTCCTCATCAGAGAGAGCAGATCCAGAAAGAACCCACTGAGAGCTGACAAAGGTTGAGGCTGTCCAAAGCTCATTGCCTCCTTTCTTTGTTAATGAGGTGAGATTGTCAGATGACTTGCAAGAAGAATCACTGGTGATAGGAAATAACACAGAATGTCAGCTGCGAGCCACCTGTAACCAGAACAGTGCGTATGTACATATATATGTTAAATGGAAAAAAAATAAGAGAAAATCCATGCCTTTGGGTTGAAGGGTGCTTGTCCTCAATCTTCTTTTTGGCCTTGGATCTATCACATGGTAACCTATGTGAAGCATGAGCAGGACAAAGCAGCAGAAACTTTTCCTGTAACAGCAAAAGACGAATAGGTTAGATGTTAAGAGTACTCTAGATATAGATTCAAAATAGAAATCAATATAGGATATGGTAAATGAAGGCATCAAAGTGGCTTACATAATCCCGGCGGCAACCTGAGATCTCAAAAGCACAAGGAACATGAAAGCTTCTACGGCAGCTTTTGACATAGCAACCGAGAGCTGCTCCCTTCAGCCCACAGCTGCTGCATTTGATCTTAGCAGCACGGGCTAACTCTGCTTCCACATTCATAGCAGTATCACCAGCAAAATATATTTGTGGTGCCCTTTATCAATGAAGGATGATCGTAAGTAATTTTGATAATACTACAAAGTTTACAAACCCAAACCCATATTAGAAGCACCAAACCCATAATAGAAGCATACCATTCAATGCACTGCTGATGTACATGCAAAACATCAGGTGATGGATGGTTTTCATCAACTGGTATTCCATTAAGATAATGAAGCATTTCCCCAGAAGCCTGATCACACATCAAGAATTAAAATTAAATCTTACAGAAAAAGCATGAATACTATCAAAATTGACTTGAAATGAGCTTGGAATTGATTTTAGGTAATACAAATTTCAGATGGTTAAATAAAGCAAGTATAGATAAGGATATACCTCAGTGATTTTCAATGAATGACAGAACACACATTTAACTGATGCTTCTGTGGCAGCATATGTAGAAACCGGAAAGGGCTGACTTTTAGATAGATTCTCATGTTCATGTTCAGAATCAGAAATGAGTGGTGTTATGCCTTTAACATTGATGTCACATCTATCATCTCCCTTGCCAAGCTCCTTGTTTAGTTTTTGTTTCTTGGATTCTCTAATTTCATCCTCTTCTGTCTCACTGGCTCCAACATTTAGATCTTTCCTAGACGGACGTTTCTCAGGAACAATCTTGTTTTCCTGAAAAATGGTTTGACACCCAAACATAACCAACAAACCAAACAAAAAAGAAACAGCATATGGACACATTTAAGATAAAGAGATGAAAACTATAGATGCATAGATATGAAGCAGAGCCTCAGAACACATGGTCACCCAAAACTAGTATGAAGAAGCAAATAAAGGTAATTAGTATTTCAAAAAGAATAGCCTAAATTCTAAGAACTAAGGATAAAAATCAGTTCAGTTAGCCATGAAGAGATAAATTCATGGGTTGGACTCACAATCTAAGATATGTAATCTGTGATAGTCATAATCCAGGTTAAGGTAAAAACTTTTTTGACCAACATGTAAACAAGCATGAAGGAAGGTTGTTTGTTCTAAATTTAAATTGACAAAAGTGTCATTTATTGATGGCTTACATGGTCACTTCCTCGGTAGTTACTTTCATGATCTGAATCCTTCAAGTCACCAAATGATGGGGGACTATAAGGTGCTTCTTTGTTGACAAAAGCCAGCTCAGCTCTGTTCATATATTCCTTTCTTCCATGCATTGCAAGTTCATCACTCTCTCCAGTTTTATGTGTCAGGTTTATCTTATTGCCAATTATACTTGTGCATGACTTCAATGCCAATTTAGGCACTGATTTTTCTGTTGACTTATCCACTTTCATGTTGGCAGAAGTTGGACTCCTATTTGAAGGTGTCTTCATGTCTAAAAGCATTAAAACAAAAAACTGTTACTTATGACTATAATAAATTTGAAGAGCACACATGTTCAAGGATTAAGTTCAGTACCCATAACATTAACTTGAGACCCTCGCTGCAGAAGAGTAACCCCAAAAGCAGTGCTCATACTTTTGTAGATGGTTACTATTGTTTCCATATGAGTGGAAGGCCTTAACCCTGCAATAATTTTCTCAAGCTAATGTAAATGAGAAGAAGATTAACAGAATATTATAATGTGTATATAAGTATTAAGAGAGACACCTTCAGGAAGAAACGTTGTGTTGCAAACTGGACAACAATTTTCAGTATTGATTGGATTATTAATGCAGCAACTGAAGATCAAAAAGTTGAATAAGCATAATGTGAGTGCTATATACCCAATCAATATTATTCAATTTAAAGTTATGAAACACATCAAACCCGCAAAGAATGTGATCACAAGGCAACAATTGTGGCACGCTCAGCAAATTCAAGCTGTCACAAAATAAAAACCAGAGTTACCATGCAATTAAATAAATAGCTCATCTACAGCATACAGTAAATTGGCTAGAGGCAGGATGTTAATCAAAAGTTCAAGTGTGCACCCATTTGGAGAATCTATTGGTCATAAGACTGAAAAAAAAAAGCCTAAACTAATTGGAAATTAATGAACATTCTTTTTTTTATAAATGTGGACAAGCCACTAGAAGCAAGTCATAGGCATGGTTTGAACTCTCAATCTCTCTTTGTGAGAGGGATTTGGCTAGCCAATTTTTCTTGTGAAAGTTAATTAATGAACATTCTTAAAGTGCCAAAAGACAGGATTAAAGTGGCATACTTGCTCCATTGATCATCTTTACTATGTCATTTTTATTGGAAAGGGAAATATTATCTTTAACTCATAGATTAATTATGTGACATTACTGAGCATCTAGCAACTGATTAAAAATTGTCCATGATGTAGTGTTCAAATTATTTCTTAAGCACACCCAACACTAACATACTAATATTCATTTATGCACACAAGTTACTTATAATCTATACTTTTTAACATGTGTCATTATTTGTCACAGCAAACATGTGTCATTAATTAAGTGACACTGCATCTAACAACTGATCAAAAGTTGTCCATGTCATAGTGTTCAAATTATATCTTAAGCACATCCCAACACTAACATATTAATGTTAGTTTATGCAAACAAATTAGTTATGATCTATACTTGTTAATATGTGCCATCATTCAGACAAAATTAAAATGTTTTTTTTTTTGCAAAATAATTATTTCTTTGTGAGCATTGCCACTACAATGGAAGAAATTACTTCGCCAGTAATTCCCTTTGCCAACAAACCTACATCTAAGAACCTAGATTAAAATATAAAGAAAGAAAAAAAAAATGTCAATTTGGTTTAGCTTAGATTGATTAGAAGAACAAGACCCGTGGCAATAAGAATGATTTGATGACAAAAAGGGATCACAGTAATAGCTTCAAAGCTGTGAGCTTTTCTTCAAAAAATATCAGATGTTGAAAATACAACTTTCTCATTTCACAATAGTAGACCTAAACCTATCCAAAAAAAAAAACATCCAAAAAACTGTGAAGAATCATAGGAAGAACAAATAAAACTGGAAACAAGGAGAACTAGATTTTTGTTATTCAAAAAAAAAAAAAAGAACTAGATTTGCAATTATGACAAGAAATAAAAAAGATGGGAAATTGGGCTACCAAATGGGGCATTTCAGCTCCAGCTCCATCTTCTGGAGATGTAGCAGCAGGGGATTCAGAAACCTCCTCAAACCCTCATAATCCTCCATCGTCTCACCCTCACTCCTTCCTTCCTTCCCTCCCTCTGTAGATCTAGGGTTCATGAAACGCAACTACATTAAGTTTTTAGAGGGGCAAAGTGGCGGGAGTTTTGCGATTCCGCGAACCGTTGAATTAGTTTGGAGCGCGCGGGAAACTTCCCATGAAATCGTCAAACATGCGCGCGAGAATAAAGATTGATGGGCCTCTGGACCACTTGCTTTTGAAAAAAATCCAAAATCGATTTTTATAATAATAAAAGCACCTCGTGCGTGTGTTTTAAAAAAAAAATGAGTTAATTTTATGAATAAGATTGCTTTTTCACTCTGAAACCTCAACTTTTTTAAGAATATAAGAGACCCTCAATTTTCTTTAAGTTGCAAAAAGGCACCTCCGTCAATGAGAATATAACGGTCATCATATCAATATATTAACTTTATCATTAACTTCAACTAATTGAGAGTTTTTCATTAACTTGAAAACTAACTGTTTATTGGATTGACCAACTCTAATTAGATAAACAACCCCTTTTCTCGTGACAAACCCCTCTCCCGCGAGATATGAAAATAACAAACAAAACAAATAACAAGAATCCTAACGAGTTAACTTCAAACAAAACAAAATTGATTACAATTAACATAACAAACAAAATTCAACTAATCCTCTCCAATTGAATTAAATTAACAAACAAAATAAAATTGATTCCAATCAAACTAACAAATAACATTACATTCCAAGGACCCTAACCCTAATAGCCGCTGCCTAAGATTCACGACCTGCACCTGCCGCCACCCAAGAGCTTTCTAGAGAAGAGCAGGAGCCTTTCCTTTTGATGGCATGTCAGCATCCAATCCATATCACATTGAAGGCCTTAAAAATCCATAAAAATCTCACTGACCACTTATGTGGCCCTCTTCTTCCCTCTCTCTCTCCCTCTCCCTCTCCCTCTCCCTCTCGAAGCGAGACCAAATTCATAGCCCTAATTCTCACCTTTTTATGAGATCGGCAAGATGATGATGATGAAAATAAAGGAGCCAAAGATCGCTTATGGAACTACACTCCGTCTTTACTCAAGCTTAACCACAAACAACAACTACGGATCTCGCGCATGTGCCACTCCAGGAGTCATCAGTGACAGTGAACACCCCGGTGACCCCAAACTCATCCTCGATTTCTTCGTCCTCCACCGAGGCTGGTCCTCCCAAGATGAACATTGGAGTTGGCCTCTCCCCCACACCAGAAAACGAATCTTGGGCGGCTGGAGGTGTGGGGCTCGCAGATCTTGGGTGGAGGCAAGCGTGGGACTCGCGAATCATGGGCGGCCGCAAGAAGGGTTAGGGTTAGGGTTATTGGGAGTGGAGTAATGTTTGTTAATTTGATTGAAATCACTTTTATTTTGTTAATTTGATTTAATTGGAGATTATGAGTTGTTTGTTAATATTTGATAAAATGGGGTTGTTTGGCTTAATTTCAGTCTTAATAAACAGTTAGTTTTCAAATTAATGAAAAACTCTCAATTAGTTAAAGTTAACAACAAAGTTAGTATGTTAACATCACGGCCGTCACGCTCTTATCGACGGAGGTGCCTTTTTGCAACTTAAAGAAAGCTGAGGGTCTCTCATATTCTTAAAAAAGTTGAGGTACCAGGCTGAAAATAGTATTGTTCAGGTGGGTAAAAAAAAATTAACCCAAAAAAAATATAGATAAACCACATTCATTGGAGATTAGAGGGATAATAGATACATATAAATGACATTATAACCTTTGTATGTAGGGTGTCCTAATGACATCCCGACACATAATTGTACCCGAGATGGACCCTTGGTTTTTTAGGGTTATTTCTTATCTATGAAGTTTGACCTAGGTGGCTATACCTTGTAGATCTTGTATCCAATGGAGAGTGGTTGGTAATCTAAATAGGTCAGAGTAGTGAGTCCATATGTGAGTTGCATAGGGACATGATGCAAGGAGGTTGGAGGTCATTTATGGTTCTTGGTCACAAAGGTAGCAATCAGTCTTGTCCCCATGCCAATGCTTTTTCAATAGGTTTTCAAGTGTGAGTTTTTTGTTATCTCAGGACAGTCAAGCAAATAGCTTAACTTTCAAAAGGCATAGTATTTTCCAGAATGAGAGATGGACTGGACTCTACATGGCCCTGCCTATGATGAAGGGGTAGAGGAACTTAACGTTGAAATGGCTATTTGAATTTAGCTTCCAACCCTTACGATCCTCCGTTATAGTGTCCCTTCATTGGAGATATGTTATGTGTTTGTTCAATTGGGATCTTACCTCAGTGCATAGCGGTCTCGGAGCTAGGAGAGGTTGTCCTTGGTTGATGCAATTATAGGCCTCTTTGATAGTGATGGCTTTGTTAAGAATCAAGCCTTGCAAAGCAGGAAACCGGTACCCTGGTGATATGCCTTCAATCCAGTTCAATTGTCAAGCCAACAGTTTATATATAGTTGAGTCACTTGTAGTTATGCAAGATATATTTGCCATGGTGACATCTCTTTGTTCCATGAGTCTTTGCCAAAAAAATGAGATCCACCCCTTTTTTCTCTAAAAGGGATCTAAGTATAAACCTCTAGACCTTTCAAACAGATCTCTGCTTCCCAAGTGAGGATCCTCAACTACCATTTGCTAATTAGCACTTTATTAAAATATTGTAGATTGATGATTTCCCATCCTCCTTGTTCCTATGGCCGGCAAAGTCAATTCTAGCTCACTAGTCTATAGAATTTGGAACTTGCCTCTGGATCCCTCTATAGAAAATCTTTGTGCATCTCATATTTTTTTTTTCAATCACATATTGTGGGAGTTTGTGGATTGACATCTAGTAAGTTGGAACTGTTGTTGTACGGAGTTGGTTATTCTACCTCCCATGGAATGGGGATTCCCCTTCGAAGAGCTCAACCTCCTTCTCACTCTTTCTACCAAGTTATTCCAATCCTCCTTTATAGGTTTAGCCTCTGAGATCAGGATACCTAGGTAGTTGATGGGTTATGTCTCTAGTTTGTAGTTCATGATCTCCTCTATAACTTCTAGGCTTTTGTTGTCGTATTTGATTAGGTAGATGGCACTTTTCTATAGTTGATTTTGAGCTTTGAGAACCCGTTATAAAGGTAGAATACGAGTTTTAGAGTTTTGAGATAGGCGAGGTCTCTTGGGCATAGAACTATAAGATCATCGACATATTGTAGTGGAGTGACGTCCTTAGTGACATCCTCCGTGTTGTTTCTACCACATTTGATTCCTCTAAAGATGTTAGCTCTGGAGGCATTGTGAAGTATCGTACTAAAGACATTCGCTACTAGTGTGAATAGGAGGGATGGGGGTTGACTTGATGTATGCCTCTTCTTTGTCTCACATATCCCATTTGTGCTCCATTTATGAGAAGAGATGCCTTTGAAGAGTGGAAGATTGTTACAATCCAATCCACCCATCTTGGGCTGAACCCACAAGCCTCCATGATTTACAGAAGAAAATATGAGTCTCCAATGTTGAAAGTTTTCTCAGAGTCAACCTTGATTAGTGCTCCATTTGCCATGTCATGTTTCATGCAAAAGATTAGTTCTTCAGTCGGGATGATGTTATCTTGGATACTTCTTCCTTTGATAAAGCAGTTTGGATTCCATTAACTAGCTTCCCAATCACATGTTATAGTCTGTTGGCAAGGACCTTTGTGATTATCTTCATGGAGCAGTTAAGTAGGCTTAGTGGTCTCTAATCACTAATAGTCTATGGCCTTTCACTCTTTAGAATGAGAATTGTATGTGCCCAATTAATTATTTCCATGTTTGTCCTATGTAAGAGCCGCTATGTTTTACGGCCCGATTAATCGCCTAAGCATTTCCTCTAAGTATGGTTAGTGAACTAATCCCTTGCTTAAATTAATATGAGATATTAATAAGAACCCGGGACCAATTAATGACAATTCAAAGAAGAAGGGACTTAAACGTAAAGAATCCTCTTTCTCCAACTTAAAAGGGGAGGGGGTTTACAGGAAATTACAAAAGGCTTTAGTGGTTATGTGAAAATACTCATAATGAATGCATGCACCATTAAACCACATAATGCTGATGGAGAAAGACAACGGCTCAGATCAGCGATGTGTATGCATCGCATGGTTAGAGATGAAGCGCGAGGAGGCCTGGAGCGGGACTCACTGCCACGCGGAGCATTCGGAGTCATCTATCTGAGACGCAGTTCGATCACGAGGCGCGCATGAGCGTATACACCTCCGCCTCGCTACGCTGAACGCCACTCCCCACTTAGTCTAGCAAGATGGAACAACATCCGTTTATTCGGAGCGCGGCTCATACCCGAGGCATTACTACGAATAACATTCAAATGTTCTCCTTTTCACTACTACTAGTTGACGGAATCCCAGTGCCGTGATCTACGCCAAGCTTCGGGGAAATCTGTTAATGCTCCATCACCTCAAGTTCCTGTGATCTCGAAGTCCCAAAACACCTTCTCCTCTGGCAACATAAGGAGCACGAATTCCTTCTCCAAGGCCATCCTTCTTCATTTGAGACGAGAGAGAACCAACGAGGAAGAGAGAGGAAGACTACTCCTTCGCGATCGGAGTTGAGCGTCACCCACACCGGAGCCACCAACAAGAGATCCAGACGTAGTGAAGGCAGGGAACTCGAACGTGGAAGTTGAGAAAGGAACTGAGGAACTGTGCGCAGCCGGACCTCACCGTAGTGGTCAGTCCGAACTCTCTCTCTCTCTCCCTCTCTCTCTCTCTATTTTTTCTCTCTTACCTCCTCTTGGTAGTCCCAACCCCCACTCTCTTGGCTCGGATGTGTGACAACGCTCTTAGGAGGACACTGCCGAATTGCCACTGAACGCCGAAATGTCGTGACGGAATGAAAGGGAAGTGGGAACGACTAACGCGACGACCATGCCCTCGTCTAGTAGCGCGGTGGATCACCTCTGTTCAGGTGAGCCCTATGAATTCTTTGAGGGTCCTGAGTATATGCATGTGTAAAGAGTCTTATAAAGGGTTGTTAAATGAAAGATGAGAGGGAGGTTAAGGTGTTAGTTTTGTTTTCACGCTTGGCTTACAGGGTGAGGCCATATGAATGTATGAAATTCCATCTTTAACAACCTCTTTGGAATGATAGTCAGCACCTTAATGAATGTCTGAACTCCATGTTAAATTTTAAGAAAGAATGGTATGTTTAATCAGCTCAGAAGGATGGTTTTTCTAGTGATAAGGAAAAACAATTACTTGAGTTAAGTGTGGTTAGTTGGTTGAAGAGATGGGATTTGTTTTGGAACTAATGAAAACAAAAGAGTTTGGTTTATTTAAACCTGGAGACTGATCAGTAAATGAGAAGTCTCACCTTCATTTGTATTATATATAGGAAGGATTGATTAAGAGGACAAGGTGATAAATCAAGTATAATTAATGATAGTTGGTGGAGGCTAATTAAATTAATGAGTAAATGGCAAGTCTTGACTGATAGTTAATAAAAGATAATATTAATTAGTTATGGACAAATTATAGCCATTGGTAAAAGGTGTGAATACCAGGCTATGTGTTGACATGAATTGGTGAGGTATTGAATTCATTTAACTTGTAGGGGTTCGAAATCCATTACTAGGCCGCAACCCATTGCAAGTTGATCACTGAAAATGGATTTGGATTTTACAGGGGTTGAACCCAACCATGATTAACTAATCTATTAACCTAACTAAATGAATGCTATCATGCCCATGAATATTGTGAGGGACCTTGAATGGGTGGCCATGTTTACGTGAGGATCATGAAAAATTAATTAGGAGCATGTTTATTTTCATGGACTAGGATACATATTAAGCTTAGACTTAATTACCAGGTCTCGACACAGTGCGGGAAGGCGTGTTGAGAGGGGATTAGCGACTGAGTAGAGACATCGTTGATCAGGTAAGTACTTTAGCCTAGATCTTTTATCATTGGATGTATTTACATCATTGGTGCTTGACTTTTGTGGTATATACATACATATCTGCTTTTTTGGATGATTATACTTTGATATATGAATCCATATCCATGTATGTATGTTTGTTCAATTGGATGGTTGTTTCCACTTGATATGGGTTATTCTTGTGGATTCTTCGCCCGGTGCAGTGGAGCGTGTGGCTCCTGATTGACGTTTAGGGCAGGTGGACACCTTGTTAGTGCTTTCCTGTCAAGGGGACGATACTCTGGCTGTCCTGTATGCCCGTCAGTGGGATGATACGTTGACCGTATAGGTACATGTATGCGAGAGTAGCGCTACAGACTGAGGATCGGTATCAGCTTAGGCTGATGGCTGCCAGGGGGGTAGTTTGCAAGCTTCACTTGAGTTGCTTGTCTCGAAATGACATGATTGTAGTTATGGAGTCCCTACCGTTGGATAGTTTTCATTGGGGTAGGTCTCAGACTCTAGATGGTTTGGCCGGTGGGATTTGTGTTTCCCAAGCCGGGTTGATGGTCATGTTTCTTGATTTGCTCATTTATTTGCTTATCTTATATTGAGTTTGACATGACTTTATTATTCCATGCGGGGTGCTTACTGGGATTTCCTTATGAAAGCTCATATACTTGTTGATTTTCCTTTTTCAGATCCTGAGGAGTAGGACGCAGGCACTGGGAGTGCCGCGTGGGACTTGAATGCAATTGCTGGGATTTACTGAGGTCAGTCACCTCTGATCGGCTTGTGTGTGAGAACATATTATTCTAGGTTCCCTTGTAGGAGCTAGTTATGTTATAACTGTATGGTCTTCGGACCTATAGATTGTATTTTGCTTTCGCTTTGTACTTATGACATTAGGCATACTTATGTCTTTATATTTATATCCGGTTGTGCGTTCCATATGTGATTACTGATCATCGAGGCTTCGTATCCGGGCAGGGGTTGTCCCCGTTCGGGTACTGTTGGTCTGTCACGTGCCCATGCGCCAAGGGTTTTGGGGCCGGGGCGTGACATTTGTCCTATCTTGGTACAGGTCATCAAACATGTGGATTATATCTCCCTTCACGAAGGGCCATCCTTGTGGATACACTCCTATGGGGAACCCATCATATCCCAATGCCTTGTTAGGGTTGAGATCTTTTACACCTTGTAAGATTTCTACTTATGTGAAAGGGTTCTCCAAGATTGAGATATTGATACTCTCCTTGTGTTAGTGTATCGTAGTTCCCTTTTGGAACCTAACAGTCAAGCAAAGTGGTCCTTGGTGGCTTCTAGGATATCCTTAGGCTCTATGAGGGTTCTCCCTTGATTCGAGATTTGATGTAGTTAATGTTCCTCCTTTGGTTTTCCATTCTATGGAGGAATTTAGAATTGTTGTCACCCTTCTGCAATTAGGAGATTCTTGAGCATTGTAGCCATAGTGATTCTTCCTCCCTTAAAATACCCTCGTATTCCATTTGGAGCTTGAGATAACTATCCTCCCATGTTGTGGCCTGTGTGTTGTCTTCAATCTTGACATCTTCAGCCTCCAAAAAGGTATAGGAGCTCCTTGTTTTGGCCTTGGGTTTCTTTGTGCCATTTCCATAGTCTCCCTCTCACCGGGGTTAGCTTCTTTGATAAAGTATAGACTCCGACCATTTTGCAATCCCCCTCTTCCCCCCCCCCCCCCCACCCACCACCCACCCGCCCACCAACTACACGCACACACACCCCCACCACCCCACACCATCCTTTAATCATATCCTATAAGCCCTCTCTATTAGCCCAATCCCCGTTGGTGGCTTTCCATATCAAGTACCCCACAATCGAGACATATGGGTGTATGATCAGAGCATATTCCAAGTGTGTCGTTTGCCACACTCTTGGGAATTTGTTCATCCAACCTGTGAAAAAGAGGTATCTATCCAATCTAGCCATGGTTGGGTTTCCTCGTCCGTGTGTCCATGTGAATTTCCTTCCTAATATAGGAGGGTCATATAACTGTAGTTGTTGTCGAGTGTTATTGAATGCCTCATGCTCTTGTGAGTTTCCAATCCCTTAGCTTATTTCCTCACCTTCTCTAATGGAGTTGAAGTCTTCTCCTACCACCCATGGTCATTGCCATCTTCCCCATATCGCTTTAATTTCTCCCCAAAAAGTACCTCAGTGTGGTCTCTCGCACAATCCATGTTCGGTTGTGGACATCCATCTTGTGGTGTCCCATAAATCTTCCAACATCATTGTTGGGGATAAGGTATCCACCAAACTTGATATTAGCTTCATTTGCATGTTTTTCCACCCAATGCAACATCCACCTTGAGTAAGTATTGTTGGCAGTATGGAATGACAATCATAGGTCACTCCTCTTATAGATTTCCAAATTCTTTTGTTAGTCGATGCTAGCTTGGTCTCTTGTAGACATAATACATCAATGTGCATTTTGAGGTAGTCTCTCACAAGATAACACTTTCTTCTCTTTCATAAACCCCTAACATTATATGATATTATTTTCATAATAATACGGTGTATGCCCTCCATATGCAAGCATGGTTTTGGAGGGGAACCTAGTTACTACTCCTCTTTCCCTTAGCTTTTTCTTTTTCCGATTACTAAATGTATGTTAAGAATGGTTGAGTGCTCTCTTGGGGTAGGTTTATATCAACCCCCACAAGTAGAGCAGCCAAGATGAGGCCCATTTCAGGCCATTCACACAATGTTAGAAGAACAATAGAGAAGTTGGAGGTGTTACCTTCAGGGTCGAGGCAATCCATTCTTCTTTTTGTTCCTCGTAGTTGTGGTACTTCATGTGGCTTGCGGTTCGCACTTGGTGTGGGTTCTTTGTTCTTTCTTGGTCTTCCCCGTAGTCGAGGTGTTACTTGTGGAAAGTGCAAGCTTTCTTTCTTCATGTTGACTAGTTGTAGGGTCTTGTAATAAGGTTTCATAGGATGGTTGGTCCTAATTAAGGATGTCTTGTTGGATGTTATTTGCTGAGATAAGCTCCTAAACAACTTTCAAGATAAGGTTCCAAGATCCTCTAATGTATCAAAGTGAAATTTTGCTCATATCAGCTCCACTACCAATCCTTTCTTCGTCAATACATTTTCTTTTAAATAGTACCTTTCCTTTACCTCTGTGGGTAGGAAAATCATGGTCGTGATAGCGGACGCAAAGCTATTGAACTATGGGTCTTTTATCGAAATGGAATGGCCTTACTTTTTCTTTTTATTTATTGTGAATGCTTCGATCATTACATAGAGTAACCAAGTAGGAATCAACATATTTGTGTTTTACTCCCCGTAATTCTTCCTCAGCCAGACTTGGGCAGAATAGTAGAGCAAGTACAAGTATACAAGTATTAGTAGCATAGCTAAAATGCGTAAATGAGGGTAATGAATTGAGTCCATAATGGGTTCATGTGGACCATAAGGTGTGTAAGGCCTGCGTTAAGACCCGCTTCACTTCTCCGTGGGTGCTTGCCACAAGAGTAGTCATGTGGGGCCCACCTTCATTGCATGTTAAGTGGGTAATGAAAGAATAAAATTATTAAGTTCATAAGGATATAACAACAAACCCATTTTAATAATTTACTCCTATTCCATCCATTAATTTAATACCATCAACATTTCAGTCAATCATGGGATGTACAAAGGGGCAAAAGGGCAACCCGGTGCTTCAAACCTCCCGCTATGTGCGGGGTCCAGGAAAGGGTAAGACCACTTGGGTCTATAAATAAATATAAACAAATACTATTTTTTAGATATATACTAGCAAATGATTATTGCTCAAGACTTTCTAAAAAAATAATAATTATATAATAACAGATACCCCTCGTGTTGTTAACAATTTTAATAAAGCAAGTAGTTATTATGATTTTTAAATTTTAAAAATCTGAAATTCTAAAATAATTGAAAATATGAATTTAATATTTTATTTTTTAAAAAAAAATTTAGAATTCAAAATTAACTATTAACTGATTGACTCATGAGTCATATGTTTAGTAATATAGATAGATTAATAATTTATATATTTTTGAAGGACATGAAAGCAAAATAAAAAAACAAGTAAATTTTTTTAAAATTATGAGAATCTGATCCGTTAACGTCCACGGCCGCCTGTTCAATGAACTAACGCCCCGTTTGGTTGGCAGGAATGGACTGCCAAGGAATGGGAGTGAATCCTTACATTGGTCATTCCTTTGTTTGGATGGTAAGGAATGGGAATGGAGAGAGGAGTTTGATTCCTCAAACCAAAGGATTGGGATTCCGCCCAAATCGGGCGGAATACTCATTCCCGGACCTTGAAAAGACTTATTTTCCCTTGAAATTTAATTCGTCAGCCTCTCCTTGCTTCATTCTCTCACCGCATGAACCCTACTCCATCTCTTCATCCTCCCTCCGGTCTCCCAAACCAGACTCCACCGCCACTCCAACATCTCTCTCCGTTCTCCGGCTCCCGAGTACACCGCTACGGCCTCTCTCTCCGTGCTCCGCCCTCCCAAATTTCTCTCTGAGGTAATACTCTCAAAATCACTGTTTTTTGTTGGTTGTTGCCATGTGCTGGTTGTTGCTTGCTTTTGGATCTTGGATCAAATGTTTATTGGGCATCTTCATTGTTGGATCCACTCATTCTTACATTTTTTTTTTCAATTTTTTTCTCAGTTTGCTTCTTCCTTCTTGCTTGTGTATTTTTCTTAGTTTATTTTCCTGCAGATCTGATGCATAAGGACCATCTGGTGTTGTTTCCCATCTTTAATCCCATGATTTTGAGTTTTTTTCTTTGTTATGGTCAATGAGTGTCTTTTCTTTTTGTTATCCTGATTTTTTTTCTTGGTTATTGGCAACAGATGCCTTCTTTTTAGTTAATGATTGTTCTATGTTTTGTCTTTAAAGAAGTTTGAAATGAGATGATTCCATGCTTGGATGAAAATATCTTTGTTATATTCTTGAAGTTTCTTGAGCCTTTCCCTTTGTTATATTCATGAGCATTCACTAGTTGCTCAAAATTTGTCCCTCATTTAAGAAGTTCTTCATAACTTCCTGATTGAGTAATTTTACTATCTTGCATAACTTGTTAAAAATAACAAACAACATCATGCTAAGCATATTAAGGATTAGAGAACCAAATAAAAAACATTGCCATAATTTCTTACTTCATTGCATATTCTATTATCTTACTTCAAAGAGATATCAAGCTGTATCTGTGTACACTTTTTTAGTTCTTTATAAATGTATGGATCATTCATCTTAAGAATTCATATATGTGTTTTTTTTGTTTATTTAGATTTTGATAATATGACCAAGATTAAAGAGCTTCGGGTATATTTCGCAATGATCATGTGCTACTTTTACGTACTAAGCGTCATGATCACTATATGTGCAAAGAAACACCACAATGTTAGAAAATGAATGATTCAACGTGAGATTATGTCAACATCGATGAGACGCCGCAAGCAACAAGAGTACCTCCACCGCTTGGTTTATGAAAATGAAACCAAATGCATTGACAAACTACGCATGGATCGACGTTGTTTTCATAATTTGTGCCAATTGTTAACTACAACCGGTGGGTTACGAGGCACGATTAATACTGGTGTCGAGGGGATGACCGCAATGTTCTTAAACATTTTAGCACACCACGTCAAGAATAGAGTAATCAAATTTGACTTTATACGATCAGGCGAGACAGTTGGTAGACATTTTCATGCTGTGTTAAAGTCTTTTATTCTTTGCCACTCTGTTCTTTTGAAGATACCAGAACCTGTACCTGAAGATTCAAATGATTATAAGTGGAAGTGGTTTAAGGTAATACTCTAAGTCCAAATGATCCGACATTATTATTGAATATAACTACTAATTCATTGTTTATTCAATGTAGAATTGTCTTGGCACATTAGATGGGACACATATTCGGGTGAATGTGCCCAAAGTTGATCGACCACGATATAGATCAAGAAAATTTGATATAACTACCAATGTTCTCGCCGTTTGTAGTCAAGACATGCAATTTATCTACGTTTTATCTGGATGGGAAGGTTCTGCTCATGACGGTAGGGTCCTTAGGGATGCCGTAACAAAACCTAATGGATTGAAGGTTCCAGAAGGTAATAAAAAAGGTGTTTTTAGTGCTTCAATAGATCTTATGAATAAATGTCCTTTAAACCATTAAATAATAAAAAATGTTTGACAATCTACCAGGTTTCTATTACTTAGTGGATGCCGGGTATGCAAATTGTCCTGGTTTTCTCGCGCCTTTTCGAGGACAACGCTATCATTAAGTTCTTGGGCCGATGGGCATCAACCACGAACACCTCAAGAATTGTTCAACATAAAGCATGCTAGTGCAAGAAATGTGATTGAGAGGACATTTGGTCTTCTGAAAATTCGGTGGAAAATTTTATCTAGTCCAAGTTTTTACAACATAAATACCCAACGGCGAATCATTAATGCATGTTGTCTACTCCATAATTTCATCAGAAGAGAGATAGTAGACGACCCTGCAGAAGATGATGTTGACAATCTACCCCAAGAGGAAGGCCCACAAGATGATGTCGACAACATTACAACTGTTGAGCCAACGGACAAGTGGACACAATTTAGGATCAACATGGCCGAAAACATATTTAATAATTGTCGGTAGAAGTATTTTCTTCAAAGAAAAAACTATGTTTCATATCTAGATGAGAGTGTTTGGAGAAAAGGACTTTTCGGTAATAGGCAATCAGGAGAAGATTGCCCATTGCTTGGTTAATTTGAAATTCTTAATTGGTTCTTTCCCTAGTTTACTAGTAGACAGTGAAATGTAACAGAAATTTCTGAATGGTTTTTTTCCTAACTGCAGACATGAAGAATGTGCTGCATTTTACCATCTCATTATGGATATATAATAAAATGTGTAGCATTAAAACAGAATAAACCATTCAGACATTTATGTCTGCAGTTAATAAAATGTGTGGCATTAAAACAAAATATGCCACACATTTTATTATTCTGTTTTAATGCCACACATTATATAAAATGCAGACATGAAACAGAATAAACCATTCAGACATTTATGTCTGCAGTTGATGTTTCATGTCTGCAGTAACTAAAATGTGTGGCATTAAAACAGACATGAATGTTTGAATGGTTTATTCTGTTTCAATGCCACACATTTTGACATTAAAACACACATTTTGGCATTAATGGTATATAATAAGATGTGTGGCATTAAAACAGAGTAATAAAATGTGTGGCATATTCTATTTGATGTTTCATGTCTGCAGTTAATATAATGTATGGCATTAAAACAGAATAAGGCATTAAAACAGAATAATATTATTTTGTTTTAATGCCACACATTATATTAACTGCAGACATGAAAATGTATGAGAAGCATAGCTTGTTTTTATTATGAAAATTAGAGTTTGTAGTTGGTCTCCTGTTTTATTACTCTGTTTTAATGCCACACATTTTATTACCTGCAGACATGAAACATGTATGAGAAGCATAGCTTGTTTTAATGCTGATTTTCATAACAGTCCTGTCTTGTTGAAACTTTTATTTTCTCAAGTTTGTTTTTTTTATTAAACTGATGTTTTCTTTCCAAATAATTGATACTGTTTGTTTAAGTGTGGACAAATTAAAAAGAGCTTTGCTTTGTATGAACAAGTTCCTGATGGCTATTTTTATTAATTTTATGAACAAGTTCCTGAAGGTGAGACAGTTAAAAAGAGCTTTTCTTTGTATGAAAACCATGTTGTTTCAAGTTATTTATTTAAACATGTTTTGATGTTATGCAGTAAACTACAATCTATGCTTTATATTCAGTTTGTTAATCTATTCCAAATAGAGCATACTTGCTTAAGAATTCTTCTAAATACTCAAGCCTCATAGACATTCTAAGATTGTTTGAGAAGTGTACATGTGAATAATCTGTACATGTGAATATTGCTTTGGATGGAATAGTATATATATTCATCTCATTAATTATCAGAAAATCTGTACATGTGAATAATCCATTTTTCTGAGCTGTTTTTCTGACAATGTTTGCATGATCATTTTGATGTACTGCTATTTTGTGTGTGAGAATTTAGTGCAAAAACCCGGATGAACATGTCTCAAATACCTATTGTTTTTTTTAATTATCAGTAAATGATGCATATGCCCCTCTATTTCTTATAATCAGTAGATGATGAATATCTCTCTCTCATGAATTCACTACAACAAAAACAGCTATTAACGGCGGTTTTCAAGGTAACCGCCGCGAAATGCTTTGGATGGCGGTTACACAACCGCCGCTAAGCCGAGCGACGCGAGTGCATTTAACGGCGGTTTTTACAAACCGCCGGTATAACCGCCGTAAACGTGATTATGTATCTAACGGCGGTTTTAAACCGCCACCTAAACCGCCGCCGATTGTAGAGGGCGTTGGATTATTTTTCTTTTCGCGGCGGTTTGGAAAACGCCATGGGAACCGTCGCTAAAAGATTTAGCAGCGGTTCCAACCGCCGCTAAAATCAAATCCCATTTTTAATTTATTTTTTATTTTTCGGTTATCTTTACGTTTCGCGGTGGTTATAACCGCCGCGTAATGCCATCCTAATTTTTTTAGATTTTTATAACCCTTGCATTTAGCGGCGGTTATAACCGTCGCGATTTGCCAGTAAATTTTAAATTTTTTTAATATTTTAATTTTAATTTTTTTTATGTTTTAAATGATTTTTTATTAACCTGTTTTGTTTTCTACAATAATAAAATTATTAAAACATTAAACTCCATTCAATTCAAATTTAAAAATAAAAATATATACATTTATAAACAAGTGTTTTTCAAATACACAAACAAGGCTCAAAGCTTATCACAGTAACACTAACAAACAAGTGTTTTACAAATACTGATTCTGGTGCCCTAAAATTGGATTCGAGAGGTGCAGTAGTGTTTGTAGTTTGAAGCATCATCAATTGGAATGGTTTGGTTATGAGAATCATCAGCTTCAACTGCCTGCAAGCCTGATTAAACATTCAAACAAGAGTATTCAATGTCTTTCATTTCAAAGCATAAATTTTCATGAAAAATAAAAGATTTCATGAGGAACTATGTTCTTACTAATTGAGATATTCAGGTAACTATACATCAAGGCCAAGAACTTGGCAATCACCTGTAAACAGAAGAAAGAAAGTGTTATAGTGGCATTAGCTTACAAATCTGAATAATAGTAAAAAGGAAGTTTAGATCCATGAACTTACAAATGCCTCATAACATTCCTTGACGGAGTCCAAGAATGTGAAAAAGGCTTCGCTACCTATCCAACAGACCAACAAATTAAGGAGTCGATTGCATATATAGGAGCCATAAGTATGATGACTAGTATATGGCCTTCTGTTCTTTTGGGTTCTTCTAATGGGAAAGATGCTTTGTCAGCAACTGTATTGTAAAATGAATTGTCAGCATCACACAAGATCCTGTCACTAGTAGAGTGAATGTCCGCAGGTCCATCTTTATTATATCCATTCAGCAAGATGAAATCTTCAGACCCAATCTGGAAAAACACAGGTATAATTTTATCAGGAAATTGTCACCATAGCATTGAGCAACAAAAGACAGCTACTCATACATGATTTCATACACAATGTAACAGAAAGAAAAATGGAGCTTGTATACATCTAGGAAGGAATTCAATGACTGATGAAAATGGAAATAAAGAAAAATATCATCAACTCCTTTTCGGTTTGATTGGTATTTAAGTTATATACTATATGACCTTGATCATGTTATGTCACAACAAAAATGATAGTAAAAGCAAAACTTACACAAATAAAACTGAATTGACAATGACTATTACATCTTCGTCGGCACTGCAACTTCCTGTGTTAGTGCTATCTCCTACAAATAAATCATAGGAGATGAAGTTCATCCAAAGTTTTTAGTCTCCAAATATATTATACTGCAGTTATGAAGAATAAGCAAGTATATATGCCATAAGGATGAAAAAAAAGCAAATAAAACCCTAGTATCAACTTTTTCATCAAATAAACCATCACAAATAAGAAATCAACAGACAATCACCTAAGATCAACTGATGTGACCAAGTGTTCAAAATTTCATAGAGGCATTACAAAAACATCATAATTCTACATGAAACACCAAAGAGAAACACTGAAGATATACTTACCTTTAATCTTCCACCATGAAGGAAAACACATCTTGATGTCATGGCACGCCCATGGTCAGCCAACCATCCAACTTCGGCTGATATTTCACCAACAGACTTTACCTTCAGTGAACACCACAATTGCTTTGGTAGTGCCACAAGACCCTCTTCATCTCTAATAGATTTTTGTGGCCTCTCCTTAATAAGTTCATGAAATATGTCTTGGAAAACATAATAACCAAGAATTTTTTATTTGTGTAGTGGAATAGAAGAGAAAGCAGAAATACTGTTGCAACTATTTGTTGGGTTGTTCCAATTTATCTTTCAAGTCTGTGCAGATCAACCTGCTGTGCCTTGTCAAGAAAATAAACAGGAAAAGTTATCTGGGAGTCATTGACTGTTAAAGCATGTAAGAAAATGGCCAAGAGTAGATGTAAAAACTTTGGCTATACTGGCCAAGATAAGTCCAGCCTAATTACATAGCATCAAAAAGGTTACAAGAAAAAAAAAAACAAACTCTAGAACAATTCTTTTTCATATATGTTCATCAGAATTGAAGAAGGGTATCTATAAACAGAGAACTCAGCCAATCTTCTCTTCATCCATCCACAGCCTGCAGGAATAAATTTAAAGAAATAAAAGGGTTACACACAATCATTGTTTCACTTGGAAAATGTTGAAGAAAGGCGTGCCATAGAAGCAGGAGCATGTCAAACTGTGTGAGAATACAAGAAAACTCACCTGGCTGTATAAATCCCAAGATGAAGAGATGAGAACAAACAACAAGCAAATAAGGGAATAATATGTGAAAGTACATATAATTCAATTGTCATTCCAAGTTAGTGTTAAAATGCGAAAATAAGAAAGGAAATATATCAACCAAAAAACACAGCATCCATGACTTCAACAATAAAAAAAAACAGAGAAAGATAAGTGAATAAGATCATAAAATGATCTGGCCAAGGATGGCAATGTCAACATAAAACACAGCGTATTTGCCTAATATAAACCACTACTGTCTATGATAAAATATCAACCAAAATGCAAGTGATAATATCCTCTTGCCCCTTTAAATGAACAGTTCCCTGCAAAGAAGATCATCTTCAATGAATCAGATAGGTGCAATTAACATAGAATACCAAAATTTGTTGAACAAATAAATAATGGAAATTCAAGAAACCAGGAACATGGATTTAATCACAATAGATTTTTTTTCTACTAAAGTTAAAACCTGAAAATGTGATGCTGGACACACACTATGTCACTATGTACCACGGTTTGGTGACTACCATGTGATGAAGGTCTTCCAACAACTGGGGATCCCACATTTTCCTATTTGAAAAGAAGTCAATACCAAATGTTAAGAAAATATAAATTCTGAAAACATAAAAACAAATATTAACATAGAAATTAAAAAAAAAGAAAACATAATTAGGTGTCACACACAAAATAATAAAGAACACACACACAGAGAGAGAGAGAGAGAGAGAGAGAGAGAGAGAGAGAGAGAGAGAGAGAGATGGCAAAACACACACAAAAACTATAAAATCAAGAACCAAAAAGGAAAAAAAAAGGTTGTCGCAATTTAAATATCATCTACAAAAGCTTGCATGATCTTGATATCACTTAAGGCATCATAAGAGACTTAGAACATGCCTAAACAAATACAATCATGGTAAAAAATGGTAAAAAATAAAAAATAAAAAATAATCATGCAATCAATTGCATACAAGACATAGCATAGCAACAACCAGTGATTCCAAGAACCTAGATCTACAATCATTCCTAGAGTCATTAAGCACAATGCGGACAAGAATAATTCAACAAAAACACACAAAATCATGAAACCAAGAAGAAATTTCAGATCATTGCTGCACAATGTGCAAAATCCAGACATACAAAACCCTCATCAATGTCGTAACCTCAGTCAACCAAACATGAAAAGAAACAAATCAAAAAATTAAAAATCTAGGAAAAGAAACCCTAACCTTAATTTGTTCCCTGTATCCTAGACACTAGTGTTTTCCCAACCTTGGAGAACGGATCCACCCTGAAACACATACCACAAATTAAAATTAAAAAAAAAATAGAACTAAAGATGATTCACAGAATAAAAGAAGAGGATTGGGGTTTAGGGCTTCTTCCCTCCCTTCTTGCCCTTCGAAATTCGCTTGTTCTTCTTGGGAAGAAACAAACTCAACCTAAACAATGACAGATCATAGGAAATAATGAAAGGAAAAGAAGGGAGAAGACACCTATTGGATGGAATTTAATGGCATTTCGCGGTTCTAACCTGACCGACGGAAAACGAGATTTTCTCCGGAGATCAAAGACCGACGAGAGATTCTCAAGAGATCGAGAGACTGGGCTCCAATTAGATTAGGTTTGGGAATTTCAGAGAAGCGGCGGGGAACAAAGATGGGCGCCAATTAGAAAAGTTAAGCGGGAATGAAAAAGCTTAGGAATTCGCGACGGTTATACATACACCGCCGCTAAACGCTTACATTTAGAGGCGGTTTATGGAAACCGCCGCTAATTCCATTAATTTAGCGGCAGTTTCATCTTTAACCGCCGCCAAATGGAAGAGTTTAGCGGCAGTTATATAAATCGCCATGGAAACCGCCTCTAAATGTTTCATTAGCTGCAGTTTGGACAAACCGCCGCTAAATATTGGACGCGAAATGCTAGATTTCCTGTAGTGATTGACATATGATCTTTTTTATCCAGTATGGAATCAGATTCACAAACAAGGGGTAGGGGTCAAAACAAACACTATTGGACCCATGAAGAAGATAAAACACTTATTGATGCCTTAGTTAAGTTAAGTGCAAATCCAGTGTGGCGAGCCGAAAATGGGTTTAAAAATGGATATCTTACCCAGTTGGAAAGAATGGTGAAGGAAAAGATACCGATGAGCATGTTGAAGGCTGTTCCCAACATCGAGTCTCGGGTAAAATTATTTAGAAGTAAGACTAGTGCAATCGCCGATATACTACAAATTAGTGGTTTTACTTGGAACAACGAGAAGTGTACTATTGAATGTGAGAAAAGTGCATATGATGAGTATGTTAAGGTACGTATACCTATTTTTATTTGATTATTTTGCAAATTATGCAATAAGCTTTATTTGATGTTTTACTAACTTTATTTTTTGTGGCTCTTTTCAGAACCATAAGGAAGCAGGTGGACTTTATGGAAATGTTTTTAATTTTTTCAATGACCTTGCCCCAGTCTTTGCAAGAGATAGAGTCATGGCGGTGTAAGAGGGGATATTGGAGATGATGCGGAGCAGTATCTAAATGAGAACATCACCTTGGACGATGACACAGGCTTCTTTCAAGTGCTAAGTGAGGACATTTCTATGCCTACGCAAGAACCCACTCAGTCTCCATCTCCTATGGATTCAGAGACAAGTACCTCAAGAGCACGTCGAAAAAGGAAAACTCTTGTGGATCCATCAATGGAGAAAATATCCCAAAACTTTCAAAATTTTGTGGAATTGGTTAGTCCAGGATTTAAGACCATGGCTGAAGCTGCTTTTCGTGTAGAGGCTCGTAAAGAAGCTCGTGAGAAGGCCATTGAAGCCCGTGAGAAGGCCATTGACGATCGTGAGAAGGCTGTTGAAGCTCGTGAGAAGGCCATTGAGGAAAGGAAAAATTTATTGTCTCAAGTAATTTTTGAGATTGAAGGTCTTTCTATAGATGAGGCGATGTTCATCTTACAGGTCTTGGGAAAAGATGATGATCAACTGAAAATTTTATTGAGCTTGCCAAACAACAAAAAGCTGTGTTTCTGTAGTGTGCTTTTAACAAGGTTATCATTTAGTCCACCTTGTATGTAATCTTGTGGGTTTCAGTCATTTGAACTGATGATGTTAGGTTTCAATTTATGTGGTTTTGTTGTCTCCAATGAATTCTTCTAAAGTGATGATGGTAGTTTCCAATGTATGAACATGAACAATCATGGAAAATCTGTTGTTGATGTCATTTGAATGTTGTTATTGTTGTTGCAGTTATATTGTTGCAAACATTTGAATAGTTATATTGATGATGTTCAGGTTTGAGTTTGTCATATTTAGATGCATTCCCACAATTGTTTAATTTGCAATTATAATATTGTTATTTGAATAGTTATTGTTGTTGCAGTTATATTGTTGCAAACATTTGATATTCAACTTTAATTCAGGGCTACTAGTAATTTGCAACCCAACTCTATAATATAAGGGGGTGATAGTAGCTTTTTTTTTGTTTTATGGAACACAACCTTATAATGTTGATGCCATCTGTAACTCAACCTTATAATATAGTCCAATGCTTTTGTATTTAATAATTTTTATATCATGCTTAAGTTTGTATGGATTAAAAAAAAATTAATAATTTGTTAAAAAATCTTTAAAAAACCTTAAAATAATTTAATAATTGGTTTTGTTTTAACCAAATGTTGTAACTGTTACAATTTGATCTTCCTATTAACAAAAAAACATTAAATATTAAAATCAAGTATTTATTTATAATAATAAATTATTGAATATTAAAAAATATTTATTTAAATATTTATTAATTAATTAGCATATTTAAATATTTCAAAAAATAGTTGCCATTTAACCATCTCATTATGGATATATAATAATATTTATATATATAAGGGGCATAAGAATCATTTCTTCACATATTTTTTCTTTTATTTTTTTTCATTCCCAATAAACTACCATTCTAAACCCTTCCAACTAAACACAGTTTTCTTTTTTTTTTTTGATAAAAGTGGATAAACCACATTCTTTTATTTACTTAGAAGTTCATAGTAAGATACATGATAAAGATCCTCCTCGGATCTATTACATAAATTCATAATGACCCTTTCATCACTTTTGACCCTTGACTCCCTGTGCTCCCTCTGCTCCCTTTACTCTTGGCTGTCATCGAAGTCTGCCCCCGGGGGTTGCTGAGTCGGCTCCTCGCGTGTGAATTCCAGGCTTCTTTTGACAATGGATTCCATCGCCAGCAGCTTGGGCTTTTTGGACGCTTGTGCTGCATCGAACCAGGAAAGGGTTAGAAAGTCGATGTCACGAATAGTTTTCATGAAAACGCGATGTTTATCATGGAAACATCTTCTGTTTCGCTCTAACCACACACTCCAGGCAATGGCCATAGAGAGTAGGTTCCACCCTGTGCGAGTTTCCTTTGCCCATTGTGGGTTGCTTCCCCTTCCCCCCCATAGTTCTTGTAACTTATGAGGAACATGACCCAATTGAAAGAGTTGTGAAAAGTGTTGCCATATTCTTGAAGTGTAGCTACATGTTAGCAGAAGATGCTCTGCGGTCTCTTCCTCCTCCTCGCATAAGTAGCATGTGCTGCGATTTCCTTCCCATCCTCGTTTATGCAAGTTGTCTAGTGTAAGGATCCTGTTTTCTATTGCCAACCAAACAAATAGCTTAACCTTGCTGGGGCACTGTTGTTTCCAGAATCCTACATCCAAAATTGGTCTGACTCCACCGTCCATCATAAACATGTACATCGATTTAACCGAGTATGACCCTGTTGGCGTGAGTTTCCATTGCCTTTTATCCTCCATATCCCGGGGGTCTTCCAAGGTTTTGTCTACCAAGGAGTCAAGTTCTCTCATTCCTTCTTCGGTCAAAGGGCCGGCAACCAGTAGAGATTCTCCTTGTAGTAGTTTCTGTCTGGCCTCCCACAGTGTGTGCCTTGGGTTCTTTATGAGCCCCTGCAGCATGGGATAGAGTGTGTTAGGGGCCTTCCCGTCAATCCAATTGTCAAACCAGAATATTGTGGATTTCCCATGTCCCGGGCATACTGTCATATTGTGCATTAGTGCTTCTGTGTGATATCCAATATCCTTCCAAAAGTGAGAAGCCGTCGAAGGCGCCTTCATCCCTGGGTTGGGTGCCTGGTTTCTGAAATATGATTGTTGAAGCACTTTAGAGCATATTCCAGCTTCACCTACCATCAATCTCCACCACCATTTCTCCATCAAGGCTAGGTTAAAGCTCCTGAGGTTTATAATTCCCCATCCACCATATTCTTTGGGTCGGCAGATCTTATCCCATTTTGCTAGATTGTAAGTTTTGTTCCCTATATTTGGACCTTTCCATAGAAAATTTCTCCTTAATGAGTCAATCTGATTTATTACCCATGTCGGTAGGCGATATATGGAGAGCCAGTGATTGGGGATAGCAGATATCACGGAATTAAGTAGGGTGATACGACCGCCCAGCGAGAGGAATCTCCCCTTCCATGATGTGATACGCCTCTTGATTCGATCCACTAATCCCTGCCAGTCCGATTTCTTTGGTTTTGTTCCGGATATCGGTAGACCCAAATACATTATGGGCAGTTGTCCTATATTGCACCCCATGATGTGCCCCACAGTTTTCATTCTTACACCTTTCATTCCCTCTCATCCCGTACCCATTCTCATTCCCAATCCGGCAACTAATGAAGTTCGGACTTTGGAAAGGAATCCGACCCGTTAACGTTCCAACATCCAATTCATCTGGGCGTCGCTAAAAGCTCCCTCCATTCATGTCCGCCTACTCCCTCGTCGGCGCCCATCTTTTCGTCTCTCTCCCCAAATCTCTACGTCTAGGGTTTCGATTTCATATCCGAGCAGCGATGTCCTACCGTCCTAATTACCAGGGAGGCCGTCGGGGAGGCGGCGGCGGTGGTGGTAGCGGCCGTGGGCGTGGTGGTGGTGGTCGCGGAGGTGGTGGTCGTGGAGGTGGGCGTGGGGAGCAGCGGTGGTGGGATCCGCAATGGCGTGCTGAGCGACTCCGACAGATGGCTGGCGAGGTGGAGAAGCTGGATGAGAACGAGTGGTGGGCTAGGATACAGGAGTTGAAGGAAGGCGCGCAGGAGGAGCTAGTGATCAGGCGTAATTTCGGGCGCGAAGGGCAGCAGGTCCTCGACGACATAGCTCGGAGGCAAGGTCTCCATTTGTAAGTCCCCTCCAGATGTTTTCTTGTTTGATTATTGTTCTTGGTGTCGGAAGTTAGCTTTGTTTATCTTCTGATTGTTTTGGGGAAGAAAGTCATGCGTATAACAAGGGGAAGACGCTCGTTGTTAGTAAAGTACCTTTGCCGGATTACCGTGCTGACCTTGATGATCGCCATGGGTCTACGCAGAAGGAGGTATCCTTGGATATTGATCACTGGATAGTTGAAGCTGAATTCGTTGTAAAAGTTTACTTCTTTGTATTTTGTTGTAGTTTTGATTTGGTCACAAATATTGTAGATTAAAATGTCGTCGGATACTGAGAGACGAGTGGAAAATCTTTTGGCAAAATCTAAGGGAACTGAGGTGGTTAATAATTCCAGTGGACCATCAAGTAGTACAACAAAACAATCTTTGCTTGATTCACTATCAAGTAAAACAGAAACAGCATTTGATGATATTGCTGTCAAAGAGAAGTTCAGTGTTGAACTCAAGAATCTACAAGAGTCTAGGAAGGTATATATAGAGATTTGTTACTTTAATTTGTGATTCCTCAGTTTGAGTTGCTCTACTTGATTTATTCTGGAACACCTGTATTCTGCTTTTCAGGCATCACCCAGTGCAAGGGCAATGCAGTCTTTCCGGGAAAAGTTACCTGCTTACAAGGTGAAAGAAGAATTTTTGAAAGCTGTTAGAGACAATCAGGTACATTGTGGTTTCCGCTGTTATATTTTCATATTAACATGATCTGCAGATGCAATTTCCATATCCAAGCATATTGCAATTTGTGATGATCATTCATATGTTTTGTCATTTTTGTTCCTTCTCTCTTTTTTCCTAGCTCATTTGTGCTGTATGGACATCTTCCTATATTTTCAGTATCTTGTGAAAATAGTGAGTGCTGCTGTTTCAATATCGTAAAAGCATTAATAAATAATAAGTATACATCATCTATGGATAAACTGAAGAGAACCAGATACAATGCTTTCTGGATAAACTTTCTAAGGGATGCTCCTCTTGGACAGTATTATAAGAAGGCTCATCTTGCCATGTTGCTTTAACATTCACAAATAGCATGGCTTGACAGAATATGATATGATATGATATAGTTGCGGTGCTCCTTCAAGTTCACTAATTTTGTTTGGTAATGATAGGTATTGGTAGTTTCTGGAGAAACAGGTTGTGGCAAAACTACACAGCTACCTCAGTTTATACTGGAGGAGGAAATATCCCATCTTCGAGGAGCAGATTGCAATATAATTTGCACACAACCACGCCGTATATCAGCTATCTCTGTTGCAGCACGAATTGCTTCAGAAAGGGGCGAGAGTCTTGGTGAAACTGTTGGGTATCAGATCCGATTAGAAGCAAAACGTTCTGCACAAACCCGACTTTTATTTTGTACAACTGGGGTTCTACTTCGTAGGCTGGTATTGGGATACTTCTGACAGTAATGTTTTCAAGATGCAACATTTGCTTCAGTTTAACTGAGGATGTAAATGATAGTTTATACTCTTACATTTTAATGCCCTATTTGTTCTTTTGCTAAACAAAATGTTTTAGTGCCTTGTCTTACCATTTGAATGGGCTTACAATGGCAGGTTCAAGAACCAGATTTAGGAGATGTTAGTCATTTGCTAGTGGATGAAATTCATGAAAGAGGAATGAATGAGGATTTCCTTTTAATAATTTTGCGCGACCTTCTTTCTCGACGTCCAAATCTTCGGCTTATTTTAATGAGTGCCACAATAAATGCAGATCTGTTTTCAAAGTATTTTGGAAATGCACCAGTTATCCACATCCCGGTACTTTGCTCATCTAAAGTTTATCGAGGGATACAAATGCTTCATTTCCTGCTTTAAGATGTTTTATTTTTTATGAAATTTTGATACTTGTTCAGGGACTGACTTTTCCTGTAGCGGAATTGTTTTTGGAAGACATACTAGAGAAAACACGGTACAAGATCAAATCAGAGTTTGACAATATGCATGGCAACTCAAGAAGAAGGAGACAGCAATACTCCAGAATGGATCCATTGACAGAGATGTTTGAGGTAAGCACATGATCTACATGTTTAATTTTTTTTGGCTGCTGAATGTTTTGTAAGTGTCTGCTTTCGTTCTTTGGATTCTCACCTGATAAAAGAATCATTCATTTTTAATTTTTTTGAGTTTGCACCATGCTTTCTTTAATATGCCAACAACATTTTCCCTCCAAGTTGTGTTTTATGCTGTGTATCACTGTTGTCATTACATGAGAATTTGTCCCTTATTCTTTAGCATTTAAGTGCACGTGCATGAATCTGCTTGGATTCATTGTACAGAACATAGTTTTCCTGTGTCTGACTTGTACTGATCCCATGAGAAAGTATTGTGGCAAGATTTCGGTGAATGCAGTATTTTATTAACGCAGACTTGGTTCCTGAAGGCATGCAACTTATTTGCTGCAACAAATAATCCAGAGTAACCAACTAGAGTATGCCCATTTATTCATTCTAGAGAGTATACCAGTAAAATTCTTATATATTTCAGAGTTAGAATACTGTAATAATTTACAAATATATACTTTTGGATGTATAAAAGTTTTTTGTATTTAATTTACATTATAAAGTTACATGCTGAAATCTATGTTTCATCTTTTGTTTTTATTACTGCCAAGTACGGACTTATTTTTTATTATTGCAAAGTATACCATTGTAAGCAGATTATTGATTCTTTCTTTGCAACAAATAATCTGAAGTATGCCCAATATGCTAGAGAGTATAACAGTAAAATTCTTATATATTCAGAGTTCGAATACTGTAATAATTTACAAATATATACTTTTGAATGCGTAAAATTTTCTTGCATATGACTTCACGTTATTAATTTGCATGCAGAAATGATATTTCACCTTATGCTTGATTTTTAAAGAGCATATTCTGGTGTTTGAATTTAACACTGTTTACATGTTGGATTGCTTGAGCATTCAGTTTTGTTCCCATCAAAAGCCATTTTTCCAATTGAAGCTTAAATTAATACTTGAGATGCATGTATGAGTCAAATATGAGTAATAGCTTTTAATATAGTTGATGAATTTTTTTTCTTGTCCTTATTTAAATGTTGATTAGTTAGGATCAGGTTTCTTTTGGAGCTTCAATGTTGATTTATTTATTTATTGAACAATGTACTTGTAATTATCTTTTTATATTTTGGTATAGTTTTACGAATGCTGGTGAAGACAATTTTCATTTTTCAAATGTATGAAGATTCTATTCCTATATTTTATTACTTCATCTTTATTAGAATATCAGTGGACTTTTTCTCTTTAATGTAGGATGTTGATATTGATAATCAATACAAAAACTTCAGTGTATCTACGAGGCAATCTCTTGAAGCCTGGACTGGTGTACAACTTGACTTAGGTCTTGTAAGTGACTTGTGAATTGTTAACCATTTGATAAGATTATGAATTTCCTGAATAATTTTCAAAGCTTTATATGTACAACTTATCTTAATTCTTGCATATTCACTTGTAAGCTAATGCTTTAAGGTGATATTTGTAATGTTCTTCAGAACGAGGATATACAATTAGGAGGCACACCATTCTGGAAACTAAGACAACATTTGCAATCAAAACACATTGCAACATGGATAATAGCTTATAGTCTATGCATGCTTTACCCACACTCAGACAAATACTAATTTTCATGTAGAACTTTGAGGAATCTTAGATTGCCTTCTTGCTCATCAGGCAAATTATTTCACTATGTCCCTCTATTTCTCATAATTAAAGAATAAATATGAAAAGCTACTAACTTTTTAAATTATAAGTGGGAACCTCTAACGCAATATCACTTGTTGACACTTTCTGTTTATATATTACTTTTTGTATGTGGATAGCCGGTGGTTAGTTTAAATGGTCAGTCACTTGTAAATTCTTGACACTAAATGTAATTAACTATCTTTTATGTGAAATTTTAGGTGGAAGCAACAATTGACCATATCTGTCGCAATGAAGGGGATGGAGCAATACTTGTTTTCCTTACTGGTTGGGATGAAATATCCAAGCTTCTTGAAAAAATGAAAGGAAATGCATTTCTTGGTAACTCTAACAAGTTCGTGGTCCTTCCATTGCATGGTTCAATGCCTACTGTCAATCAACGAGAGATTTTTGACCGGCCACCAAGTAACATGAGGCAAGTAACATTTAATTTTTGCTCTTGGCGTTTTTCGTTACTTATATAAGCATGATGATTTGAATATTTCATTAATTTTGAGGATGCCAAAAGTACTTATTGCTATCAGTTTTTGGACTCATTTGTGTTTATGGTATCTTTTTTATGAACTGCCCAAGCTGCTTTATTATATGTTTTTATTATGTGCACTATGTAATTATTGCTTTATGATTAGTGTGAAATGCCATTTGAACCTAGAGCTTGCTGGTTTAAGGGGCAACAATTGACTGGATATTCAGGGATAAAACACTGTTTCTGTGTGGGCCAACGGGGAATAAGCTTCATCATTGAGAAGAAAATAACTCGGATCATTAGTAAAAGGCCCAATGAATAACCACTTTGTGATAAATGAGCTAAGGTTGCAAAAATAGCAAGGAGGTTTGCTTAGAAGCAACCACCCTTGAAAGAGTGCTAAATAGCTAACTGATCGAGCGCTCTTTCATCAAAGATGAATGGGGCTAAGCGATCTATTCAAGCCATGGCATGTAAAAATGCATTAGGAGGGGAGTGTTCCATTTCAGAGGAAAGCACTTGTGCAAGAAGGCATGGACTAAGCAGAAATGACTCAAATGAGAATGTTAATTTTAGTTATTCAAACTTTGGCGAGAATCCAGTGCCTTGAAATATTAAGGGTTTCTCCACAAGATTTGTCTACAAAGGTTGAGTCAGGGCCAACTCAGGCTAAAATGCATAGTTGATGGATAGGTAAATATTCCTATAAGCTGGCGTGGATGAAGCATAAATGAGAATTCTGTTCAAGTTATTCAAACATTGGTGAGAATCCAATGCCTTAAAAGATTTAAGGGTTTTCTTGCAAGATTTGTGCACAGAGGATGAGCTAGGGCCTAAGCTTATGCTAAAAGGCATAGTTAATGAACAACATGTGAATATTCCTGTACTACTCCTTATTGGTCATGAGAGACAAAGGAGGCTAGGTTAGTTGAAAGATAGTTATTGGTTCAATGACACAAGATTACCTTGTTTTTTTTTAGAGTAAGAAAGGAGAGATGAAATGCCTCGAGCAAATGGCTTTATACTAGGTGCTACAATGCTGAAGTGACCTATGTCATAATCCTAGAAAAAGCTTAAATGACCTTTAAAAAAAAGTTACCTATACCCGAAACCAACATATATGGATAGGTAGAGAATACCTAAGGGTGTAAGACAACTTTCTCTAAGGAACTCGACAACATAGCCTCGTAACTCTAGGAGGAACTGTCTTTTCATAAATGGGTTGTAGTGGCCATGCCTGGATGATTGTTTACCTAGAACATAGATTTTCGTAAAGTCATCGGACTATGTATGGGAATTAACACTTGCCCAATGCGACAAAGATCAAGGAAGTTAGTGATTTGATGACAAGGTAAATGTGACTGAAGCCCCGGTGAATGTTGATTGTAACCATAATGGTCCTAAGGAAGCAAAATGACTTGTTGGGTAAAGTTTTAGTCCACATGAAAGACATAATGATCTGGGCACTTTCTTGAAGAAAGGCTTGGTGAAATAGATGTCTATGAAGATGAAGATTACTTGTATTTGGATAGAAAACCCTGTAAATGTTGATCCTTGGTATTAGTTTTAAGCCTTTCTTGTGTAGCTTAACTTGAAGGTGAAAGCCCTTCTTCTGCTGATGGTGGTGGGAAGGGGGGTGTCAGGTGTCAGAGGTTTGAGCCATAAGTGAGATATCACCTTGGAAGAGCTAGAATTCTAACCTTGTGTTAGGACTAATGGGTCAAGAAACAGTTTTAGGAAGAAAGTTTCTATTGACATAGTTCTCCTAAAAGGTAATGAAGGTGTGCAAAGGTTTTCTCAGGTCAAGTGGAGATTAACCCTTAGGCGCACAAGAAAAAAAGGAGCTTGGCTACAAGATCTACTTGTTGAGTAAGAATGAAAGTCAACCTTAATGATTTGATGATGTCGAGTAAAAAGACCGTTACTCAATGGATAAAAGCTTCTTTAGGGATAACACGTTGATTTTTTTCCCTAAGAGTTCACATCGACACGAAATTTTGGCACCTTTATGTTAGTTCTTCCCGGTATGGGGTTGTAGTATCTTCTAAGGATGGTTATTCACCCATTAAAGCATTACATCACTAGGTTCAAAATTTAGTTAGACGGTTTAGGCCATATTCAATACGGGCTTTAAATCATTGAGAGGACTTTCCCTAATACGAGAGGACCTTGAATGACGCATCTTTGGTCTACAAGTTATCAAGCCCATGTTAAATGCTAGATAGTTAAGTGCGGAGTGGATAACTATTGAAAGTATCTAAGTAGTAAGCCAACCAATGGATAATTCTTCTCTTATTCTATTTTCTTGAGAGCCTTTGGTACTACAACCGAGACAATAATGAGTTCTTTGTCCCTACGAGGATAGAGTGACAAAAGTATTGAGAATCCGAGATAAAGTCACAATGAGATGAACCTTTTATTTTTATTATATGTGTGAAGTGTAAGTGCAATGTTGTATGTAGTTAAGGCATCCTAATAGATCGAGAGACTTGATCAATTTGATTAGCCACTCGCAATGTATTTTCATTAAACTATTTGAGAACATTAAAAACCAAAAAAAAAGCCTTAATCTTCTTCCCTATCCATTTAAGAGATGGAATGATAGAGGCCTTTAATGCCTCTTCCAGTCAAGAATTAGGGCCTCACAATCACCAAAGAATATGTTTCTCTCATCTTTTCTTTGTTCATGATTCGGTATTCTAGTGTCCTAGGCGTAGAGGAACTATACCAAACTATTCTGAATTTAGTGGTTAAACTATATTGTGTGGATGATATTGTAGGGGAAGTCTTGTAGAAAAATAGCTCGGCGCTAGATGATAAAAAGCTTAACACCCCTTATTTTACTTTTAAAATAGCGAAAAGATAAAAATAAAAAATGCAAAGGTTGTCTTATTCATAACCCTAATCCCTTTTCTCCCGCTTTACATCTCGGAACACAATTTTATTATGGTCTTACACGTTCACATCTTATCCTGAGATAGCTTAGCAGAGAAAATGTTCTTTTTTAAGGATACTCCTAGACATAGGTCTAGAGGAAATGTTCAAAGGTTTAGAGCACGTTGCTATTAACCATGGTGTTTGGGATTTGAATCCTTTCTCGCCCGCAACCGGCCATAAATGGCATGACATTTTCTTTACCTCTAGGTTAATCAAAATTATGATCGGGATAGCGGATGTAAAGCTATTGAACTATGAGCCTTTTGTCGAAACGGAATTACTTTACTTTTTTTTTTTTTTTAATTTATCGTGAATGCTTTAATCATTACATAGAGTAACTAGGTAGGGATCAACATATTTTTGTTTTACTCTCCGTAATTCTACATTATTCAGGCTTGGGCAGAATAGTAGAGCAAGTACAAGTATACAAGCATTAGTAGCATAGCTAAAATGCGTTCCTTGCCATTGTCATTTATGTTTGCTCTCAGTAATTGTGGCTTATTAAGAGAATCAATGATTACATCTTTGATGCACTTCTAGTACATCATCTAAGAATTCTTAACTAAATAGTTATAAATAGCCCCCGGACTATTTACAAGGTATTATCCCAAATCTACTATGAGAACAGTGATTCTTAAATATCGTAGAACAAAATGTAATACTATGGAAATAAATATATGGAATGAGTTACCTACTCCCAACAGTAAAAGTAAGTCTTTTAATTCAATTCTTCATTTTTTTTAGGAGATTAATTAAATCGCCGGAAGTAGGAATCGTACCTATGACCAGTTTGTCAACCACCAACCACTCTACCACTTAGCTATTGAGGAACAACGTGAGATCCAATGTCATAGAGATCAAGTCCTGTTCTCATCCATGAACAATGTAAGTATGAGTCTGAAGCTTTCTTCGTAATTCTTAGAACTTCTTCTTAGTGGCTCCGTCCTATGCCTTATTTCATATGGAACCTCAAAGTGGCTCTATTTCATTATATTTCATCTATATCCCAATTCCATTCATTTAATATCCTTTTGGTCTGTTGACATAATGTCATTTATAGTCTCTCTCTTTTTGTATATGGTAAGTTATGAAATCATCATATAATAATCAATAAATTGCAATAGAAAAGAAAAAAAAAGGGAGGTTTTTGATGATTTTGATATCTTTTCTACTGGGTAATCTATTATCCTTGTGCATAAAGATAATAAATTCGGTTGTTGTGATTGACTTTATTATGGATTTTTGACCACATTCTCTATAGCGCCCTTCTCCGAGCTTGGGTTATTAAAGAAAGGAGGTAACAACAATAGCTAGTTATATTATGAGACAACTCATAATGTTCATATTTGTCTATTATGCGCCAATGCATTTAGCATTGTATAGGCCTCAGATGATAGCTGTCCTAGTCCAATCATATTTTTTGCTTAATTTCTTTTGGAGGGGGCAACCTGGTGCTATAAAGCTCCCGCATCAGGGAAGGGTCGGACCACTTGGGTCTATAATACACAACCTTACCTTCCTTTTAAAATAAGAGGCTGCTTGATTTCTTTTGGAAAAAAAAACTTTTATGATCATGGAACAACTACCAACAATTCAATGCATAATCATATTCTTGAATAATCTGATTTTTCAATTATTCAGCCATTTTATTTTACCAAGTTCAATGTTAGCCTTATTAGGCAAGATTTATATGTTCAATTCAATAACAAGATGTTATTTGTAATGAGTAGTTTTCTTGGTTGGTTAATTGGTCACATTTTATTCATGAAATGGGTTGGATTAGTATAATTTTGGATATGGCAAAATCATTTTATTCTATTTAATAATTACTTTGTGTCAGACTTTGAGAAATTCTATGAGTAAAATATTTAGTATTCTTTTATTTATCAATTGTGTCTACTATTTAGGCAAAATTCCATCCCTTATTGTTATTAAGAAACTGAAAGAAACCTCATAAAAGGAAGAAGAGGGAGAAAGTGAGGAAGAAAATGATGTAGAAACAAGTTCCAAAATGAGGGAGACTTAAAAAAGGAGGATTTGAACAAAATAGATGAAACGAAAAAGATCTAAGCAAATTGAAAAGAAAAAAAATAAAGGATGAATTTGACTGTCACTTTAAACTTTAAAGAGACTGCTATTTTGTGAAGATTCTTATCTTGATACCTATCAAGATAATTGGCAATTGGGAAGACTTAAAGAAGATAACAAAGAAAAGATTTATTTCATTTATAAAAAACCTCTTGTGAATTTTCTTTTCAAATATAAATGATGGAATTGTCTAGTGCAATATATTAAAAATGATTGGTTTGAAAATGTTGTATGAAATGAAATCTCACAATATATTTTTTTTACACATCCAAGTGATGGAAAAAGTAGTATCTCTTAGATATCCAACCAGTTTATCAACTTTTTCAGAAATGATAGAATGGAAATCTTTTTTGTACATGACAGAAAATTTTTACATAACCTCAGCCCTTTCCCATTTATTACTTGTGTTGATCTGCATCAGAAGTCAATTGTTGTATTTGAATGTGACTTTCGATTGCATCTTTTATGTGATTTCTTCCATCAGAGAAAGTTTTAGTTTTCCATGAATATTAAACAAGCAGGAATATGATGGTTCAATTGGGTTGAAATTTTCTAAAGTTGTGTCATAATATTTTCAGTCTAAACTTAATATTTATAAATCAAAGGGGCATGGATTCTTGATAACTACTTATTGTCAATTTGTGGATACTGATATTTTGATGTAGGAATATCTGTTATGGGAGCCTTATAGGAAGTGTATTCTAGTAATATTTTACTTCGTTCCCTTATTACTTCTCCAATCATTTCTTTTCAGAGACTACTAATATTATTAACACACTTTAATGTGATGTTTTATTGGGGAATGATTGACAACATGGCTGAGACAACTATAAATTCTGTCAATAATTCCAGGAAAATTGTCTTGGCAACAAATATTGCTGAAAGCAGTATTACCATTGATGATGTTGTGTATGTCATAGACTGTGGGAAGGCAAAGGAAACAAGTTATGATGCTTTGAACAAGCTTGCATGTCTATTGCCCTCCTGGATATCAAAGGCTTCAGCACACCAGGTAATAGAATTTTTTTAGCTGTCCTTTTGACTAGGGCCTGAATATTTTTTCATGCTAATTTAAGTTCTCTTCTATAATTTCTGGTGATGAGGCTATTAGTATTTATACAGAGGAGAGGGCGTGCAGGGCGTGTTCAACCTGGTGTTTGCTACAGGCTGTACCCCAAAATTGTCCATGATGCAATGCCCCAGTATCAGTTACCTGAAATTCTTCGAACTCCTCTTCAAGAGCTTTGCCTTAATATTAAAAGTCTCCAGCTGGGTGCAGTTGCAACATTCTTATCCAAGTCACTCCAACCACCTGATGCTCTTTCTGTCCAAAATGCAATTGAACTACTTAAAACAATAGGTGCTCTAGATGAAAGGGAGGAACTCACTCCCCTTGGTGGGTAGCTGTTACTGTAACTACTGAATAATATTGTTGTTATGACATGGCATGCTTCATGTGGTATAAGATTCTCATTATCTTCATTTCCAACTGAAACAGGGTGTCATCTCTGCACATTGCCTTTGGATCCAAATATCGGAAAGATGCTTCTTATGGGATCTATATTTCAATGTCTAGATCCAGCATTAACAATTGCTTCTGCTCTTGCACATCGTGATCCATTTGTTCTTCCAATAAACAGGAAAGAGGATGCTGATGCTGCAAAAAGATCCTTTGCTGGTGATTCTTGCAGGTCTGCTTGACCACTCTACTGATCTGTATTTCTTTTCCCCTACCATATAAAAGTCAGGCGAATGTTATCTTTTCTTAAATTTGTTATAATCTCTCTAAATTCTAAATTTTGTTGTTGAGAAATCTGAATATTCTACTAATTTCTTTTGTAGTGACCATATTGCTCTTCTAAAGGCCTTTGAAGCATGGAAAGATGCTAAGAGAAGTGGCCGAGATCGAGCATTCTGTTGGGAGAATTTCTTATCACCCATTACATTGCAAATGATGGAGGACATGAGGAACCAGTTCTTTGATTTATTATCTGGCATAGGTTTTGTCAACAAAGCAAAAGGAATCAAGGTATGCCTGATTTTCTTGGAATTTTGATAGTTTGGCATTGTTCATAATTTATTTATTTATTTATTATTATTATTATTTTTGAAGTACTCTTCACTGAATTCTGCTATTTGGCTTAAGTTGTCCACTTCTGATGTACCAACTATGTTTCTTGTTTATTTGAGTAATGACTCTTTTTCTTTTGAAGTCAAACTATGCATTATGTCCTGACATTGAAGATAGCAATGGTTGGGGAAGCATACATGGGATCATTCTTTAGTTTTCCTCTGCTTCTTGAAGCTATGATTTTCAAGTGTTATTTAGTAGATATTCTTACAATTAGCATCTTCGGTTTTAGAATAAATGCATGGGCTGCCATGCTGCCGAAGTATATCAAGCCTCAATTCTCATAAAAGTCTTTCTTATTATACCCACTGAAATGTTGATTTTTGTCCTTGATTTCAGGCCTATAACAAATATGGAGATGATCTAGAAATGGTGTGTGCTATTCTATGTGCCGGGCTTTATCCTAATGTCATCCAGTGTAAGAGAAGAGGCAAAAGGACAGCATTTTACAGTAAAGAAGTTGGAAAGGTGGACATCCATCCATCTTCTGTAAATGCGGGGATCCATTTGTTCCCTTTGCCTTACATGGTTTATAGTGAAAAGGTAAAAACTACAAGCATTTTTATCAGGGACTCGACAAACATATCCGATTTTGCTTTGCTTCTATTTGGAGGTGGTCTAACACCCAATAAAGCAACTGGGAGCATTGAGATGCTTGGAGGGTACCTTCATTTTTCTGCATCAAAGAGCGTGTTACAACTGATTCAGGTAATGAGTTTTGCTGATCTTTGGTGTGCTATATATCAACTTTCTGGTTTGCCATTTTTTCTATTCTGAGATGATGAAATAGTCTTTTTCTTAAGATTGCTAGTGGGCATATAGCCACAGTAAAATATTGCCCAACTTTCATTTTTCTTGTCAAGTACAATTTATAGACTGCAATAGAAAAGAACTAGAGAGTTAAACCAGAAGTTTCATTTCCAATTCAATCATTAATGGAAAGCTTAGCAAAAAGCTTATTTGGTTTAGCAGGAATTTCTTAACTAGTGATTGCTGGATTCAAACCTCTCAGCTTACCCGACAATGGTGAAGATTATCAATTATCATACAGAAAGAGCACATCTATATTAGCTTGATGCAGTTGCCCACACCTTTTTTAGGTTAAGGTCTTAACATCGGTTTATTTTGGCAGAATTTGAGAGCAGAACTTGACAAACTATTGCAAAGGAAAATCAAGGAACCAGGGCTCGACATTGATGCAGAGGGCAAGGGTGTCGTTGCGGCAGCCATTGAATTACTGCACAGCCAGAACGTCTCGGCAATGAAATATTAAGTGACAATTGAAGCTTTAGCATTTACTCCATGTTTTTTTTTCTTCTGCTGCCATTGATGAGAAACCAATTTCACATGCCTTCTCTCTCTGTATCATCACAGTTATTCTTTTTTGTCATTATGTTTCTGTCTCGATAAATAGCAGGTTATGCAGAAAGTCATGGTGGCTATGCCCCACCATTTTTAGAAAAACGGAGAAATAGGGGGCTCAAAAATGTTAGTGATTTTTAGAGCAGTCTCCTTCCTGTACAAATGAACATAGCTGTTCCCTTTTAACTAACTCTTGTAATATACTCTTTCTTTAAAGTAACATTAGCACATGTTTTTGGTGCACCAGTTAAGATGAAAGATTGTTTATGCTTATCAGTGGAAAGGGCTGTTTCAGTCAAACAAGAAGTAATGGTAATAGGTATAATACTTAATTTAGTCCCTCTATTATATCGAATCGACCTTTTTAGTCTATTCATTATAAATTGAGTTTTTTTTGTTTCTATATTTTTATAATTGAGAAATATCAGTCCCTTTTATATGTTTTTTTGGTCCATGTGCATATATCTTTAGGGACTAGATTTTTACAATCGTGAAATTAAAAGGACTAAAAAAGCTTAATTTATAATGGAGGGTTTAAAAAGACCGGTTCGGTATAATAGAGAGATTAAATTGTGTATTAAACCATGATAATATTTTATTAACTTATTTCTTCTTCTTCTTTTAAAATAAAATAAAATAAACATAGAAAAACGATTGCTTTACATTCTCCATTTCTAGTTACAACGGGAACACAGTACAAAAAGTTAAACCTGCAGGGATCCAATGCAAGTGTTAAAACGGAGGAAGCACGCTCATGGGGGTTGTTGATGTTACTCATAGATCCAACAGCTTTAACTACAAGTGGAAAAGTTGGATTCCAAAAGGGTAAAGGAAACAGGTCACCACTCACAGTAAAAACAGCCAGTTATCCATTGCTAGAAAGACTGAAGATCCTGCAGATAATAATACATCATGACAATGCATCCAAACACACCCTCCACCAGATCATAAAAGAGACCTCTCATGCCTGGAAAGGCCAGCATCAACCACAATTGAAAGCAGAAACACAAAAGGGTTGTACATACACCAACTCAACCACAAACACCACTTTATGATAATTTGATTCAGAATAGTTTAGCAAATGGGGTCATATTTATTTAACAAACTGAGCTTTCTAGTTCCATAATCAGCAGCAGTTTTGATAAAATACTAAGAGTCTGGTCACACTGTCTGGTGTAAAACAAGGAAAATTAAGATCATTGACCCCTAAATGATCTGTTAGAGAGGCTGTCTTAAGAATAATGTTGTCCTTTTGTATAACACATCAGCTCTGTATGTTACAGACCATTAGACTACACTATCAATCTGCACCTACTGCTTTTTTTACAACAGAGAATTTGGAAGGGTGGCAGTGGCCACCTTTGCCGCTGAGCTAGCATCTGCAACCCCCACCCTCCATGAAAACAATGGGCAGAGATTAATGGAGAAGTTGCAGGAGAAGATGTGAATCCTGGATGATATCTAGTTCCTCAGGAATCCAGTTTCACCCATTCATACCGGCCAGGAAGAGGCAGATCGTTTACAGGGTCAAAGTTGTACCTGCAATGAAAGAAAAACAGAAAGGTTTCAGGGAATAGAAACAATTAAAGAGATCACACACAAGGTCCTGGGCATTATATTCAAATCTGTCCTGAAAGATTATGACTAGTAAATTTTGGTCATTTTTCATCAAATCTGTCCAAATGATTAGTCTTTTCCTCATTCAACTTTTCTCATCTTAAATCAAGTGAAAATAAAAGAATTTTACAGGGATTGAGTGCATACTTCTCCGCAAAGACTCTTTGCTGTAATTCCTCTGCCCCTGCAAAAAACTCTTCCATCTCATGGGCAGTTGGGAAATTAAGTCGCATTGAACTCTGTATCCTTCTATTAGAGGCACCCGAGTTGGACACTCTAGTTGTAGAACCAGGAGTCCCAATTGTTTCTGAATTCCTTATCAGACTGCATGGTGTTGTTTCCCTCGCACTCCTGCAAAACCAGTTCATTAACTTAGTTAACATTATTTATGGGAATAAGCTTCTTCATCCATTATATATATATGTGCCCTAGAGCTATAATAAGATTCAAACATAAACAAAAGGTACATAATAAAGAACTATATCCATTCGCTCTAAACAAATAAATACAACAAAACCAGCCCCATTGAAGCCCATAGAATGAGTTAGGCATTTCAAATATCTAGTTATAAAGATGACCTATAGGACAAAATTTTGACCTTATGCATGTCAATGACCAGAGAAAGCAACAAAAACAGTACTGGAAAATCAAAGTCACATGAGCATCTCTGAATTGAAATGATTGATCACATGGCAAAATCTGAAATAGAGGAAAAAGAAACTTGAATGCTTGAATTTAAATCAGACTAGAAAACATGAGCTACTCCAGACAGAAATTTATCACACAGAAAAACTATAGCAGAACATCGGTGAATGGTCATCCAGCTACAGCGGGCACCACTCTGGACAGCCTCTAAACTTAAGATCAAAATTTGTGTATTCAAGAGTGGACCTGACTCTAGTTCACCAGCAAAACTGAAATGGGAAACTGGTCCATAACAACCCACCAAGCCAAGTCAATGCCATAGACATCATGGCCATCACTATCAGGAAGACTTGCACTTCTTAGCATCCCCATCAACAAACATCATGTCAGCTTATGTTCCTCCTGGTTAAGCTAATCTCATGCCAACATTTAAACAGACAATGCAAAAGGTTGTAAACCGACAACAGACCAGGTCTTACTTGATCTTCATACCAAACAAAGAAACAAAAAGAAAGAGTCATGACAATGTACTGCGTACTCCGTACTAATGCTTGCATTAATGCAATTTTGTTTTTGAGAATGCTAAGGCAATACATTTTTAAACTTCCAGTTTTTCATAAACTAAAATGAACAGGAACAACAAACTAAGTGCGTTAGGTTGATTGAATTGTGCTTTTCTAAGCTAAATTGAAACTATGGACTTGATAGAGAAGGTAACACAAACAAGCTACCAGTTGCAGTAAAAAAGAGCTTGCATTTAATTCAGGACTCACTGAAATACAGAAAATCCAGTAGCAAGACATAAATGACCATCAAAGAAGGGGTCCTCCAGGACCCATGTGGTAACAGAAACAGCAGTCTCCTCAATGCTGAAGACATATAAATAACTTTATATTGCTTAACAAGAGGAGGGCAGGGCTATAAGGAAGCAATGCATGCAGTACTCTTGCTCCAGAAACATCACATAAGGGAACAAGCGACAATGAAAGAAGTGAATGAAACTATTTTCATTTTCACACAGCATCGAAGTCTCACCAAGACAGACAAATATAACATTTCAAGCAAAAGATGGCCCTACATTACCAAGTACTTGCAGGGCTAGAGATTAGCAAGTTTGGAAATGAAAATGAAAAAGAAGGAAATAAGAAAGAGAGAACATGGACTCATACAGCTTGAAAAGAGGTCAGCATGCATAATGTTGAAAAACATGTTTGAGAAAATCCTGGCGAAAAATCAGGGGCTTGAAATCACTATGGCAAGAAAATAGTAACTTGGAAGAGAACCAGAAAATTTAGATTTGCATGAAAAACCATTTACTAGAAAATATAAAACTAGTTATTTTCAAGCAATAAAAAAAATATTACTAATAGCTTAGGAGAAACCCCAAAAAGAAAACCCAAAAACCCTAATCCCAAAAAGAAAAAAAAAATCCTAAGATTGAAAAGAAAAGATAAAAAAAGCTAAGCACACAGGTAACGAAAATACTTAAGAAAAAGAACCTTTTTTTCAAAAGAAACAAAAGTTTTGAACAATTGAAGCAAAAAAGAAACCAAATCAACTTTTATAAACCTAAGAAATTTGGTTTTTTTTTTTAATCAAAACATTCGACAAAGAAACCCTAATTTAGCCAAGATCAGAAAGCCCTGAAATTAGACAAAAAAAAGAGCAAATCATCTCTTAAATCCATAGCAAGAAACACACACAAACACAAAAGCCTAAACCCTAATTTACAAGCAGAATAAGAAGCAAAGAAAAAGAAAACCCCACCTATCCCTCGCTTCGACCTCGAGAACATTCTCACCGAACGAAACCTCAACGCCGCCGTCAACCTCCTGCGAGGCCTCATCCCTGCAGCTCCTCGGAGAGACCGACTCCACGGACGCCGACTTCGCCGTGGCGGATCTAACCCTAGAGCTCGGCTTAGGGCAAGGGTCAGGAGCGGGCTTCTCAAGGCGTCGGCTGCGGAGCTGGAGGTAGGACGCCGGCGAAGGTGGGTCAGGGGCCTCCTCAGAAGGCTTCTGGAGGCGCTGGAGCGCGAGGGTGCGAGCTCTGGTTCGGACGCCAAGGGAGGACTGATGGCCGACCTCCATGAGCGCAACCTCCCCGCCGGCCTTCGTCTTCTTCATGTATTTGCCCATGATCCCGGCCGCTATTCGGAGGTATAGGGAATAGGGAATAGGGAATAGGGAATAGGGATAGGGTTTCTCTTATTCCGGTTCGGAGAGAGAGAGAGAGAGAGAGAGAGAGAGAGAGAGTTGGAATAAGGGAGGGAGGGAAAACGAGACTATATAGATATAGAGAGAGAAAAATGGAGAAGAATAGGAGGGAAGGAAAGAGAGAGAGGGTAGTAATAATAGTATAGTGGATGATGTAAGAGAGAGAGAGAGTAGAAATGATATTGATAGATAGTGATATTCTTAATTCTAGAGAGAGAAAGAAATATATGTATGAGAAATTGAATATCTCATCTCATCTCATCTCATCTACCAAAAATAAAAAGAGAAATTGAGTAAATCCATAAAATTGTTTGTAATTAAACTTTTTTTTAATATTTATTATTATTTTTAGAGCAAATTAGTTATTAGTCCTTCACACTATTCCATACTTATCCCCTTTAACTAAACCTCACCCAAAACACTATTTATATTAAGCCCCTAAACACCCCTATCTAGGGACCATATGACAAATACTTCACTATTCAAATGATGAATAGTGAATTATTTATTATTTTTTTTATAACATATTTAGGCTCACATTTCTTTAACTTTGTTATATTAAAATGAGGGGTTTTGTAAAATATTTCATATGTAATCGAGATTTTTTACATTGAATCAAACACAATACTTTTCAATTCATGTGTAAAATATATTATAATAAAAATCATTTAGCTCCTTAGTCATTCTTATTTAATTATTTTTTATTATTTTATCTTAAAATTATATATATAAAAGAATTTTTCTCCTATGAGTAAGTTTTATATTGGCTACTACAATCTTTCTCCTTTTCCTTATTTGAGACTGGTTATACTCGCATACACTCGCATAGGCAGAGTTATGTATATGTAATTGATAAATATATAATACAAATTTTTGCTAAATGTTTTGAATTCTTAAGTGATTTTGTACTAAATAAATTAAATCTCTAATAAATTAGAGTATAGAATGGATAACCCAAATTTGATATGAATTAATTGTCATTCTAAGTAAATAATTATTTGTATTTGATAAGTATTATTTATTATTTAAATTCTAATAATAGCTATAAGTAAGATTTGTAGTAGTATTTTGGTATGGAATTTATCACGAGATTTATTAGATTGGAGAGATGAGAAAGTGGAAAAGAGAAGTTGGTTGGGTTGGGTAAGTTGAGGAGGTGGTGATGAGAGAGAGAGTGATGACAAGGAGGAGGAGTATAGCAATAGCATTGGATTCTCTCTGAAAATGACCAAGTGGAAAGCTATTTTGGCTTCTTCTCTCTCTCTTCTCTCTCTCTTCTAGGTTTGAATTCATATTCATATTCATATTCATTCTTGTGAGTTTTCCCACCAATCCATTATCATCCATTCTTGTGATCTCTCTGAGCACTGAAACACTGGACAACATTTTAAATGGAATTAATATATTTGTTTGGCTTGACTAACTTGATTTATATAAATACTTGTTTTTCTTTTTCTTTTTTTTCTCTTTTTGCAATGTTTGTGTGCCTACCTACATGCAAAAGAATGATATTATCATATTAATTAGTTTAACAAATGATCAAGAAAAAGTTTAAAAAAATCAATTAAAACCTTATTTTAAAAAAAGATTGAATGAATTACATGTCAAAAGATTAAAGTTTGTGCATTTGTACACCATTTTTTTATTTAAAAAAAAGCTAAAAAAAATATATGATGCATTGCATGGTATATTGGTACAACAAGGGGACCAAATTCTCTATTTTTCACAGGGTATTTAATTTGTGCTCTGATCCATAAGGACATTTTTAGGTTGACCCAAGGTCATAATAATAATGTTGCATATAAATGTTCCATACTTTTTATTTTATTTTATTAAACCATTATTTTTCAAAAAGGTACTCTTTTATTTAATAAAAACAAATAATTTGATTAAATCTCAAGTTTGTGAATAGGATACCAATATGAAAATTTTGTGTCCATTATAAGTACTTATGCGGTATTTTT